>VXAZ01010275.1:1891122-2350929 GCA_013399875.1 Gymnorhina tibicen | reverse complement strand
TTTTCCTGTGTGTTTGTTAAATAAATAGTTTTTATTTTCTCCTTCACTTTCCTCTGAGGAAAATTTGTTTTTCCCGAACCCGGTTGGGGGGAGGGGTGGTTGTAACCTGCCTTCCATTGAGAAGACGTTCGTTCCTTTGAACGTTTCCCTGAATTTGACCGATGCCACCACACTGCTATAATTTTTTTTCCTTCTTGATTTCAGTCAGGATACTTGACAAATACTAGACCTGATAGTAGTGGTGACAGTAGGAAGACAGGGACCAAAGTAGAAAGGCAATAGGCTTTTTTCTCTTCACTTCTCTCACTAGAAGGGACAAGGAAGGAAGGCTTCTTATTGGGTGTTTAGGCATTTATCTTTATTTTAGAGCCTGTATTCCATTGGCAACTTAATTTTTTTGTCCAGTTATTTTTAAAGTTATATTTTCTCAATTAATTGGCCACACGATTTCCTTTGACAGTTAGTTTATTTCAGGAAGCCTTAGTCTTAGGTTGTAACTGTTTTTCAGTTTATTTCTTTTTCTACTGAAATTTGAGAGTTACTATTTGGCAGTTTCATAGTAGACAGTCCTATGTATAATTAATACAACAAACCAGTAAGTTAATGTTAAAATAACTCTTACTTCTGAATTTTGAAGTATTTTTAGATATGGAACTGGGATGCATTTTTTTCAAAAATGAATGAATCTTTAAAAAGATTAGATGTTTTTCAGTGTGAAAAAAATAAAAGCATGGTTTTTTCTGTATTAGAAATGTTCTGTTAATTTCTTGGTGTAATATATGTATATCTGTCTTCATGGATGTATAATCTACTGTTCGGATTTTAACAAATCAGTGTTGGTGAATTGTAGATGCCTCATTGCGTTTGTTTCCTGCATGAAACAAAGAGGTTGTCTATTGCATGATGTCATCTGACTTGATCAGTGCATTTGATCAGCTTGATCAGGTTTTTGATTAAAGTAGAAAAAAATTTGTCTGATGGATAGAAATTCATACCTCTTGAGAAATCATAAACTGTGTAAGACTGCCTTAAAGAATACTTAATGAGTAATCCTGAAGAGTTACTAGGTGACAACCTTTTTCCTGGAAACATTAGTTTTATTGTAGGAGAGATAAGTACAATTTTTGCTTAAGCCAGGAGTCGTTTGTTATCAGTCAGGTCAAGCAGTGAAATGTTGTGAGGTTGGTTCCAGCTCTTTTTATAGTTATTTCTCTGTCTAGATATAGCTACATGTGCCTGCATGGTGTGTGTGATCCAAAACTTGTCTTGTCATCTGTGCATCTTTCAAACACAAAGTCATGCTTCCTATCTCTGAAATGAGGGACTGAGGCATGAAGGTGAGAAGAGGTTATTTGGTGCCCTAAATGTAGGTCAATAGCCAAACTAGCGAGAAAAGCTTAATTTGGGGGTTGCTTAACCGTTTTATTCCTCATTTGCCACTTCTTTCTATTCACTGCTTTATATGAGATTATTTTCCTTTTAGGTTACCCTACAGTATCATTTTACAGCTGAAGAAATGGACCAGATTGTATGTACTTTGCTATTCAAAGATTGGAGTGAACTTACTGTTGCCATATGTTTAGATTTAGTGTCCAGCTCTTGCTTACAAATGAGAACATATGGGAGATAGGTAATGGTGATTTTCAACTGTTAATTAGTCATGGTTAAAACGATGCCTCGCTAACCATCCCTCCAGTCAGTTCTGTCTTTCTCATCTCCCCCTCATGGTAGTGTCTCTGGTGTATGTGGACTTGCAAAACTTCTGAGGGGAAAAAAACCTGTTTCCTTCCACTGAAAATGCTTCTGTAATTTGGAGGGTGTGACTCCTCAACTGAGGTGGGGCCTTTTACTTCCAGATTCTGTATTTTATTTGCTTTGTGTGAAATCAAGTTGCTGATGTAATGCTGCATAGTAAAACAGGAATTAGATGCTTAATGCTGGTACCTGTGATGTAAATAGGCTTTACAGTGTTGGATAAAAATTTTATCAGTAATGACGAATGTTAACCTTTGAACCTGTTCATTGCAAACTCATGATAGGATGTGGATTTTAGTTACTCGGTCTCACAATCTGGTTACTTGAACTCTGTTACTACACACTGTTTATTACTCCATTCTTTTACTGCTTATTAGGTAACTTTTCTATTGAAATGACCTAAATCTTCTGTAAAATAAGATATGGTCAAATGTATTAGTGCAATAGCGATCCCTTCAGAGCAAAGAAAGACATATGTGCTTGTCTCCAGTGTCCAGGATACCTGACTCTTACCAAGAATTTTTGTGCACTCCCCTTGTGAATTTTAAGTCAACCAGGGCAGTAAGGAAAATGCACAAATGCTGCTGTGCTCAGCTAGTTCTTCAGCTTGCAGCCATGTGCTCCTAACTCCCTGATGTTGGTGTTGGAAATTGTGTAACTGTGTCTTGCATTGGATCATCTTTCTGGCACAGGTGGAAACTTCCTTGCTTTGTTTATATAATTTTGCAGGCTCAGTTATCAGCTTAATTGGGGAGAGGGCAGCACGAACTTCTCCGTTGGTGGCAGGATGGTCTTTATATTACCTTGTACCAACTATGGATTTGCATCTCAGTGTCTTTAGTGCTTGTGTCTTATGTTCTATTCATAATATAAATACTGGTAAAATGAAACCCTAACCCAAACTGCACCAATTCTGTTGCTCCTTTTGTATGGAAGGTGTTAATTTCTGTAATACATAGGCTGGTCTGAAACCTGGGTGAAGTCATGTGGGACTGAGAGCTGGACTTCTGAGTCAATTGTTTAGCATAAAACAGGCTCACCCACAGTTATTTTTAGGTGACATTAGGGTGCAGACCTATAAAATGTTAATGCAAGTAATCTTGCAGTGACAGAAGCACAGATAGCATGTGTTGGAAGCAAACCTCTGCAAAGTACTGAGGCAATACAGTGAGCTATAAAGGGCAGGGTTTCCATTCTTGAAGTGCACGGTGCTTTGAGCTAGCTGCTCTTACCAAAAAGAGCTGGGAAGGTATTTGGTGAATGCTCTGCTGTGCATTTGGCATATCTGTTCTCTGTTTCAGGTTCCATATATGAGTGGTCAAACCTAAAACTTGCTAATTTGGGGCTTGGAACCAGTGGAGTAAAAGATCAGCTAATTACACTATTTCAACATTTAAAAAAAATTTAAATGCTTCAAAAGTATTTCCTCTATTTAATTTTCATCAGCTGGCTCAGAATTAATATACTGAAATGACAGTATTGTCAGATACTGTAATATTTTTCACTGTGTGCTTACTGTAATGAGATTTTAAAAATGGTAAGAAAGAGGAGAATACAAATCCTTGTTAATTTTAACCAAAAGAAGTTTTTTTTTTTTCTTTTTTTCTCCCCTGCACTTTGTGTGCTTGAAAGCTAGCAAGTAAAACTTCTGCACAGCTAAATAAAAGAGTAAGGTCTGGGATATATATAAGAGGTACTCTTTGTAGATTCCTGCCCTTACCTCTCCAGTAAAGGAAGCAGTACCTTCACGAGTCACTGCATTCTGCACTGAGTGGCATTGCACCACTTTATAGTGGCGCTGAGCGATCACAAAAAGAGCTGAAAGTTTTGCTGTTCTTGAGGAGCAACTCTTAAAGCAGCAGAAGCTGCTTCTAGGGAGGTTATTTGCTTAAGCAACTTAAAAGCAATATGGAGGATGTTATTACATAACGTTTCCATATCTGTGTGCCTGCTTTCCCTGCTCTCCAGTCCATTAGATCCATATGGAGCAATTAGGTGCAGGAAAAAAGCAATGTGATGGAGAAGGGCTCCCTTCTTGATGTTATTTCCACTGATAACACCTTCTGTTGGTGGGGGGAGGAGCATTTTTTTTGTGAGTCATATTACTTTTCTCTCTGGATAAAACAAGCCTTCAGAATTATTCCCAAATTCTAATTGTTTCAGTAAGGGATTTGCTGAAGAATATGGGGATTGTATAGAAACTCTCTATTAAGCAGTGTTGGAGCACCCTCTGCAGCCTCATAATAATATTTAAATGAGCTTTATACATTTCTGGTGGTAGATTAATCGAATGAATATTCAAAAAGGAAAATTAAGTATCAAGGTGCTTTATGCTGTTCTCCATCGAAGTACAATAGTAGATCCTTAGGGAAAATAATTAATTAGCATGTTGTAGACCTTTTGTGTCTGTGATCCTTCTGTACCTCTCCTGAAAAGAAAACTCTAAGCAGTTCCTGTAGGTTCACTGAAGTTCAGACTGAAAAATAAAGAATAGCATGTCCAGTGGGAATGGTGTGAGAATTAGATCTGTGTGACAGGCAAGTTATAATGCTATTTAACAAATTAGGGAGAAAAGCTTAAGAACTATTCCCTTTTGTACTGCCAGTTTACTGCCTTGTGATCTCAAGTTTCCAGGATTTGGTAACCTATGAGTCATGTCACAGTTCCATGTTCAGCAACTGGCTAATTGCTGGTGTCATGCTGGGATATTGGTTCAGGTCAGGTTGGGAAAGCATGTGACCAAATGTATTTCCAGTGCTGTGGCCTTTTTGCAAATGTTTGGGTTTCTTCTGATTAGCTGTTGAACAGCCTGACCCTCTTTAGTTTGAGCTGCAATAGGTTGCACAAGAGTGTAGTAAGGCATGAGAGACTCCACAGCTGAGCCATGAACATGTGATTTGTTTTCATAGGTGAATGCTCTTCTTAATGTACAACAGTAATTTAATTTTTGTCTATAATGTCTTACTAAATCAATCATACTCTTTATACCAGGGTCTTGTCAAGTCTTCTTTGTGTTTCTTCAGTATGTTTAAAGGATTCATTCAGGATGTTGTAATGATAACTAATGACAGGTAATGAAGCACATGGGAATTCTCTGTGTAGAATTACCTGGCTTTGGGTGATGCTATTATATCATGGCTTTTTTGTACACGATAGATGATTCGTAGCTATGCATAATCACAGAATCGGAGAGAGGGTGAGGTTGGAAGGGACCTATTAAAATTGCCTAGTTCATGCCCCTTGGCTTCTCAGCACCATGTCTAGTCAGGTTTCAAAACGTCTCTAAAGATGGAGACTCCACAACCTCTCTGAGCAGCCTGTGACAATGCTCAGTCACCTTTAGAGTAAAAACACATTTCCTGATGTTCAGACGAAACTTCCCATATTTCACTTTGTATCTACTTCCTCTCTTGCTTTCACTGGGTATCACCGCAAGTCTGTATGAGTATTCTTTCCACCTTCCCATCAGATATTTATACACACTGATAAGATCCACTCTGAGCTTTCTCCAAGCTGAACAGTTCTACTTCTGTCCTAGCATTACAGATGTTTCTAGGCCAGAATCATCAGCCTTAGATAAACTGTCTCCAGTATGTCCTTGCTGTTCCTTTACTAGGAGGTCCAGGTCTGGACCCAGCACTGCGGATGCCTCCCTAGTCCTGACTGGAAAGGCAGGCTTACCTCCCTCTGCCTGCTGGCAGTGCTCTACCTATTGTAGCCCAGGATGCTGTTGCCCCTCTGGTGCAAGGGCCTGTTGCTGACCTATTCTTCAAATTTGGCAGAAATGGTTTTCACCGTCTCTTTGGACAACCTGTTGCTCTGCCTTTGTAACTAGTTCCCTTCCAGCTCTCAGTGCCAATCTAAACCAGTCTGACAGCACCGTGACCATCTCTGGCCTCTTTCCCACTGCTCCCCCAGCTTTGGCTGGTGGCATTTGTTGGAGCTCTTGTGAGCTGACTCAGCCTAGAAGAGAGCAGTTTGGAGGTTTGTAAGGAGAACTGAACTCTTTCCCATTCCTCTTTCTGCCCCTTGGAAAGCTTCTCCCCCTACATTTGCTGATTGAATCAATTTGACAGTGAAAGGCCAGATGAGCTGTGGTCATCCAAGAACTGAGTGGTAGCCAGCCAGGTATGCAGCAATGGGGGTGGACAATTGAGAGAAGTGGGATGACTCTTGGCAACAGCAACTCAGTAAAGTTCATCAGTGAAATTGCATCTTTTGTAATATTGGGGAAATGAACATTTCCAATTGGATTCATGAACTTCTTACAAAGCACAATTAAAAACCCCACATTCTTCCATATTGAATGACATTGCCTTAGGTCAAAAGCACAAGATGAACAAAGATCTGAGAGAGAACCTAAATACATGATGTAACTAAAGCTATTGAACGAGGCAGTGAAGTTAATATATTTTCTTTTTATTTTTAAAAAATGTCAGAAAATAAAAAGGCTGATTGGGGTTTTTTTTCCCAGTCCTTTATTGAGGAAGGACAGGTTTTGACAGTTAACTTTTCATATTCATTGACTGATACTTTGTTATTGGACCATACACCTTGGAAAAGAGTTGATTCTGTTTCATTCTAAGTCTTCTTGGCAGGTTTATGTGTGGGTGCATGGTGTGGGTGGTTTTTTTATGATGAGCATAAGGAATCATCAGTTTTGGTGAGGAAAATTCATCTGGGAATATAGCTTTTTTACACAGAAGCTTTGACTCTGGATACTTGGAATATAGCTGCATTTGCTGATTTAGGTTTTGGTCTGCTTTGGCTTCTAAAATGTCTTTTTGAGGCATCCTGAAAGGTTTCCTTTTCATGAGAGGTTGGGTACGCTTTAGGCTGTTTTTAGAAAGGTCTCTAAAGAAGGTTTTCTCTGAAGAGACAGTTATGGCTTCCTCTCTATAATGAAAATAGTCGAAATCCAGAGTGGAGCTGTTTATTCTTACATATTATTGTGATAGAAGTTTCCAGAAGGTACCTGTGAGTTGATGAAAGAATGCAAGAATTGAGTCATTTTGCAGGTGGTTCCTTTGGAGATGTTGGCACATGAGGAGAGCCTGAGCCAGGGCTGCTGCTGCCTCCGCCAGTCTCCTGTTCAGTGTCCGTGTGCTGCTGTCGTGGAGCACACCTTGAACACCCTTATTTTCTAAAACCATAAAGCTTTAAAATAAAACTACATTGACTTTTCCTGTCTTCTCCATTTGCAAATAGTCTGAGAGTATTTGCAGTTATGTAGGCTTACGAGTTGCCGAGAGGGAGGAACGCTGCCTCCGTTTTCTAAGGGAAGAGGTATTGCCAAGCTATTCAAAGGCTAACTTTAGCCTAGTGAGGCTTGTCTGCTTCCCACATCGAGGAAGTGAAAGACACTTCTGCGGGAGACAGTCTGTAGCATCTGTAGCTAGTTTTTGGTGTGACTTTTCTCCTAGAAGAGCTGCTCTCTTATTCTTTCTGTTGACTGCTGGGCAAGGCGAGTCACATTCCTATAAGTCTAGCTTCTGTGGATACTCCTCTTGGAATTCCTAAAGTGAGCTGGCAAGTCTGCTTTCAGCAGTTGAAGTAGTAGTAGTATTTTCTCTGTAAGAGGTACTTTGGTGTTTTGCACAAAGAAAAATTATTTAAAATTTTAGAGCTATCAGAGAATGGCAATGTCATAGCTATCAGCTAAGAGTTTGTATAGGCTACATAGGATTCCTCCAGTTTCTGACCTTTCCTAAAGTCCTGTTCTTCTGTAAGAAAAATTTAATTAAGCCTGACACTAGAGAATGTTCACAATAACGATCATGTTATTTTAGTCTGTTTTTTTCTTCTGACTTTGTCCTTTTATCTCATGAGAGCAACATCAGGTATCCTAAGTTGTTGTTTTCAAGGTATAACGGCTTCCAAGAATAAAAAGAAAAGATTTGTTAGAAGAGCTTTTTAGTGAGATTCACCAAAACTTGGTCTGAGTGCTTTCATACAGCTTTTGTAAATGGAATTCTTGTTGATGCCAGAATGCCGTTAATGGCAGCGACTGCCTCAAGGTGAAATCCAGTTATTGTTTCAGAAAATTCACACTTTGGCAGATTTTTTGTGTAGGGACTAGAAAATACTGCATCTATTTTAAGGTAATTTTTTGGTTTAGTTGGGATGGCTGAAAGAAAATAACTTTCCAGGATTATAATATTGTACTTTAATATTGTATTTAAAATATTGTATTTTATTCTTTTAATAATACTTAACTGCAAAATTAAATGCCAAATTATATTCTATCAGTAGGTATAATTTTGTTGTTAATTTTGCCACGTCTGCAGAGAAAATTTGAGAAAGGATCATTATCTTTGTTTTCTGACTTCATCCATTTTCTTCCTCACCTGAACTACAGAATCACAGAATGGCTGAGGTTGACAGGGATCTCTGAAGGTCAATTGGTCCAACCCCACTGCTCACACAGGCACATCTAGAGCCAGTTGCCCAGGATCATCTCCAGATGGCTTTTGAGTATCTCCAAAGATGGAGACTCCACCATGTCTCTGGGCAAGCTGTGCCAGTGCTCAGTCACCCTCACAGTAAACAAGTGTTTCCTGATGTTCAGAGGGAGCCTCCTGTGTTTCAGTTTGTGCCCATTGCCTCTGGTCCTGACACTGGGAGCCTCGGGAAAAAGCCTGTCTCCATCCTTTATGCCCCCTCTCTTTACATATTTACAGACATTGATGAGACCTTGTTCTCTTCTTCAGGCTGAACAATCCCAACTCTCTCAGCCTTTTCTCATAGGAGTGGTGTTCCAGTCCCTTCATCATCTTAAATTAAATTAAAAATGTTTGTGACAGATTCTTCTTAATACCAGAAGTAGCCAAAATAGCTTTTTTGAGAAAGGTAGTTAGGGCTGTCAGGCCCCATTTATCATGCTCTTGTTTGTCATCCCCTAGCAGAGGAAAGGGATTTCTCTAGTAGGGCTTATATTATAGCATGAATATTGAGTTGCTGTGGGTTAAAAGAGTTACCAGGATTTTGTTGGGCATCTCCTGGGGTTTCTTGTCCTTGGTATCTTGATTTCCATTGCCTGTGTTGGTTTGGCCAAAGGCAGCAAGGTTGTGCCAGTCTGTTGCACCGACCTTTTTGGTCACTGTCTGGGTAGATGAATGTCACATAAAAGGCACTTTTAGAAATGTCCAGGTCAAGACTCCAGCACAATTTAGACCTTTTCCTAAAAACAAAGTGACCTGAAATTGTATTGATTTCAGTATTTTATGGTACTTTGCATTACTGTATTTAATGTGTAAGCCTTGAGCGTAAAAGGACCACCCTGGGGAATAATTCAGATTATACAAAAAGGCTGATTAGCCCCTCTTATATCCCCACTGTCTCTCTGTTCTGAACATCACCAATGTTTGAGTTTTAACTGATATTTCTAGCAGCTTTTTCTAAAGAATTGGTAAATTCAAGCAAAATATATTGTGAGAATGGGACACTAAAATGGAGTTACAGCTTTGAAGTGACAATATGGTAAAGCAGAGCTCTCAGTTCATCGTATGAAACATGCAGAAGTTTGCCTCTTAGATAGGAATTAATCTGATTATAGAGTAATCATCCTAAATTTGAATACGTATGTGTGCTGCTTATTTTTGCGTTTCCTTTCAATAAATTTAGTGTAAATGTAGTTCTGTTTATGCATTAGGAATGTCTTTTATCTACCTTCCATGAGTTTAATTTTCTACTGAACCGCTTTAAAGCGATCAGATCAGCCCTTCTTAATGAATTCAGTTTTATGGGAGTCATGACCTATTCTTTTCTTCCAGCAGGACTAGATTTGCCCTGATTTAGCACTAGATTAACATTAAATTGTGCAAAACAATTGGAAAAATACATATTTATTCAGAGTGATATCCCAGTCCTCTTCAAGTCAAAGGAAACTCTTGTCATTCACTTCACTTGAAGGTAAAATTTCATACACAGCTTTTGGAAACTACTACTTGGGCTAAGGCTTTGAGGCTAGGCCTGCCTAGTTAATGTTTTATTCATTGAAAAAAAAAAATACTGTGATCTACCTGCCCTGCAGCTGAGCTTTTGGCAGCTTTTCTGTCCCTGTGGTGCCCCTGACACAGCTCATAGAAGATTTGGTGCAGCCGATTGAAGAATTTTGCAATTTAGCAATTTCATAGCATTAGGTAGAGTTGCTGTGATACACAGAAACTGATTCTTCAAACCGTGGCAGTGAGACCGAACAGCTTCAGTTATTCTCAGAGGTGTTTCCTAATAATTGCATGTGTAAATCCCCTTAGGTAATTAGTAATTATAAATTAGATCCAGTAATTAATTCATAAAATCACTTAGTACAAAAACTGAATGCACATCCTAAGTGGAGGTGACTGTGTGTTGACAACTGAACATGAAATATGTCTGAGCTAGTTTAGCAAGTAACAATACTTTTAATCAAATATTCTCGTTGTTTTCTTACCACCTGCACTATGCAGTTGGAGCTGAAAAGCTCTGTTGCCCATCACCAGTTGTCTGAATAAATTTCTTTATGAAGAAACTCTCATAACTTGTAAGACTAAAACATTTGAATGTCTCACAACACTTTGCTTACGTAATTTGCACGTTCTGTTTGCTGATATATAAATTGCAAAAATGCTTTCTAGTTTCAACATGTCAGTTTTAACATGGATTTTTACTTGTTGGCTTTATTGAAAGTAATTCTACATCTTCAAACATGCACTCATGCAAGGAAACTGGGTAACTTTTAGAATCATAGCTGAAAATGTAATCTTGAATCACTTTTTTCAGTCTTACAATTTAGCATTTTAAGTGCAGATTTTAGTAGGCTTTAGGGATATGTTTTAAAACAACTATAATGCAACAGGTAGAAAGAAACCTGAATGTCGCATTAGTATTTTAATAGCACAAGTCTCTTATTAGGCATTATAAATCAACACAGTGTTTTAAAACAATAACCTCACTGAAAATCAGTCAGATGTGTTGGGGTTTTTTTTTTTAATTGTTTTTGTTATATTTGAAGTGTTTCCAGCAACTCGGTAAGTGAATCGTTGCTTGAAATTATTTTTGCTTGTGATTGGTACAGGTAGCAAAGATTGCAGGGAATTTGGTACAGGTTTCTTCTGTTTTCTTTCAGGCTTTAACAGGTTTGTTGTATTTCTTGGTATAAGTTTTAATACTATTCATTTCCAGGTAAAGGAATTATTGTGGGTGAGAACTGAATACACAGCATAATCTAGCTAATTTTAATCTGTATACTGCATTGCTTAAACAGTGTACAATAGAATTGGATAATTTAAGGTTTGTAAATGTCTAAACTTCCCATTAAGCTGATTTCTACTTGTCTCCTGGAATTCTTCATTCTCTTAAATGCTTAGCTGAGCAGCAGATGGAGATAAAGAGTACTCATAAATTGTGTCTTTTTTCTAGTTTCTTTTTCTGTCTGTTTCAATAAGCAGCACATATTTTTATAGCTGGTTAGGATCATAGTCTTGATACACAGGCAGTGTTAAAGGCCACCTGTTGATAAGGTCAGTCTACAGCAAATGTATTTGTGTGCTGCTTTCTCATCTTGCATGATAACTTTTGTAATTAGATTACAGAAACCAAAACATCAGCACTCCACTGTCCTAAACCCTTTAGTTGCAATCTATTTTCTTCCTCACTGTTTTTCTTTGAAAAAATGAATTTGAAGTTTGTTGATACCTCCTGAGTCTTCGAACCAAGATCTTCAAAGCTTCATTATAGGTCTGACTCAGCCTCCAAACCCAAGAACTTGCTGCCACTACCGGTAGATATGCAAGATATCAAAGGACTAAAATTGCACCTTATTTTCTGATGTTTCAGGGACAGTATGCCTGGAATTTCCAAGCACACAGATACTGTGGGACTTGGAGCAAATGTGGTAATAGGTGATAATCTAGTGGAGGTGACTTGGTCACAGTGAAGTTCATCATGTGAAGTACGTGGAGTGTGCAAAACCTCCTAATACTTGATTCTGTCCACTGAATGACTGTGCTTTTTGCTGGAAAAATCACTCTCTTGTGTTGTTTAGACAGAACATGTACTGTTGAAATGTGCACTGTTTTGTGCTACTTACTGAATGGTCTGTATTTGCTATTGGTACCTATATGTGGGCAATCCACCTGAAAACTACCTGAAACAATACAGCTTTTCTGTATAAAACGTGACTATTAGAGTCACCACGTAAGTTTACTATCAAGTGTTTATGGATTGAAAGGATTTGTAACTTCTTTTTAAAGGTAGAGTATGTTTTTCAACATCAAGTCTTTAATGCTCTTTGTTTTCTTTAGCAAAGAGCTAAAGCTGGTGTTGTGGCAGAGTTGAAAAATACTGAATTTCTACATGGGACTAGAAGCCATTAGTTCTTGATCTGTGGTGTTTGGTTTCATAATGGATTTTGCTTGTTGTAGGCAAGTCACATAAAATCACTAACTAGTGTGTAAGGGTGATGATCACGCAGTTTGGAAGGTAGTTTCCTAAAATCTCAATCCGGGATGAGTTGTTTGGACTTACCTGCTAAAAATCTCTGAGCAACATACCCCCAGAAGTGTGATCTACCTTTCCAAAATACGTACTAGTGAATAGGGGGAAGTCCTACCTCTGAGTGAAACTGATACATTTTTCATAGAATGGGTGTCAACAGTAAAAGAAGGAAGTCAGAGCTTTGTTGAGATATGTGAGCACATTTTTTATTTTTCTTTATGCTTTTTGACTTTGTTCTTTTTGGTATTCTGTCTTTTATGGACAGCACTAGTGCCAACTTTCAGCTGTCATCAGTGACACACTGCAATCATGTGACTGAATGATTAGACCCAAGCCTTGCAGGAAGACACAATCATTCATTTGCAGTAACTATTACCTGCTGTCTTGGGGTGACTGTGCTGTTGTATCCCCTGCCATTGCTCTATGCCCAGACATGATTCCTGAGCCTTTCTATGCCTTTAAAACTGGATGCAAGAGACAGAGAAAAAAAAACTGAGCGAACTTTTCAAAACAGTTTGTGCTTCAAGGACACAGAGATTAGCTACTTCTGCGGCGGGCAGAGGAAGCACTTCTTCTGGCTTTTCGGTCAGTTTTCTTCAGCTCTGTTTCTTCGGAGAGGGACGGAGAGTTGAGGGTTTTTTTTTCCTCTTGGGACTTCGTTTTTTTCCCTTCTTCTCTTCTGGACTTGTTCAGAACACCAGAACATCAGAACCCCACCGGGGGACCTTCCACCGGCCTGGAGGGGGGCCCCCCACGCCGACCCAGCTCCGAGGAGGAGGAGAGAGACCACACCCACAGAAGGACTCTAAAATCTTTCAGGTTTTCTCTCCAGAGCGAGATATTTTATTATTTAGCATTATTAGTATTGTTTTCCTGTGTGTTTGTTAAATAAATAGTTTTATTTTCTCCTTCACTTTCCTCTGAGGAAAATTTGTTTTTCCCAAACCCAAGTGAGGGAAGGGGTGGTTTGTAACCTGCCTTCCTTTGAGGAGATGTTCCTTTTGGACGTTTCCCTGAATTTGGCCTAAACCGTCACACCTGCCATTTTCATGTTGTGAAGAGAATCTTTTGCTTTGTTCAGCAGTAGCTTTAGGGCTTGGTTTGGGTTTGTATGGCACAGTTTTGGTAGCGGGGGGGCTGGCTACAGGGGTGTCTTCTGTGAGAAGCTGCCAGAAGCTTCCTTATTATCTGGCAGAGCCAATGCCAGCTGGTGTTCTGTGAGAATTTAAAGATTTACCTAACAAATTACAAATTAAATTAGTAGTACCTTATCGTTCTGCAGTAGGTTTTCTGATATGGTGTAACTTTTAAAGAAGTGTGGTAGTGGCAAATTTTGTAATGTGGAATTTTTAATCCATAATATGCTGTCTATATGTAGCTTATTTAAATGAGAACTGAAAAAGCCGTGTGTAGAAGTACAGGGTTCTGATGGTCTATAGAGTGAGGTCTGCTCCCTGCAGAGCTTGTCTCAGGTTCTTTAACAGATACTATTACAGCTCTGTTACTTAGCGATCTCTCAGATTTCTTCTTGTGTACCAAGGACCTTGAGTTCAATGCAGTGCATGACACTGGTCATTTTAGATGAGCAGAGGTGACATTACTGCATTGCTGCACTGAAATGAGGAGTGCCTGTCTTGCTGAGCACAGTCTAGAGCTGGGTCACATCATCCCAGCCAGTTGCCTGTTGGTTTACCTGTATCCTGGTGGAAGGAAGCTGAACTCTTGTGTCAGCAAGTTTCAGTTTAGCATGTTTTATTGGCTAATGCCCACATGATTGTTCAGGATAGGGGGATGAGTTGGTGTACTAGTTTGAAAACAAACCAGTGGGAGACACCAAGTCAGAATGACAATTTAATAGGAAAATTAAAAACAAAGGCAGAAACTACTGGTTTAAACTGACAGAGTCAGGATACAACCTGACACCCTGTCAGTCAGGGTGGCGGTAGCAGTCCGATTAAATGGTGGCTGTAGTCCTCTTGAAGTGATGGATGTGGTTCTGTTGAAGCAGTGATCCGGTAAAAGGGTCTGGTCTCCCTCAGAAGGTCCAGTGGTGGCTATGTAGCTCACGTCCTCTGGGAATCCAGTGGAAAAGGCTGGCTGTGGTGGTCCAAACCTCCGCGTATATACAGATGGGAGCGCTCAGTTCCTCCCCCTGGGCGGAACATCTCACAATGGGATGGGGAGTCATGAGTCAAGGCATTGATGTGCCCATTAACAGGAGATGGTCCGCAGGGAGGAGGCAAGGAGCACTGCCCCTCCTGGTTTCAACAGCTCATGAAGATGGTAATAGGATACCCTGCAACCCAAGACAGTTGGGCTTTCTGCTATGTGGAAAAGTCTTGGAGGTTTCTTTTCAGACATGTTAAGAATTTCTGTTCCTAAAGCAGTTTGGGGTCTTTAGTTAGTCACATCTATTTAACCTTGTACGTTCATCTTCCCTGCACCTTGCATCTCTTTAGTGATGTTGTAATTGCACTGTGCTGGAACTGAAGTTGCAGAGCAAAAAGAGGAGGGTGAGGGTTGAGGAAGGAACCAAGGAAGAAAAGACTGAGCAGGAATGTTCCTTAACCTGTTACTGATTTTGAAATTATAAATTTGCATTAGAGAAGCACGTTAGGTATCTCAGCTAGCTTTCTACCTGTGCTCTGGTTATAATAGGCGATTATAATGTCTGCTTAAGTCTTAGTTAAAACAAACGAACAAAACACAAAAAACACAACCAAAACCCCATTCTATGGCTGGAAATGTGGTGATTTCCTTGTAAAATTTGGTGCAGTCAACAAGTTTTTGAATACTTATATTTGCTACCATTCACAGCAAATTTTTTGTATATATTCATGGGTTGTTATTTTTGATGGAGTTACTTTTGCAGAACTGATGGTGTTCTTTATTCACAAGGTGCTAATACTGTTGTCAGAGCTCAGCTCTGATCTGTGTTAGTTCTTGCTGTTCTGGCTAAATTGCAATAGAAACTTGGATGTGAAAAAGTGTTATTTTACTAAAAAAGCCACATTTCCATGTTACACTTGTGATTTACAAATACAATTATTGACGGTAGTTTACAATGCTGTATTTAATCAAAAAACATTGTATTCTTGAAAAAGCAGTCTTTTTCATAGCCTGAAATTTCACATGGCATTCATGATGGCCTTACCAGAAATCATGTGAGAACAGCTGCGAAATGTAATTGCTTCCTTTTCAAAATAGACTTAGTAGAAACAAGAATAAAGCTGCATTTACACTGTAAAGCAGCATCAGTATTTATCTGAGATGATTTAAGGTAGATAGATGACATTTTTACCTTTTGCTTCAGTGATAAAAGGCAAGACCTTTGTAGATTGGGATCTTGGGAATCGTAAGAGGAATAGCGACCTTCTGCCAATTGGACGTATTCCTCTTAAAGGAGGAAAAAGATGAAAATGTGGTAGAACGTGTTTTTGATGGAATGGTTGTACTGCTATGAATACTTCTAAAATGCTTCCTGGTTGTGAATAAATTCAGACAGTTGTAAGCACCTCACTAGTGCTGCTTCTCTCTTCTGGGCCACTGCTTGTAGAATGTGCTTTGTGGATACTTGCCTCTCTCATGGCAAAAGACAACAAAAATAGTTCCCTAGGAAAGGAAATTCCATTGTTTTTTTGTTGAGATTTACTTCTTCCAGTGGAGCAGTATCTCTTGTGCTGCACTGCCCATTTCTGAGGATTTGGGATGATCCCTGGCATTGTGTGCTTTCCACTGGCAGGGCTGTTTCAGTTCATTTGGGCATCCTTTGACTTTGTTGTTCAGAAATAACCATCCAAATTATTGCCCTTCTCTTGTGACTTCTTTGGGTGTATTTGCTTAAAAACTTGTATGTGCCTCTATATAGGTGTGCACATTTATCTGTACCCATATGTTGACTATATTGTTAGGGTTGTGTAATAATAAAGTGGTACTTAGGAGTTGTGATGTGTGCTTGAGGTGGACAATCTACTTGGGAGATTTTTCTGCACCTAACTGGACTATTGCAGCAGTGGCTTCCTACTGCTGGGCTCTTGTGGCCCAAATCTGCAGCATTTGTTGCCTGGACTGAAGGAGATGTCTGGCTGGACACTCACATCGCGTGCAGGTGTGTGCCGCTCATGTGTGTGCAAGTGCTTGAGAAAGAACTTTCCGTGGATGAAGCTGTCAGCTGCCAAGACAGAATGATCATTTTCTCAGCAAGAATAACTTTCAGATTTCTTTTCTGTTCGAATAAAAGGGTTTCGCATCTCATTTTTCGGGGCCAGGTAATATCAACGGGTTATTGCACATCAAAAAATGTCTAGCAGTTCTTGTAACACTGTAGTTATTTAGCTTATCTGTCTTACTTTGAGTGAATTCTCACCTCTGATAGCCTGGCTCTTGCCACTGGCAAAGAGTGTACACTAAACTTTCAAACCCTCTCTTTCCCTCCACCCCGTTCTGTTACAAATCATGGAACCACACCATAAATCTACTGTAAAGAACCTGGGAAAGAAATGAACAAAGATACAGCATTAACATTTCACTGGTGACTGCTTTTCTAGCCTTTTAAAAAAAGCTTTTGAAATAACAGGTTTGGCAAATACTTTCATTTTGAGTTAAAGGAGATGTAGGTATTGCTAAGAAGTTTTAATTTCTGCTTGTGGACCTCATATTCTCTTGACTGTCAAAGTTTCAATTTGCTGTTGGGAACCAAGGATGGTTCATTAGAAGCAAGACAGAAGAAACCACTTTAGGGTTTATTCGTGACTTAAAAGAATGTGGCTTGTGGTGGTGTGTTGGAGGCTTTGAAGTGGTGACTCATATTGTGCATCATCAGTATCAGGAAAGAGTGCTTTATATAACACTGATTTTTGTATCTTGGTTAAAAATTTCAGACAAGTAGACTACATTTAGAAACACTGAATGTGATGTTTGAAGAAATACCAAGCTGGAAGTTTGAATGATGCACGAGTAACTTGAATAAGCAGCTTTGCAGCAGGGCAACTGGGAATTTCATGTATTTATTCCAGCTTTAGCTGTTATAAGCAATTTGTATTTCCATGATTATTATAATTTTGGAATGGTTTAAGTACAAAATGATGGTCTGTAGTATTATTTATGTCAGGTTCTGTATTGGATTTATCATGACTGATAAAATGATCACTTTTTCCTTAGCTTTCTGTATAGCATGAATAGTGTAAAACTTGGTCAGCTGGAGCTGTTTTGGAAATAACGTGCTCTGTAAGACAGACATAGAAGATAAGTTTTAATTGTGTACTTGCCTCCACTGAATCTCTGACATAGCCCCTAGTTTACTGCAATTTGGATATCATCAGTATGCTGCATCATCAGAAAGGGTTTTTTTTCATTCATTCTCCCTGTAGCTTTTTGTATACTTTCTATTTATTATTTATAAACAATATAACTGCGTCCAAATAAACCCAAAGTACCCAGCCTCAAAGAAAACCTCCAAACCCAACCCTGGAAAAATATGTGAGGTTGTCTAATACTTTCATGCTGTAAAAATCCACAACAGAGTAAATACAAACAACACGTTTTAGAGTCCGGAAGCTGTCTGTTGGATGTGTTCAGGAAGTTCATAAAGAAACTCTTGTCCAGTTTCAAGGAGATGTAGGATGGTGAGGCAGGAGTTTAATGGCCTGAATGGCACTTTATGCACTGTGGTATAATGTTGATACCTGTACTTTTCCTAACTTTCACTCATCTGCAGTTAATATGATTGTTAATAAGGACTCGCAGGAGAAAATTCTAAAATAAGGATTTTATTATAGCTGTAACATGATTTAAATATGTTTGAAGAAGTCACATACTTTGAGTATTTCCTGTGGTTCAAGTATTTTTCTGACTTTCCACCTTTGCTCTTAGGAGCACTTAAACTCTGATTCTTGGGAAAAGATCATGCAAGGTATTATCTCAGGATTTTCTTTGCATTTTAGGTCTCAGGAAAGTGAGGTGCGGTTCAGTGCCATTTACACCTTCTGTGTCTTTTTCTGGTTTTGGCTTCCATGTCATCACTTGAAGCCTTGTGCTGCCTTAGTATTCAGAGGATTAAAAAATTATTATTCATATAAACTGCTTATAAATGTAATTTTTTAAAAGGAAAATTTATTTTTTGAGAGACATGAATATATAAACACCCTCATTTTAAAAGATGAGTCTGCAGTAGAGATAAGGAGGAATACAAAATACCTGAAGTTGAATGATCTTTTACAGGATTGATGTTAGCCTGCTGCTTTTATTGTTTTTGTGCAAGCTTCAAGGAGGAATGAAATAGTTCTTTATTCTTCTCTTTCCTTAGTGGTGTGATTTAGTAGGCTCCGCTTGTTAGGTAAGAGAGAAGTCTGCAATCTTTTTAGAAAATTCTATTTTGTGTATTGAGACTTGAGTTTGGAGTAAAAATGCATGCAATTAGATTTGAAGAACTGAATCCCCTTTCTTGTGATTTCTTGATATACTTCAGAGAAATTAACTTTTAGATTGCATCTTATTGATTAAAACTGATACAGTATGTTTCTTTTGAAAGGCTTGCATATTTATAGGTGAAGATAAACCTAATCTCCAGTGGAAAACTGAAATAGAGGGTACAGGGCTTGCTGAAGAAGCTGAGATTGTAACTTGCATCCCTTAACTCAGTCTTACACAGTAGTTACTATTCTACCTTGACTACAATCTCACCTCCTCTGTGGGCTGACTGATGAAAGAACTTTCTCTGGCTAAAATCTTATGTGTTGCTTGATAAGAGAAAGCTCTTCAATAAGAAAAGCTGTTTTTCTTGGAATTTCTTGTTCAAATCTCACAGTGAATTCAGTGAAGAACATCAGGCTTTTTGTAGAACATACACATCGGAATTAGCTAAAGAAATCTCTGCAATAATGTTACACCATATGATCTTTTACATTACATCTGAGCCCATTTTTATGGTTACCTTTTTAATGCACTGTTTTGAGTACTGAATAAGGGATAAATGCAGAACACTGACCCTCCTTCTAGGCTGGTAAAAGCTGGCAGACTCAAAGTATTTTTTTAAGGCCTTGGCATTACTCTGAAAATAGGAATAAAGACAAATAAAATTATGGTTCCATTGCGAGTATTCAATAAAACAGTATTTGGAATGATTCCAAGACAAGATACAGAATGGCTTGAAAGTACTTTTTTTTTTTTTACCCTTGTTTTCCTGAAAACTGCAATGGTCACTTTTATGAGGAAATGAGAAGATTTCTGAATGCTTGCTTTTAACTTTGCTTTTGTTTATGAATAACTGTGAGAGGATCTGGAAAGAAAACTTTTGGTCCAGTGAATAAGCAAGGAGATTAAAAAGGATTGTGATAATCCAGGTCTATTAATATGTTACATGTCTGACTTTCTCTTAAAGATCATATTCTCTGATGTAAGTGCTAATCTTGGTATGAAATAAAGCCTTTTTAAAGATGTCAGATGTTAACTGTAAGTAGTAAAGGTTTCTTGAGTTATCTCTTCTGAAAACCTTTGCTTGATGTGTTAAGGCTTCTACTTTTCTTCATTTCTTTTATCAATTAAACATAGTTCTCTAAAGTATTGAGGAATTAATTCTCATTTTGATATATGTTGAATGGTTTATTTTGTGACAAAAACCTTCTGCTAGTTATTGTTTAAGGGGTTTAAATTTCATAGAAACATCTGTAAGAAAACTGGAATGCTTTCTTACAGAAACGATACCCTAAAAGTGAACCTTGAAATGTGGTGGGCTTGGTCAAGTCCAAATACCAGGCAGGCTTTTCCTTGCAGGTGCAATGTGACTATGAAAGTTGTAGAATATTGCAAATAGTACTGTGAATATTACAGCTTCACAGTATCTTCTGTACTTTTTAAAAAAAAAACACAGTTACAGTAAGTTGTCTTAAAATCATCATAGCCAGCAATAAGATGAAGATGTTTATGGAGCAATTTGCTTGTCTCTTGGCTTTCCCAGAGGTAGGTATTAACATGCCAAACTTGATCTTTCACAGTGCGGAATTACGACTGACTAGAACTGCTTGTAATTGTTTTACATTTCAAGATTTTTCTTTGTGAGAAAAGGTTATTTTTTTCTTCCTCACTTGCTTTCACATAACTGAACTTTTGTTTAAACCTTTTATTTTTGAGGGGTGAGGAATATTGTTTATGTGAGTGATACTCTTTGAAAAATATTGATTTGTAAGCTTTCTCTGGAGAGTTGTGATAAATGGAAAACATCAGTATTATAATAGAAATATTCCTGAAATTCCCTTAGTGCTGGCGGATGGTGTGGTAGGTACTCTGTAGTGAAAGGCTGTGTTAGTTTGAAGAGTACAGTCTTGCTAATGATAAAATGATTTTGTGTCTTCTGTATTTTTCTGTATGTGGTTCCTGATAGTACACAGCTTCTTGTATTCACCTTTAAAGGAACTAGTGGTATTCTTATCTGCAAAGCTCTATTTTCTGCAGTTTAGCCTTGAAGGCATTTTAAAAATAAACTTGGCACACTACACCCAGCTATAAAGAGGAAATTTCACTGTATTAAAAAACCCTGCTTGTCTTACAGCTTTTTTTCTTTTTACTCTTCTATTTATTTAACAGTTCCAGTCACTGAAAAGATGCAGTTAAAAGTTGCTTGATACTTAAATGTAGGTGAAATGCTGGAGAGAGCCTGTTTTGCAGGAGAGCGTGGTGCTGACACACCTGCCCTGAGCTGCTGGGAGAGCCGTCAGAGCAGGCCCCTTCCCATCCCAGAGTTCGGCAGGCTCAGGGAGGCGGATGCAGGATTTGCTGGTAGCTTTTGCAGGTGTGAGCCCTGTTAACAAAGAGATGGCAGGCGGCTGTGCCACCTTCAGAAAGATCTGGAGCTCAGATTGGGGAGATATCTTGGAGTATAGCTGCAATAGGATGGTGCTGTGCTGGGTGGGAATGCTGGGGGTGGCCTAGAAAGGAAGATGATGTACTTGCTTTCGTTGTTTGTTCCCTGTAGCTTTCTCTGTCTTGGGTAGAGGATGAGTGCATAAACTCATTACACTAAAAAGATCCTCTTGAGCATTTCATTCGAGTTCAACATGTGTCCAGTACCTCCTAGGTGTTTTTCTACTTTAGTTCTTGCTTGCCGTGTTTCTTGATCTTTCTTTGGATAGTCCCACCATCCCTCCTGATTTTTCTCCTCAATTCTCTTGTCTGTGCCATTTCAGACCCTGCATAGACTTTGCCTCTAATCTGTGTGTCCTTTTTTCCAAATGCTTTTGACTTAGGATCAGTGTGGTACAGTGCTCCTGTACACACTGAGCAGACTGCTGCCATATTTGTCTCTTAATTCATTCACCATTCATTTAATTGACTTCTCCAAATATTTTTTTTTATTTTCCATTTAGATTCGTGTGGCCAGTGTAAGTACCTGGATTGGTTACTGTGACCATGTACACTTACAAGGAACTACTTTCCGCTGTCTCCCTCTTCCCTATTATAGCAGGCACATAAGTTATTTTCTTCGATTTCTTTGTTTTCCTGCCTGAGCCACCTACCTCACCTAATTCCAGCATATGTAGGAGGTTCTGTTTAATATTGAAAGGTCAGCTCTGCAGTTGGACAGTAATACCCAGCTTGTGTTCTTTGCTTTCCTCCCTGCTGCTCCCTGACAAGAACTCCTTGTTGGTTTTTTTTCTCCTGCAGTGTAATCATAAAAACCTTGGCTGTAGCTAAACTGCTTCTGGGATTAATTAGCATGCTAGGCGTATCTTGTTCCCCAGCTTATATGTAAAAATCCTAAAGTTCTTTCTCTCTCCAAATATTCAGAAAGTTCAGATCAGTGCACAGTAGTGTTGAGGTGGACGGTAAGTTGGGAGAGAAAAGGACATCCTAGAGAGGTGAGAGACGAGAACAAGTTGGCTGGGAGGGGGAATTTATTCCATGTTTTCGTAAGCAGAGTTATGAAACATCACCTGGGTGAAGTTCAGGGCAAAGGGAATGCTGCAGCTGCTGGCAGATCTTCCTAATAACAGGAGACCTTGCTTATTATTTTGCTTATTTCCTTTTTCTTAAACAAATAAACACAAAACACTTGTGGAGTCCAGGTGTCTGAGCAGGAACTTTATCTTAGCCCTTTTCATCTTCCCTAGTCTAGCTACAAATATTTATGAAGTTTTGTTTGTGGTTTTGTTGGGTTTTTTTTTTGAAACAGTAAGATTCTGTAGCACCTTGTATCCTACTGGTAATTCTGGTATTCAGATACCACCATTATGTAGTTCATAGAGGCCACACTCTGTCCAAGTAATTTTGTTTAATGCTGTTTCGAAAGAAACAAAAAGACTGCTCTGCAGTTCTACCAGTATGTTGATTTGTACCAAGTTTTGGAGGTTGCAAGATGATGATAGATGGTGATAGTTAATCATCATGTTTCATGCATGGACAAGAGTTGAGGTCTTCTGATGGATAAATAAGCAAGCTGTAAGTTCCCATCAGCATTTTACTCATAAAGCCTAAACCTTAAGGTAGCAAAGCACAGCAGCTGAGCGTGAGCTCTTTGTGTACATTGCAGACCACTGATCCCAAGTGTCCTTATCCCTGGTGGCATACCTTTACGTTTTCAAATGAGAAATGTCTTCCAAATATTTCTCTGTGGTTTCTGTTTGCTCACTCAGCCACTTCTTCCACTGGTCCCTGAAAACATAATACAGAATTTCTAAAACCAGCAGCAAGATGGGTTGGAGAAAGAGTCTCATTTGCTAATCTTGGATGAGTTATTATTTGTGAAAATTACTAATTTTGTGGCGTTTAATATTTCAATTTTATTGCTTTAGGATGTTGTTTGAATAGTCTAATTGCAGCTCTCTAAAGTGACTTATAAAAACATATTTATTGTAATTTAAGTTAGATCTAAATGAAAGAAAATCATAGCTTGTATGGACAATTGGAGTATCCCATTGTATGTAGCTGCCACTGGAGGAAAATGTGCCATTTAAATCCTACTTTGCCAAAGAAGCTTCTAGATGAATTCTGGGATTTTTTTCATTAGGTTTTTAAGACAATTTTAACTTGTGTTTTCTTTGAGCAGGATTGAATGCTGCCTGTTGTGACTTCAGTTCTTTCTCAGCATTGGTATAGGCCTGGTTCCTAGAGCAACTGATGTTAAAAAATAGATTAAGTTCAAACCTGTGAAGAATAATGAAAAAAATTAGTTTGTCGATATCTGCTATATTAGAGGGAAAGCTATGCATGCTATTTTTGTTTTCACTGTGGCGCTTCAAGGCTGTATTGTTTCCCATGGCACTCCAAGATAAATAATTTGACTTGAAGGTGAATGATGTTTAGAAGAGTTATTCTCCAGGACATCATTACGTGGCAGGCACAAGTTAAATTAGATGATTCTTATATTTAATGTGAAATCACTCCTGTGTCCTCTTATAACGTACTGACTCTACTTTCCTTCAAGCTGTCAGTAAGCTTGGACAAGCCTTTCCTTTTATATTTTAAATGGTATAAGTAAAATTTAGGTAGTTTTCATTTACTCAAATACCCAGACAAGGATAGGTATGAAATTTTCAATAACAAACATTCCATGATGAAAGTAAAACCAAGGAAGGATATTCAGAACAACAATGGAGCAGCTTTTAAAGTGTTACATAATCTTAGAAAAATAAAAGGTAATAAGAACAAAAAAAAGCAACAAAAGGTAGTGGGCTTGTATGATTTTTGAAAGATGATGCTTGACTTGTTTTAGACTGACAGGGAAGGTAATTACTACATGCAGGTTCCTTCTGAGCATGCTGCCTGTCACTAGGCATTTGCATTTTGGAAGCTCCAGTTTGAACACCTCACTTCACCCGATTACTTGCAGCATGGACAAGTAATGGGACAGAACTCTGTCAGTGCTTGGAAAGCACCGGGAAGTAGATAGGAAGTCAGGATGTGTGTCTGAAAAGTACTTCATTATATGGTTCTAATAATTAAAGTTGCCAGACCTGTTCACTGCACTTGTCAACAGCCCAGCCTTGCAGGGGTCTCCTTCAGTTCCTCCCTCGGCTCTTCCCGGAATGATCATCTTCCACAGAGTCGGGTTTGTAGATTTGCAGACTTCTCGTGTCCTGCATCTTGAATGTCAGGGTCACTCATGTGGCTTCTGCTTTGCAGTGCTGTGTGGCTGGGCTGCGATAGCTGTTCTCACCGACCCTGTGTGATGCCAGCCGTGCATCCGGCCTGCAGCATGGGGCAGCCTCGCTGGTACTGTGGCAGCTCCCAGGTAGCCCAGTGACCCCGAGCCATTCCTGTGCATCGTCCCTTGACTGTCGTGCAGCCGAGTACATGATATCAGGCATAAAACCAGAAGGCAACTGAAGATTGTGTGATTTCTAATTTGTCTTTTTCCTTGACTTCAATCTTGCATGATTCTGGAAGAAGGCAGAAAAAGGAAAAATGTAGGTAAATCTGTTACACAGAAGAAAAAGTGTATAGATGAACACGGTTTTGAGTTACTCAGAACATGGGACTGCATGTGTTTAGGTGAAATTTTGCTCAAGATTTATTTTGTAGCTCAAGAATTCATACTCTGATTATTTTTAATGCAATATGTTCAAACTCATGGTACTTGTTACTTGTACTTCTTACTGCTAGAAAAAGCCTTGTGAATTTTCTTTTTGTTCTTGAAAGAGTTGGTACTTTTATTCTCTTCTTGAAACATTCTGACATTTTTTTAAGTAATAAAACAAGACTGATTTCCTTGTTTGTTCATTTTTATCTTTCTGCTTTCACCAGGAGTTAAGCATCATTTAGAGTTTCCTTTTAAAATTCCACTTTCAGAATTCCCAATACCTTTTTTTCTTTCTTTCTTTCACCTTTTTGGACCTCAGCTAGTCTCCATTTGACCTTATAAGCCTTTTTCACTCTATCTGTTCTGTAGTTTTTATGTTACATTTTTTATTCTTGTTTCCTTAAGAGCAAAACAAACCCCCAAAAGACAGTTGAAATCTGTGGGAAGGCTCAGGACATGAACCTAATGAGCAAAAGCATCCTGTAGTATAGTTTGTTGTGTTCTTTTTTCTTCTACTGTTTTGCTCCCTCTATTTTCTCCTGGGAATTTGCATAGTAAAGTCCTCAGAGGGGGATTTGATTAGTTTTGCAAAGCAATGAAGCCTTCCCTGTATTTAAAATCTAATGTAATTTTAAAAGACACAGACAGAACTTCATCAGTAAAATAGTAATAAGCTGTAATACGTTGATATGGGTGAGTTAAGCTTTGCCTCTCATTTCTTTTGTAAACTTCAAGGAACAACTGCTGCATGCTTATCACAAGCTTTGATTTCTTTGATTTAGTGTTAAAAGCAGTTCTTGCTTTACAGCTGTTCAAGACTGCCTGATTTTGCTGGGCTGGAACTTTGGGGAGTGCTTGTCTTCCTGCCTGGTTTTCAGCAGCTTGTCAGGGACAGATGTTGTGCTCTCTCCTTCTGAGTATTTTAAAGCTGCTCAAGTGAATTCTTCAGACAGCACTTACAAATCCACATGGAGGCTTTTGAAGGCCAGTAATTTAAACTGTAAGGCTAAAAATTTAAAAGCTCAAATGGCATATTTGACATGCTATTCAGTGAGAACATGCACAAAAAATCAGTGTCAGCATTTGCTAGTTTAAAAATACATTTAGAAAAAACCCCGAATTCTAATAAACTCTGGTAATTGTTATCTGGTAATTACGTAAGAATATGAAACAAGAGAATGTTTAGCTCTTCAGTAAGGAACATCTTACAGACATTACAAAATAGAACAACAACATTGAATATTCATGTCTTGAACCTGCAAGTGATTGTCATAGATTCCCTATGCCTAGTTCACGTAATTCCAGATTCATGTACGTACTTGAATAAGTAAAATTATTTGCATGTCCATAACTACTAGGACAATTTTGGAATGTAAATCAAGTCTTGACAATGATATCAGTCATAAAAATTTTCAGTGTTTCATGTAATTACAATTTTGGAAAGACAAAACTAGAGTATATTTGTTTAAAAATTGCTCAGGTTTACTGTTCTATACCATACTGGCATAAGGATAATTTCAAATTGGTAGTTAAGAACTCTGGTTATTACTGGACTAAAGGAAATTCCAAATAGGACAGCATGTTTTGGGGGTTTTTTAAGTTTTATATCAAAATTTTTTTTCAGGACACTAAGGATACTAAATTTCTTCTTAACCTTTTGTAATTTGCTAATCTAGAGGAACTGTTGTGTGAGAGAAGGGATAAGATCTGTAAGGAGGAATTTGAAACAGTTGGTGACTTAAAGAATGGAAAATTTCACTTGAACAGTTTAGTACCAGAATTGGCTAGAAATATTCTATCTCTCATCCTTCTTTTTTGCTTTAATGACATTTACCATCCTGGTACATCTCCTTTATTCTGGGGGTGTTTTGTGGAGTGTCAGCCACTAAAGCAAGTCTCTTGTCAAGATTGAAAAAGGACCAGACCATTTAAGCTAATTTAAGTGCAGAGGCTCCAAGAGAACAGAAAATACTTTCATCAGAAGTTAGTTTGGTTTTTTTTTTTCACTTCTGTATTCTACTCGAATACATCATATTTTCTGTAGTTATTCCTTTCTCTTGTATTTTTTTTTCCATTAAAAGAGGTATGGGGATTTTGTGTAAATGTGCTTTGTGTTCTTTAGTGTCCACTGAGGCTGTAGGAAAAGAAGATAGAAGAGATCTCAACCATCCTTTATTTTGCTTTTTTCTTGTGAATAGGCATGAAGGATGATCCTGAAGTTGAACTAAACCGAGTAGTATGAATTTGTGTTGTCTGTGGTCCCTTTAAAGGGGATTTAAAGGTGTTTGGGCTTTTTAAAATGCATTTATCCTCACATCAGTTTTCTTAGTGGGCTTTTATTGCCACTGTTGTCCATGAAGAACTGATTTATAAAGCAGCACAGTATTTTTGCTTGCCTCATAGTGAGTTCTGGCACAGTGCACTGAAATGCAAGGTTAAACTTACTAAGGGGTGATCTGGAAGTTCAGCAGCAACTTATGCAGAGGCCACAGGATACAGTAGCCTGCAAACAAAATAAGCTGTTAATCACATACTTGCACTGAAACAGCCTCTGTATGTATGACCATGCTTTATTTTATTTGTTACTGTTTCAATATAATCAAGACTTAGGTCAGTATTTTCAAATCCTGAATACTTAATACCTTGAAAATGAGCTGCAGATAGTTTTGTAATTGAAGTATGGTAATAATGCTGCTGATGCATGAGGGGAAAGAAAATCTTGCTTCCTATATCATAACTATTCTAAGATCTATGGTAACATGAATAAATTTATTCAGTTAACATGTTTCTTGTAGATATGCTCAGGGATCTCATCTCAGGGATGTGGAGATGAGGAGGGAGATGTGAAATCTTTAATCTCTTTGCGTTTGTTAGGTTTGCTGTTGTTTTATGAGTGGGGGTTTTTTGTTTATTTTATTTTGGTGTTCTTTTGGTTTTTTCTTTTGGTTTGTTCTTAATGCTTGTGATGTTCTTGTGGGAGTCCCAGGATACTCAGTGGATGTGAAGGGAAGCTTCGCACTGCTCCTGCCCCGGAGCTGGGTGAAGCAGGATGGGGGTGCTCAGCCTCCCATGGTAGCAGTATGACAGAATGTGCCATAGATCTGTTTCCTTTCACTTCTTAATATGTTTTTTTGTTTTCTCTGTAGAACTATATGGAATTTACATAGCTCTTATCTTTCTATATGCAAACTCAGCTCTGGGGCTTTGCTGGCACTTCTGTGAAGATTTGTCTCTTCTACTGTAACCTTTATAGTACCTTTGGAGTTTGTAAACATACAGTGCTAGGATGATGACCAGTTGGTACAGACTACAATGTGTATCTTCATCTCTTTCAGGTTTTTATCTTCATCTCTTCCACATATGTAAACATACAACTGAAATTTGAATTGTCTATTCTAATTTATGCCTGAGAAGAAAGTTACAGATCTCATTTATACATAAGAATAAAGTTACAAATCCGAGTTCATCAGTTTGAGTCATCCTTCAGTCATTTCCTGATTTCCCCAAAGAAATCTCTTTCCCTTACGTACTTCTTTCTGCATTCAAACTTGTACAATTGCAAATGATGTTTTGCACAGTGAGATGTATTAATGCAGCATTACATTTTCCTTTCCATGTCGAATAATGAAAAGCACAGGCTGATCTCATTTGTGATAGATGTAGTGTTAGCAAGAGATCATTTCTTCTCCTGTCCTTGATGAAAATTAGGCTGTCAAAGATACTGGCTGTCCATGTGTTAGCAGATGGGTTTCCTTGGTGCTAAATGTCACCAAGTTTTATTATGGTAATCGCTCAAGGAAGAAATGGTGGGGAATAGGTTGTCATTAGCTATGCAGAATTTAACAAAGCATCCTGACAAAGTTTACTTAGAATGATGTCCTGTCTTCTTTGGGGTTTCACAGTTCTGTGGAAGAAAACAAAAGATGCAAAGGTACGTTATAAAAAAGCAGGAGCCTCCCCTTGTTCATCATCTTTAGTGTCCATCATAATGAAACCTGCCTAAAGTTGGTTAGTTTATGTAGCAGATAGTTGTCAGTTTGGATTGAAGAATTCTCTTCCAAATCCGCTTTAATGAAAAATCCTGGGAATTAGCTATATGGCAGCTGATTGCAAAATCTTGAATGTAAATGTCGTGGTTTAACTTGAGTATTAGCAATAGACAGTGTGATTCATTGGAAATTTGAATCTTTCTCAGATTTGTAGTAAAATGTTCATTAATTCTGATCTTAGATGGTGCCTAAAATCCTCCAGGTTTTGTGTTTAATTTTTTTGTATTAACTTACGGAGACAGTCACAATAGACAGACTCTTTAAAATACATGCAAAACTCAGAATTTGAATGTTACAGATGGTTGATTCTCTGCATTCCTTCTATCATGAAGCAAGCATTAGCACATGGCTTCAGTACTGAATGCAAGTTTAGAATATCTGCTATTCAACAGGTCCTTAGAGACAGTAACTGTGTTCAGGGTAATTGAATCTGAATAACAAAATGGTTTTGAGTAACCTGTGCTTAACCAAGTAAGACTGACTGTGTACCTCAGACTGTCAAATATTTACCTCCTCCAGCCAAGAAATGCTTGTGCAAACTGTTTTCAGCATTTTCAGTCCAGCACCAATGAGCACCTAAAAGGGCAACCAGATTAATACAGATTTGGGGTACCCTTGCTGCCCAGAGAAGAGGCATTAAGATTTAAAAAAAAAGGAAAATAGAAAAAAGGCATTATGCATTCCTCTTCCTCTTCTGCTTTCTGCCTAGTAATGCCTGTGTATCTTGTGATGAATTTGCTGTATGGTTTTGTGGGGTTTTTTTAAGCTACCCAAGCAACAACTCCTCCAATAAAACAAACCCCACATGTTGCAAGTCATAGGTTGCTCCTGTGAGCCTTTTTGTCTCATGTCTGCCTCTGCCATTCGTGGGTATTCTGGTCTGTGGTGGGCAGGACATGAAGTGACTTCAAGAATGTCACTGACTTCTGGCTAAGAAAGTTATGCACAATGAACATATTAAAAAGTGTCTGAAAATGCCTGTAGAGATGAAGAGACCCTTTGAAAGGTCCCCATCCTGTTCTTTTGTTTTTCAGGATAGTGATGGGAAGTGATTTTGTAGCCAGGATCCTGGGACTGAAGAAGAAAGTCTTACACTTGGAATTTGAGAGAAATCTTGTGATAACGCTGTGCTGGGTCTGGCTGGGGTTGTATTATGAAGTTTTCTGTCTGCATAGCAGCCTGTGCAGGGCTGTGTGTCACACTGGTGACTAAAACAGTGCTGGCCATGAGGTTGTGAGGGGACACAGCTGGGATAACTGACCTCAACTGACCAAAGGGGTGTTATATGCCATGCCATATGATGCTGTGCTCAGTAGTGAAAACTCAGGTAAAAGAGGAGCAAGGGAGAGGATGTTTCTGGCTATGATACTTGTCTTCACAGTCAAGTGTTGTGCTGAGGCTCCTCTTCCTAGGAAGCCACTGGACATCTGTCTGCAGATGGGGAACAGTGAATGAATTCCTTTAGGCTGTTATTAAACTGTCATCATCTTGATCCATGGGTCTTTTTACCTTCCTTCTATTTTTCACTTCATCCCATGGGAGAGGGGAGTGTGTTAACAGCCAGGTGGGCGTTCAGCAGCTGTCTGGAATCAACTCAGTTCAAACTCCTTCGCTGGACGACTGGTAGTGAATAGGCTCAAAAAGCTATTGCAGATTGAGGATGAACGTGAGGCCAGACCTGTTCTATGGAGTAAGATGATGTAGTCTGCTTCTCAGAGGATTTACCAGGAAGGTTGCAAGATAAAGGATGTTTAAGCATTCTCATGGGGGTTGGTGCAGCTGGTGAGCATGCATGTGATAGACACCAGTATGAGTGATCTCTTGCTCTGTGCTCCCCAGCCCTAGTCCTGATCAGGCTGGTGGTGTTGAAGGTGCAAGACAGGCTTTTAAACTAAGTTTTCTGGAAAGAAAACAATAAAGTTTTGGCACATTTGGTTGGTTTCAGTTTGTTTTGGTTTCTTCAGAGGCAGTTGATGCTAGTGGTATCTGCTGTTGCTTTTTGAAAGGGTTTATGTAGTGAACAGATGTCAGTTGGTGACTGTTGTCAGACTGTTTTGTGCTCAGCTGAATGAGTAAACAAACTATTGGAGAGACTGTGTCTGAGGATTTGGAGTTTGTTTCTTTAGAATGCTGTGTCTTTGTAACCTGTATTTACAGAGTGAGAGTTACGGAATGGAAGATTGCTGTACTGACTTGTCAGTGCTGGGTATTATTAATTACAGACTATGTCTTGTGAGCAAATTGATACAATCTGACTGTAGAGCTCTTTTTCTGCATGGGTAAACAAATGCATTAAGCTATAAACAGATGTATCAGACCTTCTCCTTTAATATGGGAAAAATTAAAAGTTAAAGTTGGTGAGCAGGTTCAACAGTAAATAAAATTACTAGGTCATCAGATAAATGTTTAATGCAGAGTGCAGTTCGTCTCCATTCAGTATCTTAACACCTGAGATAAATAGGATACTTGATGCATTTTAGTGTTCTGTTCAAATTCCCTTTAAAATGAACCAGATGCAGCTTCATCACTTTTTACTTGGGAGACTTGTGGTATCATATTGCCACATATCAGCATAATTAGAGATGTATACTCAGTGATGTTAAAATTGTATATTTACAAGATGTAAATGCAGTTCGATAGCCATGAAGTCCAGGAATTAAATAGCTCAATTAGTCTGGCAGAAGCAAAGTCAAGAGAAATTACTGAAAGTGAGAAAAGGAAGTCTGAAATGAAACTGTTTGGTTTAGTTTTATACCGTCTATTACTGGTTGGCAAACAGGGCAGTTACAAGGCTCTGCTGAGCTGTAGGAAGGGCTGAGAGTCACACAGAAATAATCTGCTTGTCAGATGAGCCCATGATAGCTAAACAACACCATAAACATTTTTCATCTGTTTCAGCTGTTTACTGTCAATACCTTTTCCATATTGGTGAAAAAAAGTTCACCTCTCAATCTGTAATCTCTGGCAGGTTTATTAATGCTGTAATTGTTATTTTTTTTCAAGGTGTGTGTAATGAGAGCACCTTAGGATGCTGAGTAGAATATTAATAGCCAGCCCTGAAAAATACCATAAATTGTCCAATAGATTGTCCCACCTGCTCTCTGTCTTTCTCTTTCAGAATGGTATTTATGCCATCAGTCAGCATTAGTTCTCCCTCTCTAGAAGAGTTCTGCCTGAGACTCCATGGTGACCTGCTTTGAGAGACTGTATCTTCAGATTTGTATTTCAGTTCAGAATGAGTTTTACAAAATGCCGTGTCCTTGGATTTGGATGTTATACTCCAAGATGAAGGCCTTTGAAATACACAATAAATACCTAAACTCTGTTTGACACCTTAGGAAGGTACTAGCAGCAAGTCAGGAAGTGATATAAAGAAGCTTTAGTTTGCTCATGTAATTATAGTGGGAGAAAAATCTTAGAAGGTGTAAGAATTAAGATAATGTGGGAATCAGTTGCAAAGTATATGAAAAAATTTAGATTTAAAAACACAGTCCATCCTAAAAATGTTAAGGGAACTTTTATATTTAATTTTAATTTTATATTTAATGATGCATCATGCAAACATGTCACTTTTCTCAAAATGCAGCAGTCTTGGTTTTCATCCTACCTGTTTCTTCTCTTCCTCTCTCAAGTATTATTTCATCTTACTAGGAAAAAAGTGTTTCTCAAACTGCATGAGTCTGTTTTAAAAATATTTTTATTACTTTGTGGTTTATTGTAAACAGGTCAAAATAAAAAGATGCTTTTTGTGGCATATTTTTAACTTGAAAGGTTTTAACTTTGAAGTCATTAACCAACTGCACGTTACAGCTTGGCTCATTTAGTGTGTTCCCAAGGAAAAAAAACTGAATTGCTGCTCCTGCGTTCAGCTGTAGTGGAGCGTGCATTAAACTCTGCCTCACCCCCTGTGCTATTCTGAGCTCCTGCACGCAGACAAGCACTGAGTTCAGCCAGGTACACCAGCAAAGCCTGGATGTCCTGGGGATGTTGTCTGTGATGGGATGAAATCACACACTTGGCAGTTCTAACAAATATCAGGAAAAAAATCCTAAACAGTTTGGGGAGGCGTCCGGGGAAGAGTTGAGCTGGTGTGGTGTATGGCCTTCAATTTGGCTCACACTAACAGGGCAAAGAACATTTTTTGCCAATATGACTTAAATTTTTTTTTTCAGGAATTGGCAAAGGCTGGAATATAAATTCTGGTTAGAATTACAGTTTGTAAATCCCTCCTGACTCCACTTCCAGCCTAGAGCCCTGCTGCTGGATGTTACAGCCACAACTGAGGAGCTTTCTTGTAGTAGGGTTGTAGTGGCTATGATTGAACTGTGCCCTTGAAGCTTTAAGTCCTCCAGAAAAGGAGTAAGCTGTGTTCATAGACACAGGAAGGCTCACTCCTGAGGTGGTTAAATGAGTTGATTTGAATCTGGGAATAGGAGTTTCTTCCCCAGGTATTGTGGAGTACTTCTGTGGTGGCTATATGTTTCTGTGACTTCTAATGAGGTTTTGTGTTTACTAGCATTTTGCTAAATTTTGTTAGGCAGGAATTGGTTTTGATTGCTGTGTGTTACTCATATGAGCTTTCAGAAGGAGAACTTAACTGCTGCAAAAATACCCTATGCAAGTACTGAATTACAAGATTTGATTTTTTTTTTTAATGGTCAAATGCCCATTATCTTGAAGTCAGGTAATTAGATTGTGTTTTCCAGTATTCCATGTACCTGGCAGTGAGTATGTCATATTTATAGGTAAAAGCAAACTAGTGATGAGTCATGTGATAGGAGCTAAATATGTGAATTTCCACAGTCTGTTCTATTATAAATATATTTTCTTATTTAACATCTAACATACTTAATTTTGTACTCCGTTTTTACAGGAGTTGTCTTACCTAGAGGCTAGTATTTTGTATATGCTTTAACTGTTGCACTTGAACGTGGAAATATTCTGAGTTTAAGACCGCTTGAGAGGCAGAATTAGTTAAATAAAGCTAAACAATGAGTTGGTCTTTGATACGTAATCCAGTGAAGTATTTTTAGCAAGTCTGGTGTTTTTCTGAAAAATACAATAAGAGACTGTACAGTAATGTTTGAAAAACATACTTGTCTGATAGAAGGGCTGACATTGAATAGATGCAATATCCAGGTAGATGCCTTTGGGGGTAGATAATCATGAACTGATACCCAGTGAAAACTTAGAGAGGATCCTCTGGATTTACTGCAACAGGGAATAAAAACTCCCTGACTAGTTGAGGCTGTAGCACTGAAAAGCCAGGCTGTTATTTCTTTACTGTCACTGTGGGTGTGTTTTAGGGAAATGCAATCGGGCGAGTTGCTGCCAGCAGTTTGAGTGCAATGGGATTGTGTCATGTTTCCGACAAAAGCTTTGCTGTGCAACCACATGACTGCGGCATCCAGAAATAATCACATAATCTCGCTGCTAGAGGGCCTGCGTTAGACTCGCAGCAGAACTCTCTGTTTGGAGCCTAACTGATCTTTTCTTCATTCTTTATTTTTTTTAGCAGAAGATGGAAGGAACTTTACAAATGCACTAGGCCCCTTATATTACTTGTCTGGTTTTCATCTGCCAGATGTTGTGGGAAATGAGTTGTATATTTAAAGCTACTAATACATAATACTTTTTTTAAAATGGAGTCTTGCTTTAGAGGGTAGATCCTAAAATTAAAAATATTTCCCGATTATTGCTTGTGAAAATGTAACGTATCTGGGAATAGTTGCAGATAATTGAATTTGTTTTGTTCCTAAGGTTATGTTTTTTACTTCTGCTGGCATTTCTGAAAATCTCAATAATTCTCTTATGCAACCACTGACAGCAATAATACGCTCTGAAAAAGCATGAGAGACCCAGTCAAGGCTAGGAGAGAATTTAATGCTTAAAATAGGGAAATCTATTGAGCAACCGGATCCAGTGAAAGATGCCCCTGCCCACGGCAGGGGGGTTGGACCAGATGTCCTTTAAAGATCCCTTCCAACCCAGCTTGTTCTGTGATTCTGTCAGGTGTTAATATGTTCAAAATTATATGTGTTTTGAAACAACTGCTGTTTTTTACTACTTGTCTTTCCTATTTAGATGGCAAAGGGAGAGAGATATTTGTAAAATCTGCCAGGTTTTTACATGAAGTGCTTTTTTGCCGGTTTGTTTGTTTCTTGTGTGGTTTTTTTTTTTTAAAGACTGAATGTAATGTTATGTAATTGTAAAAGACATATATGGGTTTGGTTGGGGTTTTTTTAGTTCTGTATTCAGCACAGCAGCTTACTTTCCCTGTTGCATGCAACATTTAGAAGGGCTGTTGGGAAGGGATGCTTCAGCTTTTTTCTAGGTTAGGTTAGGTTTCACTTGTCAATAGAGATTATGAAGACAGGCAGTTCTCCTGTTTTGACTAACCAAACAAGTAAGGAGGGAGACTGGCTGCCCAGAGCTTGGCACTTTTACTTTGGTGTAAAAGCTGAAGGTTGTTCTGCAAGTTTTGCATGTTCAGTGGAAGGGGAAAAAAAGGCTGGTTAGAAACTGCCACAGTTTTATGTGGTGAAGTCTTACCAGCTAACTGATGGAAATCATTATCTTCTGTCTTGGGTGGATTTTCTGATTTTAGGCATCTAGATTGCCCTTGTCAAACATGCATTTATGAACACTTGCCCCAGCTGAAGCATGCTTCATGACCGGGTATCCAATGAAGTTACCTAAATGCGTGGCATATGTAGTCATTACTTCCTAGGTATCCTAATATTGTCAAGTCATTGCTCTGGCTTTAAGCTTCTGCTGCTCTTGTGAGAGATGCCACCTGGAGTGGTGTCCAGCTCAGGGGTCCCCAACATAGGAGGGACATGGACCTGTTGGAACGAGTCCAGAGGAGGCCACCAAGATACCCAGAGGGCTGTAGGATTCTTTGCTATGGTGACAGGCTGAGAGTTGGGTTTGTTCAGCCTGGAGAAGAGAAGGCTCCAGGGACACCTCATTGTAGCTTTTCAGTAGAGAAGGGAGGCCTAAGGAGCAATGGGGACAGACTTTCTAGCAGGGCCTGTTGTGATAGGGAAAGGGATAATGGCTTTAAGCTAAAAGAGCTTCAATTTAGGTTGTATATAAGAAATAGGTCCTGTGAGGGTGGTGAAACACCAGAGCAGGCTATCCAGGGAAGTTGTGGATGCCGCCATCCCTGGAAATATTGTAGGCCAAGTTGGATGGGGTCTGAGCAATCTGATCCGGTTGAAGATATCCCCCCTCATTGCAAGGGGTTTGGGCTAGATGACCTTTAAAGGTCTCTTCCAACCCAACCCACTCTGTAATTCTAGTAAAAGTGTGAAAGATCAACTTCCCCGGTCACTTTCAGTTGCCTGTAAGGTCTTCATTGAACCGATTCCTGAAGTTGCTTTTTTGCCAGACACCTCTTTTGATGATAAACACAAGGGATAACTTTTGATGCTTCCAAATTATGCAACAGCTGGTGTATGTAATTGTTATTTTTATGGTTATTGCTGTCCTCCCCATGTTCAGTAATGCCAAGAGTCTCATTTTAGAGTTGTGTCTTTTTAGGACAAAACATAATGTACATATGAGTAGCTGTGCAATAAATTGTTGATGTCAGTGCTGCCTTAAAACCTTTTTACTTTCAGTGTAGAGACCATTACAATGTGTGCGTAGAGTTTCAGGTGTAGTGGGCTTTAAAATGTGAAATATAGCTCTTCTGTTGTATGAAATGATCGCTGTATACATGAAAAATTATTTCAGCAAAGCTTTCTGGGCTTTTTTAACTTGCCTCACAAGTAATAAAAGTGCCAGATGATACAAAAAATCTTGTGAACAGGTGCTCACAATTTTTTTTACTTGAATGTCTCAGTAACTTATCTTACTGCTTATTCATGATATTTTTTCTGCAAGTACTTATTGTTTGAAATTATAAAAAAGTTATGGTAGCAATACATTTTAAGCTCACTGAAGGGTTACCACATTGATTCCTCATCTAACTGAGGCTGAAAGCTTCAGATTTAGTGTGTTTTAGTCTTAGTTACATAAAAGAGCTGATTTTCCTCAGCTGCAAGAGTTTCAGATTCATAACTTCAGGCAGGGTTGAACTTTGGAATTAGCTTAGATCCTGTCTCTGCAGGAGCATTGTAGTGGTGGTGCTGTGTGTGGGGGCACGAGCTCTGTTAGGGAAATGTGCAAAAAGCCTCCCACTAGTTTAGAGTAATTTAAGTTTTAATTATAATATCTTTTATCCAAAAATCTCCAAGTGCTTTATAAACACTTACAGCTTCATTCTCACAATGTTCTTCTGTATTGCAATGCTTTGCAATAAGGGAGTGCTGTGAGAATGAAATGTTACCTTAATTTTCCACATACGAGATGGGCATGTTATGTGTCTAGTGCAACAAATGTTCATGATGACACGAGAATGTGAGTCACAGTGTAGACCACAGGTTTATTAAACTTAATCATACAGTTGCAGGCGAAAATTAAAGGCTGTAATCATTTTGTTAAAGTCCTTGAACTGTTCCACAGTCACAGAGGGATTCAGTGCTAATGCTGGTAGCAGACATTGATACAGCAGTTGCCAGCCCCAAAGCTGATAGCTTTCTCATCGTTCACCAGACATGAAAGTTAAAATAGGATTAAGATCGGGGATACCCATTCCTTGTTTAATCCATTTGTTGGCTCATCCTGCTTTGTCATCTTATTTTTTTAATACTGTTTTGTACAGCCTCTGAGTAATGAAAAAGTTTGTAAAATGGCTTTTAAAGAACTGCAGTGTTTAATCACTTGAATAGAAGTTAGAAACCTAAAAGAAACACAGTAAGAGAAAACAAAGTAATTGAATGATACTACAAATCTCTGCTGCAAGAGTTAAGAGGATGTGAGTTCTGTTTCCTTGGGCGTCTCCTCATTTCTCTTGTTTCTTTTTTTCCCCCCGTTGTCTTATTTAATCAATATAGTTTTCAGCTTACTGCTTCTTTACATCATGGTTCCTTACAAAAATGTCACCAGCCTAGCAGTGCTTCAGGTTACAATCTATATCAGCTGCCTAAAACTGCAGCTGGAGTTACTGGTTTTTGCTCCTACCTGCCCAACATGGCCATTTATTAATGTACTTGTAAAAAGCAGAGAACTTGATATGGAAACATTTTCTATGTTTTAATGATGTATTTTTTTTCCCCCAAAAGCAGGCAACCTTTGGTGGAATAACAATTTTATTTCAATGAGAAATCAGTAGAGTAAGTTTCTTGGAGACATGATTTCAGGAAAGGGGAGGTCTTGTGAATAAAGCTGAAAACTGTGAAACACAGAAGTTTATAATCAAGCTTTTATGACAGGAATAGAGAATAAGAAAGCTTCCCATCAAATATTCTTCATTGAAAGGACCTGCTTTTCCTTAGAGGCTTGTGAGCACCTCTGTATAAGCAGGGAAAGTCAATACAAATGTGAAGGCTTCTTGTTTGGGTATCTTATTTGTCGTGTTGGGTGTGTTTTCTCTAATCCTCATGCTGCGTCAACAGTTGTGTATCTGTGGACATCTGTAAAGCTGACTCTAGTGAAGAATTCAAGAAAGGAGAAAGCCGTGGCAATGCTGCAGAACATAAAAAAAATGGAGGTTCCGTGTTTTCTTAGGTAGCCTGGTTTTTTTTTTTTTTTTTTTTACAAAGAGGAGAGAGTTACTTGTGAAGCTTGAATTAATTCAATTACTTACATTGCTGGCATACCATTTTTTTTCTTCTTTAATTTTATGAGTAAATAATGAGGAAAGTTGTATGTAACACTGTAAAGATGAACTGTGAATTTGATTGGTTCCATGCTTCCACTCTGGCGGGATAGTGACACATTTAGATGAATCTGAAAATAAGTTTTATAACTTCCTATTTTCAGGTTTGGACTTCGTCTCCTTTTCTGCCCTGAAACCTTATTTTTCAATGTGTATGAAGACTTCTCTCACTGTTTTGCTCAAAATATTTTCTTTTTCTTAATTCCTATTATGTAGTCACATTCCTCAGAATAAATCCACGTTTTTTCTGTTTTCACCTACAGTGAGGAAAATGGGATTTTCCAGTTCTGCAATTTAGTGGCAATTCTCAGTTCCATTGGTTTCTGTGCTAAAAATGCAAATTTCTTAGAATATTTGTTGTCTTGAAGGTTCATTTTAATTCAAATATGTGATCACGAGCTGAGATTATTGTGCATTAAATTACCACACATTAACTGTGAAAGCCTGCTTCTTACCTCGTTTTCCTGAGTCATGATTTTTCTTTTGTGCTTTCAAACATGTAACAAATGCTACTGCAAAACACTTGGTATGATTGCCACTGAATTGTGTGAGTGCTACGCAGCTCCAGGGGTGAAATAACCAAGGTGTCAGGCTCACAGTGGTGCTTTTTGCTGGTTCATGCAGGTCTTGCCTGGGTCTTTCTGTGGGGTAACAGTCCAGCCCTGACCACTCTGAGGGCTCCAGGGATGCTGGGCTGAAAGGGCATCCTTTCTCTGTGAAGTCACTCATTAGGCTTCTCCCTGCTTAAACATGATTTGTGCATTGTGTGCCTTTGGCTTATCTCAGCGTTGGTGTGTGATGGTCCTTTGAATTGTGATGTTTTTCTTATATATAGATAAAAAAAGACTTAATGGGTTCTATACTTTGTATGCTACAGTAATTTGTCCTGATTTCTTGGTTTTTTTACTCAATTTCTAGTCTGCAAGTAAAAACCTGTCTTAAAGGTAGTGTGTATTTAAAAGTATTTTTATTTACATTGCCTCTGATATAAACAATATGCAGCAGCATCCTTTCAGTATCCTTGTAGCAGAGGATGCTGATAAAGATTGGGTTACTAGAACAGATGCTTAGTTTTGTAAATTTTCTTCATTATTCGCTGGAGGGAGCCAAGTATTAAGCACACAAGACTCAAGGTGAGACCACCCCCGTGCAGAGCAGAGCAGGACAATCCCTCCCTGGCCCGGCTGGCGATGCTGTGCCTGATGCCCCCAGGACAGGGATGTCCCTCCTGGCTGCCAGGGCACTGCTGGCTCAGATCCAACTTTCCATCGACCAGGACCCCCATGTCCCCTTCCCCAGCGCTCCTCTCCAGTCTCTCATTGCCCAGTCTGTCCGTACATCCAGGGTTGCCCCAGCCCAGGTGCAGAATCCAGCACTTGCCCTTGCTGAACTTCACATTCAGTTGGCTTCAGCACTGGGTTGGTGATTGCCCAAACCTCTCATTTGTTGACGTTTCTCTGCAGGGCCTCTCTGTCCTCGAGGGGGAATCAGCAGCTCCTCCCGGTGTTGTATCATCTGTGAGCTTGCTCAGTGTCCCTTCTAGTCTTGTATCCAAGTCATTAATGAAGAGGTCCATCACATGATGTTTTTATCCAGCTGTGTGCTGGACATTTTATCCAGAAGGATACTGAGAGACAGCATGGAAAGGTTTACTGAAATCCAAAATGGTTACATCACCTGACTTCCCTTGATCAGCTAGGTGGGTTACCTTGTCAGAGGGTAGCACTGCTTTATAAATTGGCAAAATGCTAGTTGCTTTCTGCTGAAAAGAAAATGGGGAGCAACTTGAGCTGTCTTCCTGTGTTCTCTAAGTTGCTTATCATTGAACCTATGAATCTGATACCAAGCATGTGCTCAGTTCTACAATGTTATTTTTGTTTGTTTCTTTCTTTTCTGGAGCGGTTTGGGTAAAAGCAGAGGTGTCAACTCTAGGTTGTCTTTTTTGGCTTGTTCTCCTTCATTATTGAATGTTCAAAGGGTAACGTGTCTGTAGTCACTTGACAAAGAAGACAAATCTAAGTAATTGTTGCTCTGCAACAAATTGTTGTGAAGGCTATACCTACAAGCAGAAGCCAGCTTCTGAAAGCAAAATGTCTTACTAGGTCTGATACATTCTTAGACTTCATATTTACATATCATGCAGAAAAAAAAGGTATTTCCGAAAAGGAGGTGAGCAACAGCAAAACTGAACACCTGAGCAAGTAGACAAGGAATTCACCCAGTGTTACGGAAGGGCAAGGGAGGAAGAGCAGCGTGGAGCTGGTGGCCTCTGAGGTCTGCTGAGCCAGGCTGTTTCTTGCCTTCTGTTTGCTGGGGTTCTTCCTTCTGGCTTTAACACTTGCTGTGGAGTTGAAGTCTTGAAGCCGGAGATGGTTTTTTGGAATGATTGGGGAGCACTGCAGCGTAGCCAGATCATGATGAAGCCTACGGTAATACAAATATTACATTAAGGTTGGTTATTAAACTGCAAAAAGGACACAGCAGTTTTTTGAAAACTGTAATTACTTAGGTTATTGCCAAGCTGGAATGAAATTAGTTGTTTTGCCAATAGCCAAATAAATGGAAGATAAGAACTACCAGCAGTGGCATAAAGCCTGTGAATGCCCACTTTTTTTGTATTAAGACTTTGTTGTCATGCCCACCTGACATGTGTTCAGAATTGTTTTTATAGCCACCCTTTAAACATACCACTGAAAAAGTACATTGGTTTGCAAAAAACCTGTTTTGTGTATGTGAGATAAATAGAATAAGCAAAGAGTTAAGAAGAAGTTTTATTTCAACTTTGTTAGAGGCATTCTGTTTTATCAGTTAATTATCAGAAATCAGTTCAATCTGTCAGTTTGGTGCTTTATGTGAACTTTTCCAATGGCAACCAGCAAAATTTTTTTCCCCTTGTACATAAATCAGTAAATCTGTCAAAGTCTGCCTTCAGCCTGGCTGTTCATCCATATGCTGCAGAATGCTGAAAGAATGGGAATGCAGCTATATCTTAGACAGAACTATCTTACTGTGTTCTGGAATGCTGGATGTGGAAGCTAATTAGCATTTTTTAAAAATTTCTTTGTAGTTTATTATTACTCAGTGCAAAATTTCACCTGGGTATATGCAAATAAGTTCATATTTGTCTTGGTAGGGTGGTATGAGGTCTGAATGGCAATGGATTACAAGAAGAAACAGGATGGGTTCATTTTCTAGCATCTTACAAAGCGGTTTCTCTAAGCAATTTAACCTTTTCTGTGTGAAGCAGTCACTAGGGAACCTTATGTATAATGCTACATTATAATAGGCTCTTGCACATAAACCAACTTTAAACATTTTTTCCCCAGAATGCTGCAGAGGTTCAGTAGTTTGTTTTTAAACTGAGCCAAAATAACGATAACAGCTTTTTTTGGGTTTAGAAACCAGATGTCAAGATTCTCAGAAATGTCTCGCTGCCCTAATGCTGTATTTGAACTTCTCCTGGTACAGATGTGAACTGTGATGGATCAGCGGGTCATCTGATTCTCTAAAATTATTTTGCATCCATCATATTAGAAATATATATAATAAAATAATTCAGCTTTTTATGGTGATGTACATTCTAATGAGAATCTACTAGGATGTTGATTTTAAGGAGAAAAATTTCAAACCACCAAAAGAATAAGCCTTGACTGTATGTGAAAACCTTCTTTCCTTTTAAAGAGAACTCATTTTTCTCTTCTCAGTCCTCTGAATTTGCTGCACTGTAAGTTTTGCCATCATGTCCAGGAGACTCAGTGATTTCAAGGCATTAGGAGAAATAAATCCACCAGTGTATATACACTCAAATGAATGCATCCTGCAATATGTTACTACTAAAACTGCTTACATTTAGAGCAAGTAATTAAATTCCACTGACTGGATTATTTTTTCTTCTCAGAATGGGAAGTGTCCTTTTCACTTTTCTGTCTTTTTTTATAATCAAAACAACATATGTTGTAATTGCTGATTTCTTGATGAATTCACAGTAATAATCCTGAACTGTTGGTTGTTGGTTTTGGCTTGATGAAAGAACACTGGTGTTGTCTTGAATGAGGTATTGCCAATATACAAGTAAGGATTAGATTTTTTTGGAATGTGTTTAGTATATTCAGTGAAGCTGTATTACAGGCAGAATGGAGCTTTAATCCAAGGTTTTTCCATCAGTTATTGGGAAAAAAATTGACAGATACTTTGCCCCAGTAGTAGATGTAGTTTTCAGGGGTTCTCTCTCTCTCTACCATTCTCTCTTTGTATCACTGTCCACCAGTGTTTTAATCTTGATTGGTTTAATGTCAGTTCATAGGCTTCTTTCTTGCCGCAAAGCTTTCAGGGCAAGCTTATGGCAGTGGCCAGCTAAACCGGTACATCTATCTCCCCTAGCACAGGACTACTATTTTTCTTAAAATTAGCCTTGGTTCTTTCATTTTACCTGTTTTTCTGGGTGGGTTGGTTGGTTTGTTCGTTTTTTTGGTTTTGGGTTTTTTTTTTGTTGGTTGGTTTTGGGGTTTGTTGTTGTTGTTGTTGTTGTTGTTGTTGTTGGTTGGTCTTGGGGTTTTTTTTTATTTTCGTTTGGGGGTTTTTTTTTGTTTTTTTGTTGTTTGCTTGTTTGGGATTTCTTTGATATACCAAGGCTGCTAATCCATGTGTAATTTTGGAGCCATCAGGTATGATGTCAGCTTTTCCACTTCAGTCTGTTAATATTTTTCTGAGGAGAAGTAACATGTTGGCAGAGGGCTGCCTCAGCAGCCTGCTCCTAGAGGACAAATGGGAAAATCAAGTAACAAGAGCTTCCATGAATGAACACATCTTGTACTTCAGAAGTATTTTGGCATAGCTAAGCCATCTGCTGCATGGAACTGAAATATGTTGGTCCCAGGCTATGCTTTGTCTTTGCAGGATTTGGTTTTCTTACTTTGTCATCATGATCTCATGTGGGGCCTTTCTCCTGCACAGGTGTGGACTCATTAAAACTAGAGCAGGTTCTCAATGCCCAGTTCTCAGGGGGATGGGCTGTGATTTGACTCTACCAAATGAGTTTTTCCTCTGGACTGTTTGGCATTATGCTTTTTTCCCCACTCTCTTTCTGGGGTGCTGTGGCTGCTTATGCCTAAGTGAAATTTTTCTTGGCACAAGCTGACAGACAAACCTGAGAAATAGTCTGAAAAACTGCTACTTTTGACTCTCTTCCCAGCTAGGAACTATGCTGATTTTATGAATGGGGAAAAATTCCTCAGAGCATGTTATTCCAGTCTAGGTGGAGTTTCTGCTTAGGCTGGGTAAGGGTTTAGAAACCTCTGAAAGGACTCAGTAAGTCATGTGGGAATGTGAATCAATAAACTACCACCTTAAGAAACTCAGACATATTTAATTTCTCACTAAGTATGTATATTCATATGTCTTCAAAGTATATAAAAGAATATTAGTGATTGGGGTGGTAAATTTGTGATAGTCTGTGATTGAGAATTAAGAGCTTTGTAGAGCACTGAATCCAGACTTTCTTTTGGTTTTAAGGGAAAGTGGGCTGGTGTGGAGTGAGTTATATTCAACATGTACATACCTTATGCACAAAACCTTTTCTCATAATCAGATACAATGTATATATACCATGTTTTATTATGGTTTTTACAAGCAACAATGCAGCCTTGGGAATAATTATTCCCTCTGACAGAAATCTCATGTTCTGGGTCCCATGCTCAGTTGACATGTTGCTTTTCATGTGCTCTTGCTGTCACCATAAGTACTGTTTAAATTACTTACTTCCAAAAAAAAATATCACTCACTGGAGTATCCCTCCATATTTTACATTGTTGAGTCCTTTACAGCACAAAAGCCTTGGTTCTTTGGTGAGGAGCAGCATGTTTTGTATTAGAAGGGTGAGGGAGGTTGAAAAATGGAAGAGTGATGCTGTAGAAAGACTTGGAGGTGCAATGCAGGCAGATGCACTTGGTGCAGACAGGGAGAGATGGTTCAGGGAGCGAGGCAAACCAGTCTGCCAATCCAAATTTGTATGTGCTGCAGCTGCACAGAATCTAACTGCATCTGTCTTGTGGCACTGTGAAAGAGACTTTGGGGTGTTCCAGAGAATGAGTTAAAAGCTTGTTTTCGTAATTTCAAGTGGTTTGCTCTAGTGTTGCTGTTAAACATTAAGTTTTTATGGTACTATTTTGTTATAGTGGGCTTTTTTGGAAGTTGACGTGATTGAGTGGCTTAGTTATTAGGGCAGTGTTAGTTTTCAAATTGCAGTCTCCTGTACTGAGTGGTGCTTGTGGTGAGGTACTAAGGCAAGGCTTTATTGGAGCATCATCCATTGCGAGTCAGAATAAATTCCTCAGCATGTAAAATGAAATGCATGAGAGTCATGTTGTCCTCTACAATTAATTGCTGAAGTGTGTAACGCTGCTCTGCTGGAGAGTTTTCCCATCTGTTGCAGAGGACAGTATGCGCAGAGGAATTCTGAATCAGTGCTGACCTGAGCAGAATGAAGAGAAAAGGAACTTTTCTCTTTGAATTCTAATTTTTGGGGTTTTTCAAATTTTTTCCTGCAGTATATCGTCCTCCAAGTGCCGCACATGTTCTTATGTAGTGATTTGTCCAGAGAGAAATTAAGTGTGTAAGAGAGATTTCTCCCTTTTGTTCTCTTTTGGCAATCACGAGGCTCTGTTGGGCCACCTGGAATACTGGGCTGAGTGCAGGTCCAGCTGGGCAGGAAGAGTCACTCGTGTGCTACCACAGAGGAGCAAATGGCACCCTGATGATGGTGGGGTGTGGGGTGGCAGAGCACAGCCTCACTAGGCTCCGTTGCAGAAACTTGGGGTGTTTAAGAGAGGTTCTCTAAGTCTGTGCTTCACAAGTGCAAACATCTGCATCCATGTAACACCTGGGAATTTTTGCCATAGTTTTTTGACAGATTATTTTGCTGAATGTGGACTAAACATATAAATACATGTCCCCATAATGAGTCATTGTGTTGTAATCAGTCAGTACTTTTACCATCTTACTGTAATTACACCCACTCACCCCCCTATAGGTAATGCCCTTTCTATGTCTCAGGTTGTATTGGCACCTGGCTAGTCCTTGGGCTGGTGTAGGTAGCAACACAAACAATCAAGCAGTAGCTGCTTGGAGAGTAGAAATATTCTGCCAGCTTGATTTACATTTCTGTTTTCAGTCCATTTCAAAATCATAATTGTGTTTTGCTGAATATAAATAATCCTCGATGGCCCTTGAAAATACATGCATATTCCCAGACTTCATGAGTTCCAAGTTATATTCTTTTGCCTGTCATTTCCAGTTGATAAACTCTGGACTTCCTTTTTTCTCGCAAATAAATAAACCAAAAAGTAAATGAATAAAAATTTTCTCAGCACATACTTTGATTATGGATATTATTCATGGTTTTGAATGGTGTTTGTGTTCACAGCACAATTTTGGGATGTGATAACATCATCTCTGAAGTTAATGTATCTTCCTGAACAGAACCTTTAATTGGTTGTATTCTACTTTAGCCTATTTTGTAATAATTTTCCATGTGTATAGTTAATAATTAAAAATAATGTAAAAAACATATCAAGGAAAACAAATAGCAAAAAAGTCTGAGTTATGGTATATTAGTATGAATATTTGCCATTTCAAAAAAAATTCCTGTCAGTCTTCACAGCATTTTCTTTGAAAGAAATGCTGTGTTTCACCTGTAACTTGGTAAGGAAAAGCAGTGTATAGTGCTAGAAGTTGTAAAATATCCAGTACATGAGGAAACTGTTGCCTGACTAGATGAGGTAACTGCTTTGAGGAATAACCAAAAACATTTTACTGTAAGACTTTTCAATTAATCGCTTTGACTGTGTTTGCAAAATGCAACAAAAGTGTAAAATACATGTCTCCTTTAAGTACTTTTCCATAGTTCCTTGGGTCATGTGTATTAAAAGCAGGAGGTTTTATGTTTAATAATACATTGAGATTTTTTTAGATCATCATTGGTAGTCCCTGATGCTCTGCAGGCATTTTCAGTCTGCAGCCATTTTCAGTCTGCAGGCTTGCCTATGTCATACACACTGGATTTTGGAAATTAAAGCAGAGCTGTGGCTCAGGTGTGGTGTAACCACTGCTGGAGGGAGCAAAACAGAAAAAGCTGGAGCTAAATTTGGATGCAAGGCAGTTGGTTTCTAAGGTAGCAAGAAAGGTCAAAAAAGAGATTTTTATTTCAGTAGGCTTGAACTGGTGTCTCTTACATTCAGAAGGAAATTGTACCACTGGGTTCCTGGCAGATCTAGAGGGATCTGGAGATCTGATTGGGCTGGAGAGAGATGTCTGGTTTCACCGTGGGAAAGCACTTCCAGGTTCTGACCTTCACTATGGGTTTGTTACACAAAACAGAAAGGCTGGAACACGGAAGAAACAAGGAATAGGAGATGCCTGTGGTTGTTCTTGCCTGTTTTAGAGCAAATTCACATGTTTTAGGCAAGTAATGTGACCGTGTGACTGTAGGTTAGACAGCTGTGTAAGTCAGGCTGGATGCAACTGTTACCAACTGTTTTCAGAGCAGTCTTGAAATTAATGGCAATAATTAAGAACTTGGATTTCAGAAATGTCAGGAAGCTTTTGACACTTAGATTTTATGTTGCTTAGTCAGAGAAAAATATTCACTGCTTTGCAGCTGAAAAGCAGTTAATAGCTTTGATCCAAGAGTGCATTTATGCCGAACCTTGTGTCAAATACAGTATTCACAGTGAAACCAGTGGAACAATTTAACCTGTTATGTGATTGAAATACAAGCCAGAGCTACCCCAGCAGGTGTCCATCCTTAAGGCTTTGGAAGTACTGGAATTCTTTGTCCCGTTTCATGTGATGAGTGTTGAGTCTTCCTGTGATTTTGGTATGGTCCCTAGTTAGTGTTCATTTCTGGAGCCTGACTGGGGTTTGGAGCCTGTGTAGTGCAGGGATAGTAGAGAAGACACTCAGCTGTGCTGGAAGATAAAGGTTCCTAGTGTCTGCTGATAAAGGCCTGCAGTAGGTATTTACATTGAAATAGAAGTGAATTTTTACTTGTATGAGTTAATATTTTTGCATTACTTAAGCGTGCTTTGTTTTTCGAACATGACATTTCTCTGTCTTTTTGTGGCATCTCCACTGTAGCATTGTTTTTCAATACTATATCAAATACAGTAAAGGAAAACTAGTTTGAACCATATTCTTGCCAAGGTATTGTAAATATTACAGTATGTATTACTGGTAATGCATTTCCATTTAACATCAGTTCTGCAAATTAATGCCTTTGTCTCTTTTGTCATTTAGCATTCTACAGAAATACCTGGCAACCAGAAGTTTACAGAATGCATTTGGGGACAACCAACATTTAGTTATAATGTGAAAGTGATATTGCTGATCAATAAAGGGTAATAGGCAATAGAGTGTATGTGTAATAGCTTTTCTGAAAGCTGTTGTTGGGAATGTGGGAAAAGTGTCCATTCATTAAATAGTAGTGCCATAATTACGTTGGTTTTTTGTAAGTACCTGAACAGGCAGCAACCAGGTCGGAGAAACTTGATCTTGCCAAAAGAAACAATATGTGATTTGTAAATCCTTGTATGAATCACTAATATGTATTGACTAGACAGTTTGGGGTTTTATGGTGTTTTATTTTGTTTGGATTTTTTGTTTTATTGTTCCTCTCAGTAAATGCATATAGAACTGTTCATATTAAGAGAATATAAGCCCAAAAAGCATTCATGGTTGTATTTAACTTCTGCTTAGTTTTTGTGCATTCTGTGTCTTGTTTTAAAAGGAGCAACTCGGGGGTGGAGAATAGCGGAAGACTGATAGAGCTTATCCAACATGCATGCTGATGAGGAGAAGTGGTCAAACTCAAACTGTATGCTGAGCTAGCACAGAAAACAGGAATAGCTGTACAAACCCATTTGTCTCCCAGGAGAGATTTTCTGCGTGACCAGGAGACCAAGGACAGACCTTGAGGATATTGTCTGAAAAGACCTGGGAATGCCTAATTGAGCAAAAAGTAGTCAATTCAGCAGGGAGTGGGAGCAGGGATGCATGGGAGCCTTCTGCTATGCACTATCATCCAGTCAGTTTCCTGTCTCTAGCAAATACGTGCTCTTTGTGTACTTGAGTATATTTTGTTGTTGTTGGACTGCTTCCGAAGTTTTAGATATGGTTTAAAGTCCTGTGTAATCCTTCTGTCCATCAGTCTGTCTGGTGCCTTTCCCCTCCCTTTCTTCTTGCTCATGTTCTGGTAATTTTCAAAGCCACTATTCATGCTCAGGTGTGCTTGGAAAAAGGATAGTAATCACAGTATCAAGTCGTTAAAAGCAATGAAGTTTGTAAAAGTTCCCTAAAATTTAGGTAGGCTCTGCCTATGAGGAGGTGTAGCCTTTCTGCAAAGGGGGATGGTCTTAAATACTTGAGATTGAGGACTGTGTCTGGACTGTATTCCTGGTTAGACATGGGTGAATCTCCCATTCAGAGATTGAGAGCACAGATGGGTGCTGTGGTAGAAGTGTGGGACAAACATCCACTGAAGCTTGCTGTTACCTGTAAAACAGAGTAGGAAACAGAGTTTGACTGATGATGGCACTTGGAAAGCTACTTGTTTATATGATTTAGCTGAAATAGTGGAAATAAGATCAAAAGATTTACTTATGCAAACATTCATTTGAAGTTATTGTCAGAAGGCAGAAGCTGGGAAAAGTTTCTGTGCTGAGGGCTGTACGAGCAGTTTCTTTCATCACTGAGTTTGAACAGATGCACTTCAGAACAAGTTTTGATGAAATCTTTTTGTTGCAATGATTGATTGTGCTACTGATACGATGACAAGGTAGTTAAATCCCAAGCATCTGTCAAGGTGTTCAGCTTGAGCTTATTGAAAGTCTCCTACAAGGCAAATGAGGTTATGTATGAGCAGCTTTACACAGATGACGGTGCTTTTATTAAAATACAATATGGAACACCTCAGACTCACCCTAAGTGAGTTTGCTGAGCCAAAGAAAAATAAAGAAGCACTTGGAACATGAAAAAACTAAGGAATGTGCTATGCCTGTTAATACCTGAGAAGGACTATGGAGCAACTCTTTCAAAGTCATCAGGCTTGAACTTGCTGGGTCAGGTTTCCCTCTTGTTAGAGTTTTGTCTATGCCCTGATTAAGATACTTATTTTATGATCTAGAAGTAAAAAGCTGTACATGGCAGATTGTTCAAAATTGTTTGGTTCTGAACAGCAAAGCAAAATTTGTGGTTTAGGAGGTCTGCTAAGCATGACCAGAATAATGGAACTGTAGACCTAGGAAGGAAAAAATAATTTAGGGATGTGTGTGCTATAAGATGACAGAACCAGAGTCTTCAAGACAATCCTTTAACTGCATAAAGTGGTTGATAGAGGTTGTTGGGTTTTTTTGTTTGTTGGGTTTAGTTGGGTTTTTTAGGATAAAAGTCTGGTTCTGAAAGGAAAAAAGGTTATAGGAATGTAATACCTTGAGAGAAATTAACATGTTAGACATGTCTTAGTAGAGGTCATTGTTTGCCCAAATATTTAGGAGTTGTTATAAATATTTAGACACATCCATTGGACCATGACGTAACTAGAGTGGGTTGAAGGTCCTCTAATGTGGTAAGTTGTGAAGACATAGTGTGGCAGGATGGTTTGCATTGCTGGAGGACAAATTGCTGGGTGCCACTTCCAAATGCCACACGGTTCCTCTGTGTAAGGCAGGGGCTGTACATCTGGAATTGAACATAATCAAATCAACAAGCACAGGGAGCTAAATTGGCTATTTTCCTCTTGATAGGTAACAAATCAGTAAAAGCACTGCAGAATCTATTTTGTTTGAAGAGATGCTTAGTGTCGTGTTTGAGTTTAAATACAAAAATCTAGACAAATCTGAAGCAAACTGCATAAAAGCATTTAGGAAAAAAAGCATTTGAAGAGTGATTTGTACATTACAATATGTATCCTGACAAGCTGAATTTGCTGTTTCTAAGTAAATATTTGTTCTTCAAACTTGATGTTCTTGCAGCAGCTGAGAATGAAATCTGATTATCTTAAGGTCAAACTCTGAGATATTAGCTGCTGGAGGAGGCTTTGGTTAGGTGTTTTACAAGTTCAGAGGGGTGGGTTGACCTTGTCTGGCTGCCAGATACTCACCCAGCCATTCTCTCGCTCCCCTTCACAACAGACCAGGGGAAGAAAATAGGATGGAAAAGCTCGTGGGTCAGGACAAAGACAGGGAGCTCACTCACCAGTTGCCATCATGAGCAAAATAGATGCAATATGGGGAAGGTTAATTTCTTGCTAATTAAAAATAGCCTGCCATAGGTTGGATGAGTAGGCAACCTTGAAGGTTACCCACTCTTCACTTGGAAGAAGTGGCTGCTCCATCACTTCCCCACAGCAAAACCCCTTTCTTTTATGGAGTTCATCTTCTTTCCTAGAAATCGAGGCTGTGGTTCAGCTGTAGAGCACTCCTATTATGCAGAATAGATGTCCGAAAGCTTCAGTAATTTGTATTCAACATATGCTTATGTGCTTCCCCCAGAAAATATGGATTTGAGCACATGCTTTTCCAGATTAGTATTATGAACACTCAAAAATAGAAACTACGTACACTGACTTAATCTATCATGAGTGAGAACCGACAGCATGGCAGTCTCAGATGTTTGGTACTCTAGTTCAGCATAACCGTTATCAGATTTTCCTTTTTGGGGGTTTGGAATTACACCCATTGTAGAGAAAATTGGAAAAAATTTATCCATCTGATTTTTGTTGTCCTATGAATCATTATCTCACTGGGGTTGTTTATTTGTTTTGTCTTTTTGCTCAAGGTGCTGCTAGCGTTTTATTGTGTTAACAAGCTGTTCACCTGTCTTTCTTGCTTGTGTAATGATATTCTATAGATAAACACAGAGCAGCTGGCAAAGCTTTAACCAGGCTGTAGCTTTTTTCACAGTGCTTGTTTTTTACATGTCCTCGTGACCAATTACCAGTTGTTGTCTTCATCTCTTGAGTCCTTTTCCATTTTTATTCATGTGCAACACCAGTTTAAGACTTCATGACATTGTAGAAAATATGACTATTGGGGGAATTTTTTTCCTTTTTTTCTTCAACAGATGGCACTTCAGATAGTCAGTAGATTAAAAGGAAAATACCACAAACTAAGTAAAAACCCAAAACCAAACAACCCCCCTCCACATACAACTATGTACTTGGAACAGCAGTTCCTTTTTCATTTAGTATGAAGAAATATTTTTGCTGCTAAACCTTCTGACAGTTAAATGCCAGAATTTTTGACTCACCTGCCCATTAGAGAATTATTGTTTCTTCTTGCTATTTATCAGCATTTGGAAATCAATTAAAAATTCAAAGTGCCTATCCAAAGGAAGGATGTGAATACACTTACTTACATGTGAGGTGAAAAATAAGCAGATGTAACAACTTGTTGGTATCCCTTTTTGAAGAAGTACCTTCAGTCTTTGGAATTTGTCATCTGCCAGTTAAACCTACTGCTGCAACTGTGACTGGTGTAAAAAGTTCTTAATTGACTAAGTTTCTGTTGCTTTAAGTATGTTACTTTTTCACAATGGCAATAAATAAACTTTGGACTTTGTGCCTAAATCCTGTCACTTTTGAACAAAATTTTTTTCCTTATTATGTTGTGGAAGTCTTAGTTAAATTTAATTAGCTTAAAACTAGTTACATGCAACATTATTTTTAAGTTTTGAAAATACTGAGTTTGCTCATAGTGCCTTTATTTAAATTGCTTAGGGCCTAATTCTGCCTTTGCACAGAGCATGTTGCCATTTTGTACAAGGAGTTGTTTTCCAATACAGAAGCATCATTTTCTGTACACTGCAGAGTAGAAGCAAGTTTCTAACCTATAGCTTTCATGATTTCTCATCCTAAAGGGAATGTGCTTTCACTTGGGAAGTCCCTCTTTTTAAATTTCTGTGCTATGCTTTAGTAATTGCTCATATTTGGGACTGTCTGATAATGGCAGCACTTATTTTGGGGAATGGAAAGTTTGAGGTGATCTGTGCCTCCTTCCTTTCCCTGTAAATACAGCAGGCAATAGATTTAGGCTAAGACCAACTCCTTAATAGACACACTACTGTTACGACCTGCCTCTGAGGCAGGCTGAGATTCCTGTTAATAAAATACTTGGGGTGAATTAGAGTGAGAAGACACTGAGTGACTGGTGTGTTTATGAGGCAGATTTATTTTAAAACAATTCAGTTGCAGTGAAAAGTATGTGGGCATTTTGTTTCTCTTCTATAAAAGTATGAAAATACCACAAAATACCTAAGGAAAAGAAAGAGAAGGAAAGAATAAGAGTAGATAGTTGAGAGGAAAGACGTCTGAGGATCCAGTGATGAGACTGGATCACTGTTTTGCTGTACTACTGGTCACAGACGTGATCTGTTGGCAGTGGGGGCCCATGAAACAAAGTTTGTCAGGTTATATACATTCAAGTTGGCGTGAAAATGCCTGGATCTCTTCCCAGGGAAGGGGATTCTCCAAGTCTGATGCAACACTATGGGCAGTCTTCTGATGGAGAATTCCCAAAAAGTGAGGGAGTACTTTGGGGTCCTCGGTGGTCTTGAGCCCGCTCTGTGGGTCCTGCCCACTCCTTGACTCCACTTCTGTGCTTCTGCTCTTTATTTTATGTGGTCACCGTAGACCTGAACAGGAAAATGAGCTCCAGAAAGGTGCTGCCCTACGTTTGCACAGCCCCCATTTCCAGGCACGTCCTGTTCTGACTCTCTCACTTGAGTGGTCATTGGTGTTTGAGGCATAGCAATGCATTAACTCCTTACTGTCCAGGCTTCTAAAACCACCCTTTCCCTTACCACAGGGGGAATAAAGGAAGCTGTGTAGATGCAAGACAGTTCCACTGATGTGAATGTGATAGCCTTTCTCTAAAACTTTTCTCATCAGCTGTTAGAGCTGTAGCAGCATAGGAATGGTTGAGCAAGCAGTTGATGTTTAACCTTCCAGGTAAAGGAAGGGTGATGTCATTTGGTCCCTGCAGCAGTTAAAAGTATTGCACATGGACTGTCACCAAATATTGTCCTGTGGTTGTGAAGGCATTTCATAGGATGTGTAATAAAACACATGTATATGTGTAAAATGCACCTTTTACCCAGTGCTCCTTGAAAAGTTACCCCAGTGGATGTAGGTTTACTTTGTTCCCGTGTCAAAAGGCAATCTGGATTTACCATCAGCAAAGGTGTATAATTAATGCTTTTCTGCATAGTTTCTTTCCATAGGGATCAAGTCAGGGTTCCTGTGTGTGTGGGAGAAACATAAATGCTTAGTGCTGAAAGAGTGCCAGTGAACAAAGGGAGATCTGGAGCCTTTCATCTCAAGTCCGTGGACTTTATTTTAAGCAGGGTTGGGTTTTAACTGTTGTTCTGAAGACTTTAGATCAGCAATTCAAAAATGGATATTATTTTCCAGAGGACAACTGGCAGGTTTCAGAAGATAGTGCTGTCTCTAGCTGGGATCTTGCTCATTTGCATGGTTCCCTTGCTTCTGTCTGTTCTTTGGCTTATTTGGGATCATCATGTCTTCTTTTTGCGGTGGTGGTGGTGGTGGCTGCATTCCTGTTGCGATCTCAGTAGAAGAAAAAGCCTGAACAAAACCTGTACTTCTCTACAAAGGATCACGGAAACCTGGGGGAAGACATTGCCTTTAATGTTCAAATTATGGGCTGCTGTCAGTTCTAAGATGATGTGTGTTTCATGTGAAAAGAGATGGTATTGGTACTTGAAAGCTGCTGTTGAAAATCATGCAGAAAGTGCTTGCAATTTTCTTTCAAAAACAGGACATTTCCCTAAGAACCACCCTTGTTTCTGCAAATGTGATTTTCAAAGTGATTCTTAGATTCCAGAATTACTGTGTGGTTTGAGATTGGTCTGTTGGAACCCTGGCTTCTTGTTGATAGTTTATTTTTTGATCTCTGTCCCATGTTGGGAAGTCTGTGCTAGAATTTTTCCTCTCTGTTAGTTGTCACTATTTTTTAGGGACAGTTTCTGGTTTTGGTCTACCCACTTGTTTACAAGATGTGAGAATAGCATCTTTTCTTCTGATAACATGCAATAAGTAATTCTGGTTTTGGTCTACTCGCTTGTTTACAAGATGTGAGAATAGCATCTTTTCTTCTGATAACATGCAATAAGTAATTCTGGTTTTGGTCTACTCGCTTGTTTACAAGATGTGAGAATAGCATCTTTTCTTCTGATAACATGCAATAAATAATTCTACAGACCTGTTATTTATCTATTAACCTGTAGCTAACAGGTCTCTTAATTTAAGATGTTTTCTTTTTAACATTCTCTCATAGTCCATTTAAATCCTGTTTGAAAAATCAGATCAGAATTCATTATGCAATAAACAGAACTAACCTAATCCTGGTCACTGTTCACTGGTCGGACTTGATGGGTAAAGCCAGAATGTAACCAGTTCAATAGTTAATACAACTTTTTCATGTGGACAGTTTTATACTGACCTTGTGGATGGTAGGCAGGCATCTTCTGATTTTGGTATCTAGCCTGTTGAGTGGAACTTAATAAAAAGTAAAAATCATTAAAATAAATATTCAGTGTGTGATCTTTAATAAAATAAAAGAATGGTGTATGATTATATAACATGGCTAAATGTGTGTTAATTTGTTTTGTTGTTTTTTTTTTTCTTTAATTAATTGGTAGTGTGCTGATTCTTGTCTTTGCACTGGCTGGAATGATAGTTTGTTCACCCCAGGACGCATACAAATGGGGATAGTAAGTTATGATCCATATATGAAGTGATGGTTTCAAATCTGTGGAGAATATTGCCAGCACAATGTACCATGCCACTGGAGAACAAAGATACTCAGAATAACCTGGGCCATTTTTTGGGCTGAATATGTGGACTTTAAAGAGGCATTAGGAAGAAGGAATGCAAGGTGTATTTGCAGAATGAGACTCCTGCCTAGAGAGCTCATACTCAGGAGGGTGTTGGGATGATAACAGCAATATCGCCGTGTACAAAAAACTTCCTGTGCAACCAAACAAAAATTCTCCCCAAAAATCCCAAACCCATATGTGCAGCCACGGTGGTGATATGGTTAAAGGGGTTACTGCAGCCAGTGGATACAGAAATAGGCGAATAGAAGTAATGCAAGTACTCGATGCTGCAGTGGAATAAGGCAAAATGAGTGTTGCTGAAGTCCAGCAAAACAAAACAAGAACGTAGATGCATTAATTTGTTGTTAAATGGGATCATTTCCTGAAACAAACTACCAGGATAAGTGGTAGGTTTTCCATGAGGTGTTTTCAAATTAGGTCTTTCTATTAATTAGAGTATCTAGGGATGGGAATTGATAATTCTTAATCTGCCAAGGAATAGTAAAGGAATTTGGATTAAATTATTTGAACCATGTTTTGCATAAACTGAAAATAAATATTGGCATTGAACATGCCACCAGCCCTAATTTTCTGTTACCACGTGGAGTAAGTTGAATTTGTAAACTTGTGGTTATTTGCTTTAAGTGGCCCCCTGTGAAGAGATTTAGTTTCACTAAAAAAAAAAAAGCAGTTTCAGCTTGCCAGGGACCACGTATGATTGACACAATTAATCAAAGATCACACTACTAATCCACACCAAACATAACACAGTTGAGAGAACTCAATTAAAACTTTTGTTCCTCCAGTTGAAAAAATCAGCCACGTGGGAACTAAGTATCTCAGGCATACTTGTTTTGCTTGAGACCAGTCTTCATAAATTGCCTTATTTTGCTTCTGAGATGCAATTTAGATGCTTAAAAATCAGCAGTCATGCTTTGTCAGAATTCCATACACGGACTCCTGCATCTTTGTTTATTAACTTTGTCTTGAAAGTTTTAATGGTTGTGGATAGATGCTGAAGGAAAACATAAAAACCAGAAATAATAAAAACAATCGGGTAGGGAATGCTTAAAGAAATGCTTTACTAATCTTGACTATAAATACAGAAATTTAGAACTAAACAATATAAAATTTAGTAATTCAGTTACATTCTCTCCCTCTTATTATCATTCATTTTGCATTTTGTTTGTTTCCCTGACCATATATCACAAGCTTTATCCTTCTCCCTGGGCACCTTTATATCAGGGCTATAGTGAAGACATTACTCAAGAGTGTAGATTTTTGACAGCGTACACTTAAGATATTGAAACCAGAATTCCTAGCTGTTAATTTTAAAAAAAAGACTTTTATGATGTAAACTTTTACTATTAATATATCTCAATGTTTTTGAGGAGGCATTCTTTTATTCTTTTGGTCTTTTTATTATAATAGCAGCTTTGTTTTAATGTGGCCAAAAATCCATTGTGATGATTCTGTTCTTTGCTACTTGAAAGACTTGTGACATAGTTTGCTCTCTGTAGTGCCTTGTTTAGTGATATTACTGTTTTCTGAAGTGCTTGCATCTATTTGGCCCTGGTAGATTCAGTACCTTTCCCTTCTGTGGCTGCAGTCTTGTGATGCTCAAAAGGAGGATTCTGACCAGATCATGCTGCAAAGATTACCATGGTGCTTGATAGATTATTCCATTGCTTGATAGGTTTGGGGAGTATGGTTTGTTTGCTTTAACTTGGAAAGCAACTTTGTCTTGTTTTGCCTAGAGCTGAAGTCTACTTTTGTTTAGTAAACAAAACTTGTGATTCAGTTGTTTGCTCCTGCAGATAATTATGTCACAAGTAGTGAGAATGCCAGGGTGGTTTTGGAGATAATGGTAGCTGAGTAATGTCTCAGATTTATTATGTGAGAGTTTTTTTGAGAGTGGGTTGTTTTTTTTTTCCTTCAAAGTAGAAAAAATTTCTAAGTGTGTGTAAATATCTCAAGATCATTCTTTTCCATGGTGCCACACTGCTTATCTGGCTTATATGTTAAAAAAAAAAAATCACATTAAATACAACTAAGTGAAGTTGGTTTAATTTTTGGGTTTTGGCTTGGTTTTTTTTGTAAAAATAATGTAATATTGTCCATGTCTCCAATACAGAGAACAGACCCACAGCTCCTTGCTCAGTTCTACTATGCTGATGAGGAACTAAATCAAGTAGCAGCTGAACTGGACAGTTTGGATGGAAGAAAAGACCCACAGAGATGTACGCTGCTGGTCAACCAGTTTCGCTCCTGTCAGGTAATCAAAGTGGCAACTTCCTGATTTCAGTGGGATTTTTATGTACATTTAATGTATTACATTAATATTTTCTGTATTAATCAGTTTTTATTGTCAGAGCTTTTTAAAATGAACCTTTTTTAGGTATATGCCTTTCCTTACTTTAAAGGGTATATTCTTGAAAATACTATCCATAAATTAAATTTCCTACCTCTCACTTAAGAGTGTGGATGCTTTCCCTGAATAAGAATAGACATTATAAATTTTGTTTCCTTTATATAAAATAAGCATACAGAGCTTACTAAGACATGAAAAATATTTCAAAATTTCAAGCAGCAAGATGTCGCCATGTCATTTGTAGCTGCTCAGCTTTCATACTTCATGAATCTGATAGTTTTTCATTAGTAAATGAACTGCATTCAGAGGGTTATGTGGTGTTTAGCTAATTCAAATTTTTAGAGGTAGAAACTACTTTTGTTGTACAGTTCATATTTGCATGTATGCTCTGCTATTTCCCCTCCCAGTCACACCCAAGAAAAACACTTTAAACAGAAGTAGGTTCAAGTCTAAAATACGTGATGCTCAGGTGGTAGGAGGATTTCTGTATGAAAAGTAAATGTTTGCTGTCACCTCAGGAAAATTTTAAGTGGAAAGACCATAGTTATAAATATACATTTATAGCTCCACCAAGTGAAATACGGTGCAGTTAAATGTAAAGAATGCATTTTGATTTACACTTGCTAAAATTTCTTCCTGTTACTCCTAATAAAATGTACTAAACTTGATTATGTGGAAAAATTTCATCACTAATCATATTAAGATGAGTTTCAAGAAAAGTGCCCTGATCATTGTAGGAAATGTTCACATTAAGTTAGCTGAGTCTCTTGAAAAGAAACAGTCAGGTGCTCTGTGTTTGCTTACAAGAAAACTAAATTTTACAAGTGCAGCTTTTTGAAGAGTGCTTACAGAGAAAGAGTTGACAGTGAGTGTATTGTTATGTCAGAAACAATTTTAATACTTCTGTCTACTTTGAATATATTCACAATTTCCTACTGTATTGTTCCTAGAGAAAAATGTGGAGTTAAAGGTTTACCAAACTGGAAGCTGTAAGTTTATTAACAGTTAAGAATGCAGTGACTTAAAGCGAAAAAAATAGATGTGAAAATTATCTTTAGAGGAAGACTTCAGTCTTCTGTGTGACGGATCAGCTGTACCTAAACCACATTTCACAGATATTTATCTGACGTGTATGAAACCTCCAGTAGTGGATGTTCCACAAACTTTCTAGTCAAATTCTTTCCAGACTGGCAGGAAAGGTTTTCTGATAATAAGGGTGGATTAACAGTGTCATTGTTGAAGACAAATCCCCTTGGCTCTTTTATCCCTGGCGATGGCAATTAATTCCCTGTTTCCCTGCGGGCACACAGGTTTTCTGATGTGTTTCCCGTAGGATAGGCAGACCTAAAGAGTTCTATCCAAGAGTAGTTTCACCTGTAGGAGTGCAAGAAATGCAGACTCTGATTGCTCCTTGGTCAATTTGCTTGGCTTGTTCTGTAGTGATTCACTACCTTGTGACTCTTAATATCTTCTAATTTCATTTGTCAAACAGATTGTTTTAGTAACAGCAATCTGTTGCTGGAAAGAAAAGATGCAGGTTTTTTTTATGTAGCTATTTTTGTAATTTGTAATTTGCAAAATTCTGTAGAGCAGGTCAGATCATTATCAAATACCATGTCAAAAACGGCTTTGCTAATTAGGCCTTACATTATTTTGTAGTACTTTGTGTGAATGCAGTGGTTTTTGGTTTCTTTTAAGAATTTGTCCTGTAATTGCCAAACAAGAGAAGGACCAGTGTTTTAGTAAGGATTCAAAATGTAGGTATTTGCTGACCGAATATTGCATGGTAGGAGGAGAAATTGGTTTTAGCCTAAGGTGTGGTGGGGTTTGAGAATGATGGAGAACCAACAGCCAGCCCTGGGCTCAGAAGGTTGTGGTGGAAGGTTGTGCAGGTAAAAGTAGGGTGGCAGCTGCATTGTGCAATACCTCTGATATCTGAAAAAACAGTCATGCAATTCTGAGACCTTTTATTTAGTAATGTGCACTTTCTGACTCTTCAAGCAATGCTTTTGAAAACTATTTTGTGACCACAGAACAGTTAACCAGACTCCCAGTCTTTGCATGATTTTTTTTCCTATTTTGTCCTTGTTTTTCCATGGAAACCTTAAGTTTTAAGATTTCCAGATTATTCCCAGTTTTTATCTCCATGACATTTACAGAGGCATAGCATTTCTATCAGATTTTTGTGTTTTCTAGGGACAAAGATTTCTAAAATTCCATGTCCTTCTATCTTGGCATCTGTTTTTTAAATTAATACATTGTTCCTGGGTTGCTTATTTTCAGATCATTCACTGATAGTGTCTGCTTGATTAACAGATGATATTTTGGAATTTTATTTTTAGCAACTAGCGAAAGGAAATGCCTTTAAATTAGTGTGGTTTTGTTGTTTTGTTTTTTTAATGCTAACAAGTCTTACAAACTGTGATTCTTCTTGGAGAGAGTTTGGGTGTTATGTTGGATCTTAACTATATCTGAAGAGCCCAGTTTTAAATCTTTGTGTCTACTTTGAATTTATGATAGTTTTGTTAAAGATCTCCGAGTTTATTGTAGCGTGTGAACAGACTCAGACAAACCAGAAGGTCTCTGCCTAAAGGATGTAATACTTTATAGTGGACATACTTAATGTTTTCTATCTTAATGAAACTAGCAGAATTAGCCAAGGCAAGTTGAAGGGATTGTGCATTGTGGTATTCCTGTGGATGTGCAGAGAACTGCAGTCTCCCATTGCTGATGCTTCCTTAGAGAACTGCAATGTTGTCTTCTACTGCTTTGTCATAATACTATCTGCTGATAAGAATCACACTTTTTACAGTAAATTCACTTTTCAGAATTTCTGAACATCTTGCAGCTTGGTTTTCAGATGCTGTGGGTTGACTGTACAGCAGGATGCTGAGTAGCATAATCCATGAGTAAGAATGGTAAGATGAGTAAGAAAATGGTTTTCAAAGCATAACTTTTCATTTTCACAATAATGTGATGTAACACTGTTTTCCAGCTGTGGTAGCCTGTTACAAAAATGCCATCCCTCATTTTGCTTTGGTGTTTGCATGTCAGTGGTAAAATATTGTGAGAACATAACATACCTATCAATACAGTGTCTTGCATTTATTGTGTGATTAATACCTATTCAACAGAAGAAAAGACTTCTCTACTGGTTTCTGTTAAGATTAACAATACCTAAAATGTGCTGAGATACATGATGAAAAGCTGTGTAAGTTTTTCTTAAATGAACAAAAGGATAGGTAGAATGTCATGCTTTGGTTTATTGAACTTGATTGATAGTTATAGAAGGAAATTTAAGAAAAACATCTCTGCATTAGTGAATGCTCAGTAATACGCAGTGCTGGTTCATCTGAGGGGTTTTTTTTTCTGCAACACAAATTATTGCAGTATTTTTGTATTAGTGGTATAACAAGGTGCCCTTTCCTATGCTACTCACAACATCACAGTATTGAATTTTACAAGAAGTGATGGTAACTCATGTACACTTTTGAATTATTCACTCATGCATTCACGATCATTCTCTAAATTAACTTGCTTTGATTGTTGCTCTTTTCACATTGATTAATATTCTGTTAGTTGAGTTGGTAAACTGGTTTAAAACAATTTATCAGCTATTTAAATGGAGTTAGATTTATTGTTAAATATTACAAAACTTCATTGGTTTTGTTTAAGAATAAAGAGATCTGTTAAAACTTGACAGGTAACAAACCTGTGCATAAGTACTTCACATCATGAGAATGTTTTTAGGATCATAGTCCTTCCTTGCTGTTTCAGTACACTAAGAATTATTTCTCTGTGTACAGTACTGAGTTCTCAGAATAGCACATGAGTCAGTTCCAGCACGGTTTTATCAGCATTATTCCTGCAGATTGTATCTCAGCAGCGTGTCACTTGATCTGCTGAAGTGCACGAGGAAGGAATTTGCCCCATCAGGGCACTGACCTGGAGCAAACCATAGACTTTCCCGGCTGTGCTGTCCATTTGCACTGTTCCACAGAATAGTAAAATGGGGAATTCATAATATTTTGTGAGACATGACTGTTTCTGGCTCACTGGTAGGAGTGCATTGACTGGTATACATCACACTGGTTCTTCACTCCTTTCCTGCTATTTGCCTTCCTGTAAGCACCTCCTGAATTACAGCAATTGGCAGCCCAGCATTTCCAAATCAGCTTTAGCAGTTTCAGTTTGCTGTAACATTAGGCTTTAAAATGTAGCCTTTAGTGGACTGCTTCCTGTATAGGTCAGTCCTTCATATAGTGCTGAGAAGAGGGCACCTGTGAATCTGAACCTGATTATTCACTGTAGAATAAGTAAATGTTGTTGAGGAGTTGGAGCCCTTAGAGAAAGGTAATCATATTTCAGCATTGTGTTGTTATCACTTGTCTGTCTCAGTTTCTGTAGCAATACAAAATATCTGGTGAATATTATCAAAAATGCTGTGTTTCAACCACACTTATCTCCATATTTCTTCAAGCTCGATTTAACAACTGAAAGCATCACTTTGAAATAAGCTGAGATACAAGTGTCAATGGAAACAAAGCTTTGCCCTCACTGTAAAGGAATGTGCCTTACAGGCTGAAGGAGCTTGCTGTGGGGTGTGGAAAGATGGTATAAATTGAATATGGCAGACAAGGAGTAAAGGAACTGGCAGCATACCTGGGGAATCTGCCTTGTCACAGAGTGACATGGTAAAATCATAGAGTCATAGGATGGTTTGGGTAGGAAGAGGCCTTAAAGATCATGCAGTTCCAACCCCCTGCCATGGGTGAGAACACCTTTCACTAGGCCTGGTTACTCAGAGCCCCATCTAACCTGGCCTTGAACACTTCCATGGATGGGGCAGCCACATCTTCTGTGGGCAACCTGTTCCAGTGCCTCACCACCCTCACAGTAAATAATTTTCCTAATAACAGTCTAAGAATGGGTTCATAATAAGAAAGTCCTGCTTATCAAACTTGATTTCTTTTTATGACAAGGTAACCTACCTAGTTGCTCAGGCAAAGCCAGTTGATGTGATCTTTTTGGATTCCAGTGAAGGTTTTGATACTGTCTCTCACAGGATCCTTCTGGACAAAATGTCCATCCCACAGCTGGACAAACACATCATGGGATGGGTGAGCAACTGGCTCATGGGTTGGGCACAAAGGGTTATGGTGAATTGGATGACATCAGACTGGTGACCTGTCACTAGTGGGGTTCCACAGGTCTCCATCCTTGACCCTGTGCTCTTCAACATCTTCATAAATGACTTGGATGCAGGACTGGAAGGGACACTGAGCAAGTTCACAGATGATACAACACTGGGAGGAGCTGTTGGCTCCCTCAAAGACAGAGAGGCCCTGCAGAGAGACCTCAACAAATGAGAGGTTTGGGCAATCACCAACCACGTGAAGTTCAGCAAGGGAAAGTGCTGGATTCTGCACCTGGGGCAGGGCTACCCAGGATGTATGGACAGACTGGGGAATGAAGACCTCAGAGCTGGATCCAGCACTGCAGGTGGGGTCTCAGGAGAGCAGAGTAGAAGGGGACAGTCACCTCTGTTGACCTGCTGGCCATACTTCTCTGGAGGCAGCCCATGATACATTTTGGCTTACTGGGCTTCAAAGGCATGTTGCTGCTTCTTTCAGTTTTTCATCTGTCAGTACCCCCAAGTCCTATTCTGCAGGGCTGCTCTCAATCCACTCATCACCCAGTATTGGTGTTGAGCATTTCCCCAGCTTGGGGCAGGACCTTGCACTTGGCGTTGCTGAATCAAAATTTTAACACAAAAAGAAATATATGCTCTTTATCTTTGAAATATGCTTTTCGCATATCTTAAAAGCTTAGAAATGTTATTTGCTTTCTGAAGACAGAGATGAATGGATTAGACAAGTCTAGAAGCGGGGGAAGCTCTTTGTCTGATACTGTGTAGTGTCTCACTGAAGCAGTGGTACTGTTTGATAAAGGGTCACTTTAGGAGGTGGTTACCAGTTTCAGCCTGATACAGGGATAGCAGTCCAGCTGTCTTTCACATCAGCTTGCCCCATGTATGTGGGCAGATTTCTGTATTGGTTTTTTATTTAATTATGAAAACCCCAAACCCACCAACAACAGTAACACAGAAACCCCAAGCAAACAAACAAAACCTCCCAAACAAAACAAAAAAACCACAACCAAAATGAAACCAAACAAATGAAAACACCAGGTCAGCAACAATCTAACCCCAAACAAACAAAACTTTCAACACAACACCATCACATAGAACTCTGAAGTTGTTGCAGGGTTTGCAAATTGCTTCGTAACATTTCCAGAGCGGAAGAGAAACATGACTGAGCTGAGTGAATTCTTACAGAGCATGCATTGATTTCTCTGTGGTGGGAAGTGGAAAGGCTCTTCAGTGTGTGACATTTGAGTTTTCTTATTATATATATTTAAAAATAAATAGAAGTTGATGTAGCATAAATGACAACACAGGTGGTAATCAATAATGCACAAGGGTGAAACTGAATCTGGATTGGCAAGTTGTTAAATAATGAAAAGTGAACTTATCTTTGTATGCAAAACACAATTAATTTTTTATCAGTGAAAAAAGGGATGTGATTATATTATGTTAAATGGTGCAGGCTGGGGTAGCCATAGGTTGTTACTAAAGAGACTGTGATGCAAGGTTATACTGTACCATCTGCTCATAATGACCACATTCATTGCATGCAAACTCCTATGGAAAACCACTGGCTTTGGTGGAAGATGAGGTAGTCATCCATATAACACATGAGGTGGTAACAGGAGAGCAAAATGAATATTTCATCTGTACTTCAGTTAGAACAGTTTCTTCTTTTGGTCACAAGTTTTATTCAAATTTAAAAATACAACATTTTCTTCTTTGTGAAAGAGAACCCAGCTATAGAAGGCAATTAATTTCAGAGGTATTGGAGTCTTCAAACACTCAGTTTCAAAAGATAAAGTGATTCTTCATTTCTTAATGTATGATTATTTGCCCTCAATCATAGTTTTTTTATTGCTAATAATTGGCATGGTGGTACCTTGAATGAGTATTGGCAGTGGACCTGAGACACAGTGGTATAACTCCCAGAGCATTTGAAGGCTAAATGAGGACAACGGAGCCAGGTCATTTTAAGCCTGACTTTTCTCAGCATTTGTGAAGTAAGAGACTATACCAGATCCGGTTATCTAGGAATTAATGTAATGTGATGTCTCTGACTATCAGGGGCTTTATAGTTCTTCCACACTCTTCAGCAGTGCCATCAGAGGATTGCTGTCAGCTCTGCTGTGGTGTGATTGGCTAAATTTTATTTCTTTTTTTTTTTTACTGCTGCAAAGAAGGATAGATTCTAGTATCAGCCACTGAATTGTTTATGTAGTCTCATGACTTAAATATGCTGCAATTTTCCTTCTTTCCTCCATATGCACGTGGTAGTACCACGTTAGCAAGATTAACAATATGTGCAAATTATTTATTTTGTGATGTTTCTGTACTGGGGGATTAAGTCTGTTTTTTTCTGTTAGAAGCCTTTTCACTTAATCATATATGGAAATCCCTTACATTTATTTATTTTTTCTTTAATGCTGGGGAAGTATGATAAGAAAGACAAGAAGGCAAGTTATTAATTTTTTCAAGAGAGTTCTTAGCAGTGGAATTTAATTTTCATTGTGACCTTAACATACTTGGAAGTTAAAGCCTGTTTTTTTAATAAGAAATAATTCATTTCATAATAATGCATTATTATGAAGAATATTTTGTGGAATATTGTGCAGTGTGGTTTTCTCATGTGTCAGGTTGTCATAACTAAGTTTTCATTAAACAAAATCCTTGAATGGAACATTCTGAGTTGAAAGGGACCCACAAGGATCATCAAGTCCAGCTCTTGGCCCCGCACAGCACCATCTGCAATCGTCGCACCATGTGTGTGAGAGCACTGTCCAAACACTCCTTGAGCTCTGTCAGGCTTGGGGCTTTGACCCTGAGGAGCCTGTTCAGTGCCCAGCCACCCTCTGGGGGAAGAACCTTTTCCTCATGTCCAACCTAAACTTCCCCTGAGAGGACTTCAGGCCATTCCCTCGGGTCCTGTCAGTGTCACCACAGAGCAGAGATCAGTGCCTGCCCCTCCCTTTACCCTCATGAGGAAGCTGTAACTGCAGTGTCTCCCCTCAGTCTCCTCCTCCTGGGACAACATCCCCAATTCATTTGTTTGTGCCTTAGTCCTTACCCAGGGGTTCTCAGCTGTGCCCTTGCCAGCTGCAAGCTCTGTGCATTCCAGCTCCTCCATTACACACAGTGCCAGCCCCTGCCACACCTGCCCTGCCCATCCTTCCCAGAGAGCCTGAAACTATCCAACAGGGCACTCTAGTCACAGAACTCATCCCACCAGGTTTTGCTTATGGCAGCGATGCCAGAGCTCTGGGACTGGGCCAAGGCTTCGAGCTCCTCTGGCTGGATCCTCATGCTGCACCTTCAGATGAAAGCCTTTAGGTGTTCATCTACTTATGTTAAACATTGGACACAACAAGGACTTCTACATATTGGAAGGAGGGATTACAAAATACTTTGGAGTTTGAGAGAATAGATTAATTTCAGACTGCCCTTTTTTACTATTAGTGTATAATTTAACTAATTGAATGGCTGGAGTTTAAGGTGATGGGAATAAAATAAATTGTTAGTCATTAGGGTGGCTTGTTCAGTCACTGTAACTTTATAATTAGCCAGAGAGAATGAGAAGCTTAAATAGTTCAGTCATAACTCCAAGTTCCTTTTGGAGTAAAGATGCACTGGTTGTCTTCTGCCTCCAGCTTACACTTTGGAAAGAATTTGTGTTAGCTCATTGCTGCACAGTGTTCTTGGTGAAAAATAATCCAGACTTTAGGACAGTAATTTTAAAAATTACTCATTTTTGGAAGTATTACATGTATTAGCAAGCTAGTGTTGCTTTCAAGAAGTTTGAAATGCTTGATCTGAAAACAGGTTGTGATAAGAATGAATTTGCTGTTGGAGAGCAGGCTTCAGATGATAGCTTTGCTACTGCATGCTTTTGCACTACTTGCACACATAAAAACTTCCCATTTTAAAGGCTTTGGGAAATCTGTACTTGTGTGAAATGAATTATGCACAAGATGTGCTGTTGGTTAAGAAAGCTTACCTTTTTGCTTATACTACCTACTCTCCCCTGCTGGATTTCCATTTTTTTCAATGTAGTGCTATTTTTTCAATACTTTTCCAAGTAGTGTTGAGATGAACAGCAGTGGCATTACCCCAAGTATATGGTTCTTCACACCATGAAGAAATAAAGCTAGATACTTCTTACATGCTCATATTGTTCCTTGTTCCATATTTCTGAGAAAAGCCCAGAATTTAATTCAGAAAATGTAGTGCTCTTGATGCTAACATATGATTTACACAATGTAAATTGTTAGGTTTGCCCTGAGAATACATTTTCAGTTCTCTAGAGGTCTCAAGGTTTCTGTGCCTGAAGATTACTTACGCAAATACCAAGCAACAGATATTTGTATTCTTTGATTTCTCAATTGCCCTGCAGTGTCTGCAGCTACTGTTAAAGTTGTTGCTATTCCACATACACGGTGCTCATAATCAAACAGTGTAATAGCTCATGTAGAGCTGTTAAATGATGATCATCTTGAGGCTGCAAAGCTTGTTGAATTGATTTGGGCAACTGAGGCATTGAGCTAAACTGCCTTTGTGATGTAAGCTCTGGTAATTTTTGCTTTAGAATTGTTCTGATACTGTGAGGTCTTTTTTGGTATATTTTTTGTTTGCTTTTTTCTGTTTAGATCTGATGCAGACATAAATAATCAAGAGGCGAATTCTAGCAGGCTTTCAGAGTCATGTTTACTTTTGACTTACGTGGTAGCTGGTATGAAAAATTATTTTTCATTTTCATACATTTGTACAAACCTCTGGCCTCAGTGCCAGCCTTGTTTATTACTTGTACAGTTGTCCTCCATAGGGATTTTGCAAATTTGACTGTAAAATATTTTAACCCTGTAGCTGGAATGTGATGAGTTTTCTCGGTAGATCTCATTAATATATTTGTGGTTGTCTGGCTTATTCTGCAATGCAAATATCATATTTTATAACTGAGAAAAGAAAATTATGAGTGGATTCCTCAACCAGGAAAGCAGCATTATCTTGATGTAAATTTTTAGGAGAACTTTAAATCACTCATTTAAAATACACAGACAGTAGAGACTATTAGAAGCTTGAACACTCTTAGAATAAAAGTCTCCAAAGATTTGGGCTCCACAGGTTTGAGTTGAACTACTGTTGGATATAACTCTTTATTTGTGGTATTATTTCATATTAGCCTTTGTCTTTTGTCTCCAGCTGCACAACTTCAGCATAACTCAATTAATTCTGTACTCGGTGAAATTAGATTTTTCATTGGTTTTTAATGCTAAGTATGTTCTTTCGTTCCTAGCAGGTAAAGACTTTTAAATTTACCAGTGCTGTGGGTTGCCAGTGAGCTTTATAACTATATTAATGGAAAGGCATAGAGCGATTTCAGAAGGAAATATTTCTGTAAATTTGAGTGGTTTTGGTCAGAGTTCTACGATAGCTTTAGCAGCTGTGCATGTGGGTTGCCCCGTCTTTGATTCAAGCAAGCCCTTGGGCACTCGGTAGAAATGTTATAAATGTTTTAGTTGCAGTAAATATCTTAACTTTATTGCTTGGATATGTAGTTGAGAATGGGCAAACAAGATATATGGACTTTGATTTTATATAAAAAATAACCCTGTTCAAATGTGTATTTCTGTGTGATCACACAGAGTTCCTTAGGCATTATTCCATGGTCCATTGGCAGCGTCAGTTTAAAAGTTTTCCATTCCAAATTTACACTATTCTTGTTCTTATTCCCACACTTAAACATGGCACCCCTCAAAGCACAGCTTTGAGAGAGCTTTGCGATTTTAGATCCTTATCCAAGGCTGGTTTAAGTAAGCTGTGGTCAGCTTTACACTTGGAAACCCTTGTTCCCCTGTACCTATGCACAGATGTATTTTCAGAGTTGTGCTGTGAACTTGAGCAGTGAAATGACGTGAGTTACTCTGGATCAGTGCACTGAAACCCTTTACAGGTGCCCCCAGTACAAGAGCACTGAGAGTGCTGAGAGACCCTGTGACAGCCCCGAGGTGGGGACAGGGGCTGCAGCTGCAGGATGGGTGAGATGGTGAGATAAGGGACTGAGTTCTTGAGCTGGCCTTGCTGCCAGAGGCTAACACTGCAAAATGGACTGGCGCCAGTCTGTGATGAAAAGTGTCTTTCTGTTTCAGGTGTAAAAAAAAAACTTACCTGAAGGTGTCTCCTACTATCCGATAAGTTGAAGTGATCTGAGAATAAGTAATCTCTAGGGGGAAAAAAGATGTCCTTTCATTCTGTGCTTTATCTGAATTGTATCCATGCTGAAGAGAAGTAATTTTTACAAAGAAAGTCAGCATCAACGAGCATCCCTTGGTGGAGAAGGTATCTGTGAAGAGCTGTTAAAGAACTCAGAGGACAGCGCTGTAGTGGATTGGCAGTGAGTTATCTAAGAAATACTAATTGTATCATTAACATTCTTGACAGGAGCAAACTGGGAGTAGGTACCATAATCACTGTGAACAATGAGGCAGTTCAGAGGTGCGATGTTTTCATGTTTGATTGCATCTGCCCATTGAAGAACGTTTTCTTGTAGAATTAGGCAGAAATAGATCTCATTAAAGGAGACAAATTAGCCAAAACTGAAAGAAACTCCCTGCTGGGTTCTGAAACCTAATGATTGGTTAGAAGTTGGCAAGAATCTATTCCTGATGTTATTTTGTTAATTGATACAGAGGTTAAACAGTGTGGATTGAACCAGGAGTACTTTTAGCTGAAGAAATGGCCGAGTCTCTCTTGCCTATTTAATTTGCAACCCTGGAGACATTATATTAGTTATGTTTGTAGAGGTCAGTGAAGGAGACAGCAAGGTAATTACTGAGATCAAGGGAAGAAGTTCACTGAAAGAAACCTTCATGTTCACAAAATTTAGAAACTATAGCAGACAAAGATACTTTTTAACAACAGGAGGAAGAGGTAAGAACCAAAAGCAGACTCTGTCCAACCACTGGGCATTCCTCATTGATCCTGTGGTGAGGAGGGAATCGTGGTTGTTTTCTGAATTCTATCTGTGTTTGAGGCTTTTTCTAAATTGGAGCAGAGCTAGTGGACTCTAGAAAAGTTCTCGTAAGGTCTGTATTTAAGAGACTTGATGCAGAGGTAGGAATGTCAGAAATTTGTGCCAGGATTAGGCAGTTCTGACATGACAGTGAGCTAAGCCTTATTCAAAGAAATTTATTTTCTTTTATGCAATGTCTTCCAATTTAACTTAGGTGGGGACAGTGCCACTCTAGGAAAAAAAAACCTGAGAAAAGCCATTTTAAAGTGATGATGTCAAGATTAAGCTTAAATCCGAGACAATGCACATATCTACTTTACTGTTTTCCTATCATAATAGAGCTTGTAAGTTTGGGTGGTTTTCCTTTAGAGTTTCATCTCCAGTTCAGTTGTTTTATAACTGATGGCAACATTTGTCATTTCATTAGTCCTAGTAATGATGACTTGTGTGAGTTGTGCTGCTCTAACAGATGTCTTCTCTGTGCTGCCTGACATCTTCAAACAGTTGGTGTCAGGTACCTGTTTGCTATTTGGGTTTGCCATTGAGTGAGAGCTCTTAACATTTATTTTGCAAGCAGGAAGACTTGTCAACCCTTTCATCTGTTTTCACCGTACTTCACTGCAAATGAACTTGAGTATAATTGTTTTAAATACATTAAATAACCTATAAGTATCAGAAGAGTTGATTTTTTTGTCTGTTGGGCTTGGCTCACAGAGTTTAAATTTGCCTTTTTTCCCCCAGTAATGTCAAGTGATCAATGGAATGTTATAGTTGTGTAAAAAACAAATGTGCAGAGTTAAACATTTGTAATCAGTAAATAAAATAATTGTATCTTTTTAAATATTGTTTTTTTTAAACAGCTTTTCTTCATCATTTTTGGGAACCTTTTGGTCACTATAGAATAATTAGCAAATGGCTATAAAATATAAAATGCTTGACTGTAAGCTGGGCCATCAGTACAACTCCATCAACTAACAGCAATCTTATTTCCTTTCTACATTTCATATTTGATCTTGTGTAGGGAGTAATTAATATTTCAGATTTTTTTTTCTTTGAAAAAAGGATCCTAATAATGTTTAGTACTGTAGTCTTAAATTGTAGTTTCCCATGTTAACAAGTTTTTTCATGTGTTTCCACTTGCTCACATGGATCAAATAGGTCATTCTGAGAAACTGCCTGTTATCTAAGACTGTGGACAGAGTGGAATGAAAATGCTGTGCACTGCAGGTCAGGGAATTAATTTGCAGCAGAGAACCATAGGGAAGAAGGCTGGCTCCATGCCAACTCAGCAATGAATGTGTTGGGGATGCAGGATGCTTTCACTGCAGCAGGGGAAGGCAAAGTGAAGATGGCAGTAATTCATGATGACATCCCCTTCATTCTGCCCTCTGTGAATGGGGATTCCTCTTTTATTTATTGAGAGTTGTTGTTGCTAGGCTGGGGCAATACAGAGTTTAACTTGCCAGATATCCAGGTTGCCTTTTCATGGTGAATTTTGGTATTACTCTGTAGTGGGCTAGGTTAAACTAGGAGCTGCTCCCCAAAGTTCATACATTGAAAAATGCCATTACTTTTAGAAAGTTGAGCATCAAGAGTTGCAGCCTCAGTCAGTTTGCAGATGATACCAAGTTGGGTGGGAGTGTTGATCTGAGTGGAAGGCTCCACAGAAGGATCTGGACAGGCCGGATCAGTGGGCCAAGGCCAGTGGTCTGAGGTTCAGCAAGGCCAAGTGCCAGGTCCTGCCCCTGGGTCACAACAACCCCTGCAGTGCTACAGGCTGGGGCAGAGTGGCTGGGAAGGGCCTGGTGGAAAAGGACCTGGGGGTGCTGGCTGACAGTGGCTGAACATGAGCCAGGTGTGCCCAGGTGGCCAAGAAGGCCAAGGGCACCTGGCCTGGATCAGCAATAGCGTGTCCAAGCACGAGTTTTCTGAGTGGCTGAGGGAGCTGAGGATGTTTAGCCTGGAGAAAAGGAGGCTCAGGGGATACCTTATCACCTCTCATTGGGGGCTGTAACATCTGGTTACATCTGGGGGTCAGGCTCTTCTCCCAGGTAACAATTAATAAGGCAAGAGGAAATGGCCCAAGTTGTGCCAGGGGAGGTTTAGATTGGATATTAGGAAAACTTCCTTCACAGAAAGGGTTGTCAAGCATTGGAACAGGCTGCCCAGGACAGCGGCCAAGTCACCATCCCTGGAGGTGTACACATTAAAAGATGTGTAGATGTGGCACTTGGGCACGTGGTTTAGCAGTGGACTTGGCAATGCTGGGTTAAGGGTTGGACTCGATGATCTGAAAGGTCTCCAACCCAAACAGTTCTATGGTGCTACACTGCCAGTGGGAAATAGTAAATTAGCTGATGAGGCAAAGAGAGTCTGAAAGCATAGCCTTTGGGGTCTGTGCAAGATGGACTGGAGGGAAAGCCATGGAACTCTCTGCTGTCTAGAGACACTTTGAATCTCTGAGGTGAAATAGCTGTCCGGGTTCTGAAGCCAGGACTTCTGCATGTACTTTGAAAACCTGTTTGTTACATCAGAGAGTACACCACCCTATTACTGGTTTCTTCTGTTAAAGTTGCCCATAAAACCCTAAATACTAGCTAGTTGCTTTAATTACAATAAAATCTTCCTTTATTTTTGGCATTAATTTGTGTTCATCAGTGACTTCTGATTGTCATAATGTGACATGAAGGAGGTCTGGAACTTAACATCAAGCTAGAAAAGGTAACAAAAAATGTCGTGGACTTATTTAAACGAAGAGGCAAAAATACCATCTATTAAGCTCGTGGTGATATCATTACAGACCATATTGCCTTGGCTAGATTTTACTGATAATTCAAAACATGGCTATTAAGAGGTACTGAACAGCACAGGAAGTTACCTTCCTTTGAAGAAGCCTTGCAGAAGAGCTCAGAAAGGTCATATTAAATTTAACGTTGTGGAAGAGCAGTGTAAATTTTATCAAGGACAAAAGATAAGGTAGATAAGTCTGCCTTTTGTTGATCTAAACATATGTTTCATAGTATAAGAAAGATGAATTTTTTGGCATTTTTTGGGTACCTATTCTGGAAGCTAATGCAGCAGTTGATGTTAGCTTTTTGCTCTAATTATTTAATATATAGCCAATTGCTGCCGGGCCAAAAATAAACCAACTTTTTGTCCTCTACTGTGGCTACCTACATACATTGTCTCACTACCACTCATTATCTTCCCTATCAAAATGAAATATAAGTGCTCTCTGTTATGTGAAACTCTGAGCTGTGTTTCCCAGGAAATGAGGAGGTTGGAGTGAATCCCAAAGCAGAATCTCTGCAGTGGCTTCCTGTGCTGCTGTAAAGCCTCAGCAGAGCATCTGAAACAAAACTGTGCACATCCCAGTATGCAGATAAACCCAAAGATAACAGATAAAGCCACCAAAGAAGGCATTAAAATCTGGAGGCTTTTATGTAGAAAGATGGATCAAGTGAAAGATTTACTACTTCAATTCCAACTAATTGATTTCTGTTGCTTAAATTAGAGCAAAATTTCAGTGCTACCATGTATCCAAACCCATTTGTTACTAGCTTACAAAGCACAATACTGTAATTAAATAAATTGAATGCTTCTTGAAGCTTTTCTAAAGAAAAGACTAATTTGCTTACAATGCATTGGATAGTCTGTCTAAATTGGCTGGCGTCCTTCCAGTTTTAAAGCAGCTGAGATTTGAAATTATTATGGGAGCAAATATTCCAGATTTCTTATGTAAGTTACTCTGATTTCTTATGTAAGTTACTCTGCTCTGGGTGTCATAAGAAGAATGGAAGAGGGAAGGGAAGTGGTGGAGAATTGTTGGTTTGTTTTGGTTTTTTTTCCTTCTGTAGGAGGGTAAAATAAACCCTGTAGAATAACAGAGAATTTGGGAAATTGCACATCTTGAAACAGTAAAAGCAATTTACCTTGTACAAATCTTTCAGTATTCATACATTATATAGCAAAGTTCCATCAACTGTTCTTTCCTTAATCTGCCTGTATCCCTGCTAGACTAAGCAGGAGAAGATGGCCATCTTTTTAATTGGCTTTTTCACTCTGAAAAAGCTCTTTTTTCAGCTCTCTGACAGAATGACCAGCTGCCCCTGTGAAGAGGGGTAACTATACAAACAGCTGCTACTGGAGATGGAGCTATTGTGATTTATCTCCATTGGAAAGTGTATATTAAAATTCTGATTACCTGTGGTTTAACTTAGTAGTACTGCACATACTAAAAAAAATACCTGACTCAAAGTTTGGCATACATGGAGGTGTGTTGGTAGATCTTGGGTGCTCTGGAGCAGAAGCATCTAGAGATTATAGGAATGTTGAAGAAATGAGGAAGAATTAAAGCCCATTTAGGTGGTAAACAAATAAATTATATATTTAAGAATTAATTCAACTTTTTACAATATACTATCTTCATTACATCATCTTGCCTTTAGTTGCAATATTTAAGTGCATTAAGGTATAAAATTTCATGATGCCTGTAATATTGTCTCCTGAGATGATTTAGATAGAACGTTAGTGCTTTTTAACAAGTATAATGAGTAGAAAAACAGAACAAAACCATGGAACAGTTGCTTACCAGCTATGAGTCCTCTTGCTTTACTCCTTTTGCTTAAAATGTTCTTTGATACATCAGGAATTTAGAGTATGTATATAGGTGATTTTGTAATGGGAATTCAATCTGTCTTGTAGCTGCTGTCAAATAAGATTGCATTTAAAAAATAATCCATTAAAGTAAAATAAAATTTAGGGAGGAAAGTTTTTCAATATGGCTTTTCATCTTATTCTATGTAGCTTTTTAGGAAAAAAAAGCAAGGGAAAAATTGCATTTCCCCATATTCAAGTTTGGTGGCAAGTAAAATAAATTGGAATATCATGTCCTAAAATAACATGTAATTGGATTACTTAAAGTCTGATATAACCAGATTTGAATAGTGTTCTTCTCAGAGTTCCCTGCCTTAATATTTCTTTGTATTTCCTGAAACTTTTGTAAAATTTTAACTGGTAAGATTGCTTTTTACCGCTGTATCTCTCCAATGCAAAAAGGCCTTTGTAAACTTTGATTAATTCCCTGAAAACAGGAATCTGGCTTTTTCATCCTAATGATAAAGACCAAGCTGTATTGCTCTGGTGATAAAGTGAGAGCTACAGGCAAAGCACCTGGTCTCAAAATAGATCAGTAATAACAGATTTGAAATACCTCATGAGTGACTCATGCCCTTCTGCTATTTGAATGTTTTTATCCTCAGTTTCAGTCTTTGCTCTGTAACTTTGGGTAGAAGCTAGGTAGTTTAGGAGTTGTTTTTCTTATGAGATCTACTTTCAAAATACTTTGGTTCCCCAGCTAGATTTAACTAAATAATGGTGAGAGAATTATACTCAATACCACAAATTAAGAAATGGAAGGAGAACAGGAAACTTCCTATTAGTCTGTTTTTTCTGACCCTGAAGTGTCTTTCTAATTTGGAGGTGATTGCTTGGCTACCTCCATGTTGTCCTGGAGAGAGGGGGTGGTGACAGTGTTCTTCAGCCAGTGGTTCAGGATGGTGCTGCTGAAGCAGGGTGGGGGCATCTTCGCTCTGTTCTCTCTTCTTCCAGGATTTGAGCTTCAGTTCTCCTTGCAGTTACACTAGGGAGTATTTAAGGTTGGCTTTTCCCTCAGTTCCTGCAGTGACCCTCTTTGGATTCTAAGGGATCCCAGTGCCCCATTGATCCTGGCAGTACAATAGGCCCAGCAGAGTGAGGGGTGCATCTCTAAAAGAAGGTATTTTATGTGTCAGTGATTCTAGTTTTCTTTTCTTGTCTCTTCTCATACCTGCTGGCCATGGTCTGTGTTGTGATGACCTGGGGGGACTACAGGGCATTTGATTTTCAGACTTATTTCCTTCAGAGAAGATGGTTGAATGTTACACTTACTCATGTGTTTTAACTGTATGAGGTGGTTTTGTTTGTTTTTAACAACTTTATTTAAATGAAACATATTATCTCATGACAGCCTTGCAAAAAATACTTTATTGTAAAAGTGTTTTAATTGTTAACACATCAAGTACCTTATACCAGTGTGTAATAAATATTGCTGATGGTTAATTTATTCATTTATTGTGGATGAAGACAACTGTAATTACAGCATTAATGTTAAGATTATTTTGTGGCAACAGCAGGTGCAGCAGTCTGTGCAGAAATTGCAGAAAATGTGGATCATTCTTTGTAGCTAAAGTAGGTTTTGTCTTTTTTGATGGGGAACATATTAAAGGGGCAGGGTTCTTCAAAATTCCTGTCTTCTTGTCTTCTATTGTTTTTTAAATGCAGGTGAAAATAAAACAGTAAAGTGTAGATTTAAAGCAATTCTGTCTGTTAAAGAATTTTGTACAGACAGATTCGGTTGTATTTGTTTGAGAAATGTATTAAATAGAATGTGTATTCTGTAAATACTCGAAGAAGCATGAGACAGACAAAACATCTTTAATGAAAGCACTCAGCCTTTTTCATGCTCTCAATCTACCTTTATTATGTTAATCAAATTCCATGCAGTTCCCAGCAGGGGTATGTGAAAATTATCTTTTCAAATAAATGAATACAGATTATTTACTGCATATCAAGAAACTGGCTGTAGGTCTTTGATCATTGTCCTGGTGCAGTTGTGGGTCAGAGTAGTTACTAAGGCTCTAACTTGTGTGGTGTCCCCTTATCCTCCTGGGTGTCTGGGGGATGAGGTGGTTGTGAGTGTGCCAGCCCTTGCCCACTTGGGATTCAGATGTGTAAACTACCTGCTTTAGATTCCCAGGATGAATTTAAATCTATCACAATGGTCCCAATATAACTCAATTTCTAACCACTCCAAGGTACCCTGTCAGGTGCTCTCTTTGGGAATAATGAAGTGTATATTGTTGGGGCTGGTGATAGGAAATGGAAGAAGTATAATTCGCTTGTACTTCTAGCATATTTACTGATATGTACAGGTAGCTGGAGGTAACGAGCTCTTTATATCATGCCTCCTCATCAGAAGTCCCATTAAAGTAGTCAAAGTTAAGTGCAATTAATCTGAGAAACAGTTTCTAGGAAAACTAGAGAGAGTGAAGTTGGCTGCTCTTGTTTCTGTGCAGTATTCTCCTCTGTTTTCTCTGTGTGTATAAAGACTGTTAAAGTTCAGTACTGCATTTTCTATCTTAATAAACTCTAATAAAAAGTTAGAAAAAAATGTTTTCTGTGCAAACAGTATATATGCTGTCCTGTGTTTTGCTTCAGGATAATGTTTTGAACATCATAAATCAGATCATGGATGAATGCATTCCACATGAACGGGCCAACCGAGACTTTTGTGTTAAGTTTCCAGAGGAAATACGCCATGACAACCTTGCAGGACAGCTGTGGTTTGGAGCAGAGGTAGGTCTGTCATACTTCTGTTGGTTGGGATTAACAGACACCTTTTTTGCTGTATAAAGCCACGACATTTTCAGACTTTCAGAAAGTGGTACAAAAAATTACGGAGCTTAGTAAACATCTGCAAGAACTTGCTCTGGGTGCTCAGAGAAATGGGGTTCTTTAACTGTGGTTTTGGTTGGGCTAACAGCATACCAGGGTATTTCCATAACTGTGTGCTGTCAGTATTCTATAGTGAAAAACTATTCTTTTGTGGGATAGCATTTGAGTGATATTCTTTTTTTTTTTTTTTTTAATGCTGGTCGGCCATCTTGTGTTTTGAAGATCTTAGAAACAAATAAAAGTGTATTAGGGAGTTTTATCAGGACAAAAGTTCATCTCCAACAAATAGAAGTGCATGCTGTCACTTTATTTTAATGGCTCTGTTATGCTATAACTCATCCTAAATAGGTAACTTTGAGCTGTCATTTGTTGCACATAACTTGCTTGTTTCATTTCTGTGCTAAAAATATAATAATTCCTGTGCAGAACACTGAAGTCCACTTCTCTTATCTGGTTTCTCTCAAAGACTTGCTTCTAGAGCAACCTGTAGGAATAAGTAATTTTTGTAGTGAATAAGCTTTCACTATTTTAACCAAAAGAAGCTTCAAGTGTCAGAAAAAAATGATGTGATATGCAAGATATTTATTAGTACTGATGTCTTTGGCTAAAAAAAAATAAATCACTGTGGCATCTTTAGTGATAAAGTCTTCAGTTTTACTGGCCTGAAGGTGACTTAAGGCACCATGAATTTGTTGAGACTTGAGGGGGGATTAGTCTAGACATCCCACCACACAACAGCACGTTGTGGTCTTGTTTTCAGCATTGCCTCTCTTGTATTTGAAGCAATCCTTGGGCTCCTGTTAGTATCCTTTTTTTTTTCCTCTACCAGTTTCTCCTTTCTTTTTCAAGTGCATGTTCTCCATGAAGAGTTCCCATCTTGTTCAGTCCAATATGCCTCCATATGTTCCATTTCTGAAACTTGCTTTGACAGTTGTTAATTGTAGGCTCCTCTGAGTCAGAGAAGTCTCAGATAGAATTTACAAAATTAATTTGGTATGTCAATGCCTTGTAATCCTGTCCTCAGTCTTGTTTTAATTCACTGCTGTTTTATATAAGCTAAACCTGTTTCCAAATCAAACTTTCACTGTGTAAGCGTCAGGCTGGAGAGACCTGTTGGTTTCAGAGAAAGTAACATATGCAGTGATGATGTAATGCAAACTCCTACTGCTGTAGGCACTGTCCTCCTGTAAATTCATGTAGCAGGAAGGTTGTATGAGCTTTGAGTGACACTTTATGACACTTGGGAAGCTTTATGACACCTGTGTCCTTGTCAGTACAATCACTGAGTTATCAGACAGAGAGTACCTACCAGCAGGTAACACTTACTTTATCCATACTTTCCCACAAATACTGCTTTTGCTGATAAGAACTAAGAACATGATCTTCTCTGAGTGCCCTCAAAACACAAATCAATGCATCAGGCCACTGAGAAAGGATCTCTCCTGGGATTGCAGGTCCCTCATACTGAGTTGCAGACATGGCTCCCATCCATAGGATGCCAGGGAGAGGGGGTGACAGCTGCAAATGGAGATTTAAAAAAGGGAGAAAAACCCCTGCTCTTTGAGAACAACCTTGTATATTTTCAGTTAATAGAAGTATTTCCATTAATGCAACAGGTATGATTTATATCAGTGCTCATTGTCTTACAAATGTATCCATAAAAGAAGGCCAGCAGTTTTTTTTAATGGCAAGATTTTAAAAAAGTTTTATTAATGTGTTACAGGAAAAATCTACTGTTCATGTCTTTGTCAGCTGGTCAGAGAGAGTCCATGTATAATGCCCGGGGCAAAGAGTCTCTTAAATAGCTGCTTTCCATACACTGAAAGGGGAGAATCACTTGGTGACCTGATTTTTATATATAATCATGGTTTCTGTGGGAAGCACGATACTGGCGTAACTGGATCCCTGGGTGATAGCCAGTGTGAGCAGTCTCACTGTAAAAGACATCACAGTTGCAGATTTTCTGTTCTTTTTATAAGGAATGGATTTATTTTACGAAATCAAGCAGTCTAGCCCAAATCAAAACAGTCCGTGGACTGTAGTTTTGCTAAATTCCCATCTCTCTTAAGCAAGCAATCCATGTGTGCATAGAGGATCTATCCTACTAATGCTTATTGCCTAACTTGTGGGAGAACAGCTTTAGTTCTTCTGTCAGCACTGTGGTTCTTGTACTTCAACCTTCCCCTGTTCTCATGTCTCCCTGGCTGAGCTGCTCCCTAACCTTTTCTGTGAAAGCTTTTGGCTCTTGACATACCAGTTTAAATCTTTCACTTGTTTAATAATTTGCAGCCACCTGGGGCTAATATACTGCCCTTGTTCAAAAGCACATCTTGTTAAAGAGCACATCTTCTGCTTTGTTTTTAAGTATAAAACTATTTTTACTTTGTAAAAACTAATATCTCTTCATATCTTTCATAGTGTCTGGCTGCTGGTTCAATTATTATGAATCGTGAAATTGAGAGTATGGCTATGAGGCCCTTGGCCAAGGATCTGACCCGAAGCTTGGAGGAAGTCAGAAATATCATTCGTGACCAGGCCTTAAGGGATTTGAACCTCTACACAGAAAAAATGAAAGATTCCCTCAAGCATTTTGATGTCCTTTTTGCTGAGTTTGAATTAAGGTAAAAGAGCTGAAGTAAATGTGTTGTGAGCAATATCTTGGCCACTGCAGCTGTTGTGTGGCTTGTCGGTTTTTGGAAATTGGCTGCTTCACTCCTTATTCTTCGAGTGGAAAAAGTATGTAAATTTTTTTATCATGGTATTCGAATTCTTTAGTAATTTGTTGTATTGTTAGATTTTTCCTTCCAGTGTAGCAATAATGAAAAGAAAACTAAATAGCTTTTTAGTAATCAACATTTGCTCTCTCCAGCTAAACTATAATCTCTCATTTGCATACTGGCATATGGCATTTGAGGGAGAATTTCCAAGACACAAAAGGAAACCATAAATCTCTTCTCTTAATGTTTTCTTTGTCAGAGAAAAGGCAACAAATATGAGATGTTTAAAAAGAAAAGAATGATAACAAATATTCTAGAGACTATGAGGTTTTGTTCTCTTGTGCTTAGTGATACAAGCAAGATGCACCCAGTGAATTTAAGAAGGCAAATTGAATTCTGATGGAGGAAATGCTTTTACAAAAGCCATAATTAACCACAGGAATTCACTGATTTGAAAACTTGATTGAAAAATGACTTTGAGGTTTATAGCTTAAGCAAAAATAATTGCTTTTTGGGGTGATGCTTTTTTGCATCAAGGGTCACATTGACCAGTCTTGCATTGTGCTTCAGAGTGTAACCAGCTACCTGCCTGTGTGTTAGATGTTTGTGGTGCTGGCCACAGACAAGATAATGGGCAAGATTATCTATGGATCTAATATGATCCAGTCATTGCTGCCCTTAGCAGAACATGTTTCTTACAATTGGATAGTCTTTTAATATTTCTGGGAATAATTTATAGACTGTTGTGTCTCACATTACTGCTTGCTCTTCCTCTATACTGTTAGTCTCATGTATTCTTTTACTCAGGTAAGCATTTTTTTTTCTGATTAGAGAAAGCACCATTATTCTGTTACATTGAAAACACTTTAGTTGAAAACATTGTCTAAAACCATGTTTTTAAGTGTGGATTTGAGTGCAGACACCAATGACAATCAGTGACTGGTTCTTGGCAGTGTCTGAGCAGCTTTTGGCCTGTCAATACCAACCCTCTACACACAACATTTTTCTTTACCATTGTTTTGCAAACAACTTCTTCCCTTTCTGTGTTACTTGTATTCTGCAAATGACCAATTAAGTAATACAGTGACAGAAAACCAGTAAACCTTTACCAGTGTTTCTTACCTTGTTGAATCAGCGCTTTTGCAAGTAATTCCACATAGAAATGAAGCCAAATTTTAAGTGTCGTAAATTGTCTAGTCTGGGTAACTGAATTTCACTAATGTAATTTCAGGTAAAACCTTTATAGATAAAATGTTTGGTTTAAGTCAGATTTTTTTTTATTCAGGAAATGCAGAGTAAACTATTCTTTCTTCAGTATGGGGCAGTAAAGATCCTTCTAGGGCCCTGTGACACACAGTATAGAGTTCTGATATCTAAATGTGTATAATAATGTCTCTAAATTACTACTGAGTTCCACTGCCTCAGTTCCACTGCAATAAGTAATTTGGCCACATTTCTTACACAGTACAGTTTTCGTAGTGACTGCTGTTGAAATAAATACAAATTGGTACAGGAAATCATCTTAGGTTTCTGAGATGATTTTTCCTAGGTTTGGTTTTCTTTATAATCTTACTTGTTAAAGCATGTGAAACAGTGGTATGTTATTTTATAATTTTTGTAGTTATGTGTCAGCCATGGTACCTGTGAAGTCTCCAAAAGAATACTACGTACAGCAAGAGGTAATCGTACTGTTCTGTGAAACTGTGGAGAGGTAAGTTAAGGACTAGATCTTCATTTCTGTGTCTAATTTCTGTCTGAGTTTTTATAGAAGTATGTTAACTATAATCTTGAATAATTGTCATAAAACACCAGGTATTTTTCTTTTCTAGTAAGTATCCATGTACAAAGTTTAAAGATATTAAGCATGCTTGCCAGGCACAAGCCTGTGCTTTTTTGTTTTCTACATTAAAAAAATACAAACCAGAAGAGTTAATAACCCAACAGTAACAGTATTGTTGGTATGCCTAGTTCCAGATGTGTACATGAAGACTAAGCATTAAAAGAAGCTAAATCTGTTCAAGGCATCAAGACTTAATGATATTTCATGCAAGAATACATGGGAAGATGATTCAAATCATCTGTGAACCTCCAGTGATTATCATAAAGAACTCGTAAAAGCCCTTTAAAATCTCAAAGGACTGGTCCTTGGCACTGCATGTATGAAGGGACGATGATGAAAGAAATCAAATAATTCAGCAATTCATAATAAGTTCTTCTAGAAGTATAAGGTGCAAAGAAAAGTGTGAATTTGTAATGTACTGTGTTGAACAACATTTTTTCTTCTCCCTTGTGAGAGATTAACTAGCCTGCAGGTGGGCAGTAGAGGGGAACAGCATGTGAAATATTCAGCTTAAGTAGGGTTTCGAGCAGTGCAGCACTGTTCTTAAAAGGAAATTAGTGAATCATATTCTGTGTAGAATTATTAGACACCAGATGACTGTAAAAGGCCCTTAAAATAAGTGTTGGTTGTACTGTCATGTTAGGAGAACCTGTGAAGTAGGACCCTGGGTCTGCTGTGGTCGATCCTTTCCTTAAGAAATGGAGGAGTACAGAGCACACTGCCACAATCCGTACATGACACCAGGATCAGAGGTGTTTCAGGCATTTTGGAAGACAGGATTACAACTCAAAAAAGGTCATAACAAGTAGGAGGAATTAACCTGCCATCAGTCAGAGAGCTACTACACATACACGTATTCACCTATGGCATACACATGTCCAGCAGAGGCCTCAAAGATGATGAGGGGTCTGGAGCATCTCTCTTAAGAGGGGAGGCTGTGGGAGCTGGGCCTCTTTAGAGGAGAGGAGACTGAGGGGATCTGATCAATGCACAATAATATCTCAAAGGAGGGTGTCAAGAGGAAGGTGCCAGACTCTCTCCCGTGGTACCCAGGGACAGGACAAGGAGTAATGGGCATAAATTACAGCATGAGAAGTTCAGATCAACATGAGGAAGAATTACTTTGAGGTGACAGAGTATTGTAACAGTTGCCCGTAGAGGTTGTGGAGTCTCCCTCTCTGGAGACATTCCAAGCCCACCTGGACGCATGCCTGCTCTAGATGACCCTGTCTTGGCAGGGGAGGTTGGACTGGGTGATCTCCAGAGGTCCCTTCCAACCCTGACAATTCTGTGATTCTGTATTTGTCCGGTAAAAGGAAAAAGGTGGTTTTTTACTTGTGGCTTTGGATAATCTGTCTGAGCTGTAGGGAGGAACAGGGAGTGAGGGTGGGCCACACACCAGTGTGTCCATCCACTGTTGGCACCAACCAGAGCTTGCTTTGTGGTCGTACCCCGTCCACCACCAGTTGGCCGGACAAGTGCTGACAAAGAATAAGAAAAAGTTGTTTCCATTCTTTTGGGGACCAAAAGCAGGACTAATGTGCAGTTTTAAGTGCCATCTTAAGCACTGATATGGACAAGTCAGAGAAGAAATCTGAGGCTGTTGTGACATGTGTGGTGAAATCTGGAAATTGTGAAAAAGCCTGGAAAATATAGCCAAGTAAAAAATCCAAACAAAATGGGGTTTAGTTTAAAAGGGGTTTAAGGCATTTGAGAAGTTACTTGAGGACAATGAAGTCTCCCCCAAATATTAAATCCTTAGACTTCAGTAAGAGTTACTGTAGAACTGGGCTGATCTTGGGTGGTTTTTTTGTTAATTAAGGGGGAGATTGACCTTTGTAATTAGAGCAATTTGTATTTGAAAATGAAAGCAAATATTTTTCCCTATTACTTCAAAAATGTTTCTTTTATTGAAAAATTGTCAGCACCAGTGGTTTTCAGTGTCGGGCTGAAGCTTGACATGAAATAGTAAATGGAGAAAATTTCATAAAGTGGAATTGGGTTTTGAATGACTGTAAAAGCTTTAAGTGTTTAAAGGGATTTTTTTCCTGGATTCATGTTTTTATTACACTATTTTTTCTTTAAAACAAAGACTTAAGCAGTCAGTTGCATATAGTGGCTTAGGTACAAAAACAGTGCAGGAGTTAAATACCATCAGTTTGGTTTGGTTTATAACATTTTTTCAGCTTTTTCCTCAGTGAAATGTGTTCTTTGAGAGTTTGATGTCTTACTAAATAATTTTATTCTTCTGCTCAGAGCCTTGAGGCTTGGATACCTCACTCAAGATATGATAGATGACTATGAACCAGCTTTAATGTTTACAATTCCAAGATTAGCCATTGTATGGTAAGTAATTTTTAACTACTGTCTGCTCTGCCTCATTGAAAGGTTTATTGAAGATTTGAAAAGCTGTGTTTAGAATTTTGATGGACTGTCTTTCACCTGAGTTTGCTTTAATGTTCTTTAAAAAGAATTAAAGAGGAGGATTGTTTTTTTCTAAATCATTACCAGTTTAATGTAGAATATCAAGACAAAGAAAGATGGTAGGTCTCTAACTATGGAAGGCAGGAACAATTGATCAGGCATCCTCCAGCAAATTTTAAAAATTAGGAACATCAGTCTTTGCAATGTCATGTCAGAAAAAAATTTTTGAAAGCACATTATTTTGTGACACTCAAAAATAGTATGACTTAAAGGTACAAGTCTTGAAAACTACAAATTTTCAATTAAATTTGTGTATTTTTCTCAATGACTCTAGGTTCAGAATGAGTTATCATGGCAAACTGCATTGTAACTGTTGAGTTAGGCTTAATTCTCTTGAAGGAGAGTATTAATATGTGTAACTTTTGTGTAGATTTGTGCCCTGTGTTGACCACTCAAGGCAACTAAATTATAACAGTGTTTTTGCTTCATGCAGTTTTTGCAATATTGAACAAATCAGATGCATTTTGCCTAATGAGTCTTCATGATTTAGTAAGGCAGCAGCTTCTCTGGAGTAAAGCCAGCATATTTTTAATATTTCGCCATTGTGAATGCTTTAAAGTTAGCTAATATAAGTAGTATAATTGAGGGAAATAAAAACCCTCAAATCCCAAGTGTAATACACTTCTCCTCAGGAAATCCCTGTGGCCTATTGTTCCTGTTAAATAGTATATTGTCTCTAACTGTCATTCTAAAAATAATAACAGTAATAATCTGATTATTGGAAGACAACAGGCATGTGAGAACTCAGTTTGAAGTTGCTGGAAGACACATTGAAGGACACATCATGACTAACTGGAAAACCAGGGGCTCTCTGGAAAATAGATAACGTCTGTCCCAAATTGCAAAGGATAGAGAAGAAGAGAAAAAGTTTAACCGCTCCTAATTATCCAGTGATATGAAAAGAAATCACTGAAATGTGAAGTTCCACAGAATAACTACCCCATCCAGATACAGCGTTTTCTGGAAGAAACACAAGCCTTGTAGGAAATATTAAGACACACTTGTTAGAAATTTTTAGTTCTTTCCAGTGCTACAGCTATATTCAGGCTTTGATTCCGAGCTCTTTCAAATGTTATACGTACACAGAAGCCATTTCATAATATTTTTCTTTTTTTTCCTTTGGTGCTCTAGCCCACTTATATTTTTTTTTAATTTCTTCTGAGAATTAAGTTCTGTGGAAAGCAAACTGCCTGAAAGCCAAAGGAACAGTGACTTGGCATCAGGTAGAATTTGAGGAGGGTAGCCTTGAGCTTTTACTGAGCGAAGTAGTAACATTTGCTTATGCAGAACATAAGACATGAGTCAGCAATAACTGCTTCACTTTGTGGCAGCCTGCTTGTTGAAGCTTGGAAAGCATAGAAAAAAAAGATAAAATTATGTATCCTTGGCAACAAGATAATTTGTCATAAGCCACAAAAAAAAAAAAAGTGACTTGCAAAGGAAGCAACTTTTTCTCTCTCTCATCTCCTCTTCCCTGCTCCTGCCCTCAAATCCCTAATCCCCTGGTCTTTTTTTTTAATACTTCAGAGGAGTTCGTACAGCTTGTGACATCAGCTTTGCTGCTGTGTCTCTTTGGTGGTCACATGGTACTTGCTAGGGAATAACTGGTGACCAAAGGACTTTGACAGCCTTTTTAGTTAGCTGAGGGTCCCCGTTACTCTGGATGATTTGGATGCTGGGTAGCTCTCTGAAGCAACATGTTATTTGAGTTTAAGAAAAGGAATGTGCCTTTGAAATACCTTGGGTAACAGAGCACTGACACTATGGATAGGAAGGGGAAAACGGCTTTGGGAAAGGAGAACTGGTGTAATCTTAAGTGTGAGAATGGGTTGCCTTTGGGAAACATACACTGTTTTTGCAGTGGGCAGAGGGTTAAACAGATTTAAGCAGAGTGGTGCCTGGTGGGAATCCACTCTCAGACACAGTATGGTGTGGTACAGCAGATATGAAGGTGAATTTTGTTTAATCCCTGACACACAAACAGGTTTGGGCAGTGGTGATTTGGTCAGGAGGAGCTATTGAGATATCTACAGTGAAGTACATGGAGTCTCTCAGGATTGTGAACTTACCTCTTTCCGGGGAAATTTGTACAAGTGCTGAGTTGATTTAGAAGCGTGGTTTCTTCAACATGTGTTTTATGTGATTAAGAAAATCTGTTTTCTTTTTTTACTGTATGTCAATACCAGGTTTTATTTATCTTAGAGGAAGAAAACTAGGAGCTCAGGAGTCTGCTACCTTACCTGGAAGTTATTTAGACTGGAGAGAAAAAGGAATTTGCAGTATCTCAAATTAGTGGACTTTCCCCAATATACTTGATAATAGATTTCCTTTGGTTTCCTTTGGTTTCCTTTGTGGTTTTGTTTTGTTTTGTTTTTTTAAATCAGCCAGCTGCAGCAATGAAATAAATTTGTGTTCTTCCCTTTATGCTTCCATTGCTTTTTCTGCCATGTTTAAGGAGGGAACAGAGTGGAGAGGATCTTTTTCCTGTTACTTTAAATAGCATCTAATTCTAACTGTGGGTGAATAAGACAAAAATAGGATAACGAGATGTAGTTAAATGTCATTCTAGTGTTTATGTACAGTTGCTTTTCTGACTATTCAGTGGTTGCTCTGTGTAATAAAGTTTTCATTTCTGTGTGTGTTCATGCATGTGTTTGAATTACAGTGGCCTTGTTGTCTACTCCGAGGGACCATTAAACTTGGACCATAAACCAGAAGATATGTCTGAACTCTTCAGACCTTTTCACACTTTGCTAAGAAAAATAAGGCAAGTAATAAAAGATAGGTGTAACTACTTCTCCTCTGAAGTGAAAATCAGAGGCCTGAAAACTCATAAACGCTTAGAAAAGTGTTTCTGTTTGCTATGTTAACCATAAACTGCATTTCCCTCTCATCAGCCTGATATACCCGTGAAATAACTAAATGTAGTTTTTCATTTCATGGTAGTTTTCTGAACTTTTAATCTCTGTGATAGTTTCTTTTTTTTGAGTATCGTTTTATAGCATTTCACATTTTCCTTGTGGTTCGATGATGCCTGAAATACTAAAGTTAGAGTTTATTTTTGGGAGATTCTGTTTCTAATTAACATCAATGTTTCTGCTTAACTAGGCTTATTACATTTTCTCATTGTGCTATGATGGAATACTCAGATAATTCTTAACCTAATAGAAATGACTATCAGGTTTTCATATTGTAGATTTATTTTTTACAGGATGAATCACTTTATACTTCCTTCCATAATGCTTCAGTCTTGGTTACCATTGGAGATGCGGGCTTTGGCTCAAGTCTAAAGAGCATTAAAATATTTTTTTCTGAGCTGAGGTCTTTAGAAGACCTGTTATCTGTTACTTTGGAGAAATTAAGCTGTATCTTTAAAGGATCTTTATGTTCACTCTTCAGGTATTTTATCTGGGTGTTAAAAAATTTTCTTCATCCATAAGCCCAATTATTTTCTTAGAATTCAAATTTATATACCAACTGCAACTTCTGTTCCTAGAAATCTCTAGAGATAATTTGGCAGGTTGTTTTTTTTTTTTCCCATGTGTCCAATTTTCAGCAGTTTATCTCGTTCCCTGGATGTCATGGTGACAGTTTGACGTAAGAATAGTTTTCACATAGTTTATCCAGATGATCTCCTCTCATCCGTTAGAGGTGAGGCATCTCCTGAGGGAGAATGTAAGCTCTGTCAGGGGTGGTTCAGAGGGGAGCTATTTCTGAAGTTAGCCTTTATAAATATCTAGACTACATCCTCTTGTGTCCCTTGAAGACTTCCTAGTATTTTTGTCTAGAAGTCTTATTTTTAGGTACATTAGTGATACTCATACTGAAATCTGGGAATTGAAATTGACAAATCAACGTGTTTGGTTTGTTGGGGTCTTTTTGAGTGACTGTGGTTTTATAAAACACTGGGTTAAGAACAACAACATGAATTGAGGAACAAAACTGAAGTTAGAAGGGGGAAAAAGCTTGATTGGTACTGAAGCTTGAAAAGTGCATAAAGTTTACATTAAAATTCCTTATTCCCAATATGTGGCTATTGCAGATATTTTCACCAGCATTCCACTTGCTGCCTAAAGCCAGAAGGATATTTAAAAGCTAATATGCTTCTCATAATCTGTATTTTCTGCTTTATCCTCATATTTTACGATGTCGAAAATGAAAATCAATGAAGTCAGTGTATTGCACAGTCAATTTAATTTTCAGTCACTGTGAACTTAGTTCTGGTGTTGAAAACAGATTTGTAAAATGCCTGTTTGTTCAATAACTACAGTTTTCAATGCAAACTTTAAAAAATAAGACTTTCAGATTCAATTTTGGAAAAGTTCTGATCTACTTTAAGGCTTGTATTTATTCTGTGAAGGAAAGGGAATATTAAAAAATGTGATTTCAGTTGTCTAGGAGACAAAGTTTGCAAAGCGTTCTTAGTGAGATAACATCTATGAGAGCAAAAATTCAAGCAAGAAGTAATATGAAATTCCGTGTCTGGCAGTCTCTGAATTGAAGGAAGTCAAACACTGGCAAGAACTGAACTCAAAAAGATCCTTTTTTGAATGAAAAATACATTGACTGAAAATAACGATGAGATACAAATAAGTGTGCTGTTCATGTAGGGTAATTGAATTACTTTTAAAAGTACCTAAGCTGTGTAGGTTTTTTTTTTTTTATCAGAGGTTTTTTCAACTCATCAGGCTGCAATCCCTGCTCTGTGAGCATGTTCATAGAAACCTATGAAGAATATGGAATGAGATATTTGATACTGATATTTCTGCTCCCCAACGAAGGAGGAGTTTTTTTTTCCTGGAGTCTTTCTCCGGTCTCTATCACCAGTAGTTAAGGCATGAAAATAGATTCAGAAGTCTCCTGTTAGAAGAGCTGCATTTTGTATTGCAGTTGTGTGCCTGTTATAAGAATGTAGAACAACAGCTTCGTGCAGAATGTGATCACATCCTAGTGAATTTCTCTGTGAAGTTCTGTAACCTTTTGGCCAACTAAATATTTTAGCTCATAGAGTAACATCAAATACAGAGCTGATTATTTTGTAGGATTACAGGTAATTAATTTTTAAACTGTATTATCCTAAAATATCCATAAGGCAAAGATAAGTACTGTATTTAATTACGTTGATCCACATAATTAAATCAGAACTAGCAGAGAAGATAAATAATCTATTAGGTATGAAAATTTTTTGGTGTTCTACTAGTGGCTGACAACTTTGAAAACAATAGAGATAGTTGAGACTCCGAGAAAAAGCAGTAAGGGTTCTTGCTTAGTTTTTGGAAAGGTTGAGCAGCAAATTACGGCTTTGAATGTTTTAATTAATATCTAAGCCAGGTGCTTGTGTTGACTTTTATTTTGTATGTAAAACACTAGCATTGGTATTTTATACATCTACCAATGCATAATTATATGGTAGTGTTATCTCTGTGCCTTTGAAACGAAGGCATTTGAACAGTTTCTGCCAAACTACTGCAATCTGCTTAGGAAGTGTACAAGTCACATCGTCTGCTCTATGCATAGATATGTGACTTAAGTGCCTGTGACACTGAACGTTCTTGTGATAAAATACTACCTCTGCCATGTAGGCCTTTGAGGCTGCTGTATAGAGATTTTCAAAAGTCAGCAAACTTGGAATTTTGCAGCACTCCTTAATTCTGCCCTATTTCAGAGCTCTTTGCCTTCCTAGTGCGTGTTTCTGGACCGTTACAAGTGATGGCAGGGCCCTGTGGTTTTTGGTGGTGCAGAATCAAGCGGATTGCACATCAGGTGGTGCAGGGTGCTGAATCAGAGGATCATACCATTTTAAGTACGCTGAAACCTTTGTGTATCATTGACTAGAAATGAAGTGCAGTATACATGCTGTCTGTGTGGTAAAGAATTGGGTGGGGGCAGCATGAAATTTGTCTTCTTTTAGAGTGTGCCCTGTGATTGGGGAAAAACTGGCTAGTTTTTCCAGGGTGGCTGTGTTCAAAACTTTTAATTGATTCTGATTTTAATTAACCGTGGCAGTAAAGGAGTGCCAGTGCTGTTTGTTACCTATCTCAGTGTGGATGTGTCAGACAGATCTGTGGACTTTGGTGTGCGGAGCTGAGTGCAGAGGGTGCACGTCGCATTCGCGTACCTGCACCGGGCTCCTGTGGTGGCAGCTCCGTTGAGGCAGCTGGTTGCTCCCTTTGGAGCATGAACTGAAGCATGGGCTGGCAATAATAACAAAGCTATTCTCTGACAAGGCAGTTTAAAATTCTAGTCAGAATAGAAGCAAAGTTCATGGAGGAGGCTTGAGGAATGTGCAGGATTAAGGGGTTTGTGGCCCCGTCCTCTGTTTAGCCGAACTTGTCTTTAAATGGACATCTGGCCTCATGTCTTTGAAGAACTCATTTCCGTACCCTGGATATTGGCAGTAGAGTAAAATATGTTCATTGGTTTCGCAGTAGGCAGAACAAATCTCTTCTACTGCTTGTAACAGGCAGAGTGCATCTGAAGAACTTGCTTTGTTTTTGTGACAGTAGCTGTAACCACTGAAAGAAAAACGTTCCTTGTATTTTGAAAGCTAGATTGCCTGTCTGTGATACAATGCCAAAAAGAGTAAAAGCAGGTGAAACCTTGCACTTTTTAAAATTCAGTATTTTCTGAAGCCTCTCTGAGAACAAAGCACACTGCTGCTTGTCAGGGTGGATTGCAGAAGCTGACTTTACCTGTGGCTTCTGAATAATGGAAGTAGAGGGAGAAATTCTTTTTGTCCATATAAGCACAGTGAGTTAAAGGTTTTTCACCAGAAAGGAAATGAACCACTGAAGTAGCTACAGTTTAATTAAACCTTGTAGTTTACTGGTGACACCTGATGTTTAGTTTTTTAGTAGTGAAATGTCACATTTCTGTCCATAAATTAACATTAACATTCATTTTCAGTATCTTCATAGTCATTTCACAACATGGCAGGTTGGCAGTGAGTCCTGTATAATCTAAAATACAGTGTATCTAAAAGGTAACCATTGACCAAACATTTGTCATCTTTGAAAATGGCTGGTGAATCTAGGGAGTTTTTAACCAGAGAAGTGAAGATAATTACCTGAACCTCTTTTAGAATAAGCTGTATTTATTAATAGCAAAATTTCCAGTGTTTGAATTAAGAAAATGAGCATATTCCCTTTGAATTTAAAGCAGGATTATTTCACTACTGAAATTATAGAGCTGGTAGACTACCACATGTCATTCAACTGGTTATGTTACTCTTCCAAGGCTGCGTGGATCTGACTCACCTAAAAAGACAATGAGGGCTGCCAGCTGATTTCACTGGTGGTTGTTGTTGTTGTTCTTGTTATTATGATTATTGCTATTTTTTTAATCAGGCTTTATTTATGATCCTGTTGGTATAGTTATTTCAAAAATAAACAATGATAATACTACTATTTTTGTGTTGACCTTAAAACTTAAGCCATTCTCAGTCCATTTGTTTTTAAGGTGTTGTGCAAGTGTTTAGTATCTTACAGACACTGGTTAAATACAAGCTCTGAGTAATAATAAGGTGGTGTCATTACATCCTGTGTAGACAAAAGAAAGGAATGTACAGATATTTAAAATGTTCCAATGCGCCAAACAGCAATACTGGTTTATAGGTTATTATAAACCTGTTATATGCAGGTGGGTCTAACAAAGGTTGCCCATTTTCTTTTCTTACTCATTTATGACTGAAAAAAAATTGTTAGACTTTGGATTTGAAGATGCATATGGAATGATTCTAGGAAATTCTGACTTCTCTGTTACAGAGTGTGAAAAGGGAGGATACAGGAGTGCAATTGTTCTTATAAGGTAGTACTTCCCAAAGCTTAGAACTTTTTTAGGGTCGTGTTACTCATATAAAGCAAGATTTTTTAAAAAATAAAATGTTAATTGTGTGGAATATACATAGCCATAATTTTTTTCTGACTTAAGCATGCTTATGTAAACTGTTAGCTTTTTCAAAATGCAGGTAGCTAATGTACAAGTCAGATAGTAATGGTGGGGTTTTTGAGCTATTTGAAAAACTGGTAGTACTTGCAAAAGTATTTGGGCTTTGAGTTAAAAAGTTAAGAATGTAAACCATTGACTGGAAATCAAGGTGCAAGGTTGAATGTTTCTTTGTTTTTTTGGTGTCTTTTTTACACTAAAGTTACTCCTGTAAGGGAATTCTTTTAATATGTGCATATTATTATTATGCCAACTGTATGTCACCTGCTAACAAATTACTCTTAAGCACATGAGGAATAATGGACTCCTAACCTCTGTTGAACAGGTCTTGCTTTTACCATCCATTCCTTTATGCTAAAATACTCTTACTGATCTTTGAGAATTATGGCAGCAGTTCTTGACAGAGGATATTTGTGTATGTGGCCTCTAATTGAGAAGGACAGTGTAAATCAAATTCAGACCTAAAATTAAGTGCTGCTATGTCTTGTAGATTTGTTTTTAAGTTATCAAGCACTTAAAAACACTTTGTTTTCAGGTGCCCATAGTCCTAAACTGCAGTACTGAGGACACTTGGTAACACTGAAGATGCTGCATGTCTATAGAAAACACAGTTTACTAAATTGCGCAGTGTTTGCTTCTAAATCTGCCTTGTTCTTAACATCATGAAGAAGTTTTACTCCTTAAATTAATACTTAATGACCCAGTGTGGCTTAACCCCAGCTGACAACTCAGCCCCACGCAGCCACTTGCTGACCCCTCCAGTGGGTTTGGGGAGAGAAGCAGTAGAGTAAAAATGAGAAGAGTCGTGGGTTGAGATAAGGATAGTTTAATGGGTAAAGCAGAAGCCCCGCACACAAGCAAAGCAGAACAAGGAATTCTCTCACCACTTCCCCAGGAGGGTGTTCAGCCATCCCCAGGACAGCCGGGCTCCATCACACGTAGCAGTGACTCGGGAACACAAACGCCACCACTGCAAACAACCCCCCCTTCCTCCTTCTTCCCCCAGCTTTACATACTGAGCATGATGCCATGTATATGGTGTGGGATATCCTTGGGTCATTTGGGGTCAGCTGCCCTGGCTGTGTCCCCTCCCAATTCCTTGTGCACCCCCAGCCTCCTCGCGGGCGGGGTGGGGTGAGGAGCAGAAAAGGCCTTGGCTGCGTGTAAGTCCTGCTCAGCAATAACAAAAACACCCCTGGGTTATCAGCACTGCTTCCAGCACAAATCTAAAACACAGCCTCATGGTAGCCACTGTAAAGAAAATTAAGCTTATGCCAGTCAAAACCAGAACACCAAGTTCAGTGTTTGAGGCAGGAGAGAGCCAACTTCCAATCCCTGTTTCAGTGATCAGGCTTCCAGATACCAGTGTTGCATAAAATATTATTATTTTATTGAGTTCTTTTATGTGACAGTTAAATGCTGTGAAACTTCTGCGGTACCCTTTTGCGGAATAATTTTCTGAATCAACTTGAAGGATGGAAAATTGGTTTGCTAATCAAAGTCAGATTTATGAATTAAAAAATTAAAATGACAAAATAAATCTAATTGTGGGTCACATTTTCACTCTAAGTTACAGGGAGGGGAAAAGTTCCATTTTTGTGTGTGTTTTGGTTTATTTTGAGGCTTCACTGCAAGCATGTATATAATTTTATACCCTCTATTTGCATGAGTAATCTCAGATTCAGGCATTGGTAGTCATGTGCTCTGGATATGAATGCCAAATGCAGCTTGCATTACACAGTCAAAAGTACTCTGTGCCCTCAAGTTCTGGATTTTTGCACTAACAGTAAAAGCTTTTTTAAAATCTGTGACATCAATGCCTCATGATTATAAACGACAAGTGATGTGTGTATTTCTTTATTTTCAGGGATCTCCTTCAGACACTGACTGAGGATGAACTGCACACACTGGAACGTAACCTCTGCATCTCTCAAGATGTAGATTTTCCTGTCAGAGCAGATCCTGAAGTACCCTCTGTCATTACGCCAGGCATAACTGCAACTTTGCCTCCTAAGGAACTTTCAGCAAAAGCTGAGAACACAGAGGCTGAGCTGGCTTGTTCCATGCAGTATGATGAGCAGGAGCTGGAGCAGCTGAACAGGATGGTACACAGAGTTGGAGATGAAATGTCTTCTCTGCTTTCCCCTCCAAGCATCTGTCAGTCTCCAGCTCACAGACCTAGCCTAAGAAATAGTTCCAGCACAGAAGCCTCACCAACAAGACACCATCTTGACAACTTAACTGATGAAGAGGACAGAGTGTTTTTTATGGATGACCTAGATGGAGCAGGAGAAGCTCTGGCTGGGTTGGATTCAGTAAGTGATACATTTGCTTGGGTGAATAACCCTTGCCACGATTCAAAACAGAACCTGCAATATAGAGATGCTTTGCTTTATGAGAATGGCCATCAGACAGAGGAAACTTTGCTTTTAAAAGATGCTGAAAGTGACTTAAGCAATAATAACAATGTTGAAGATGGAAAACAGATGTCTGGCATTTCAGTTCCAAATTCATGCAGCTGTCTAGAAGGTCTAGACTCACAGTTATACCTCAATGGCTGGGATGCGTATGCCGATGACGCAGAAACGGCGGAAGTCATAGCTCACAGGACAGGGGGAATGAAAATATCTGCTACTGTAATATTCAATCCTAAATCTCCTTCTAGCTCAGAATCCCCAGTAACAACCCCAGAAGCAGCTATTAGTTGTGTTCCTGGATCTGCTAATCCATTAGCAAATGAGGAGGAGGATGAATCCCATAAACTCAGTATAGCTGCCACAAACTGTCTAATTAATTCCTGTGTGTGTTGTGGCAGCTGTGAAGACAGCAGGGAGGACGGTGTTGAAGGTTTAAAGACTAAACATTCTGCAGGAGGTGTTGTAAATGCTTCATACACATTAGTAAAGTCTAAGGAAATGGACCATGTAGATAACTTGGACAATTCACTCCCTGAGCAGGAAACATTAAAACCTGAAACTTCTGCTTTGTTAGCAGAAAGAGACTTTGGCAGTGAAGAGCAAAAACTGCCAATCTCCTCTAAGTGCCTGGCACATTCCTCAGGTTCACAGGTAGGAGCAGAAAGTGACTCCCAAGGAGAAGCAGAAAGCATCTCAAATCAGCAGAAGAAGTGGGAGAAGAGAAAACAATTGTGTGATAAAAAAATGGACTACAATGAAGACACTAGTAGTGAAAGGACAGCAAAGGAAGATGTAAAGTCAAGATCTAGTTCAAGGTAAGAGCAACTTGATGTCTTGGCAGTAATTTGCATGTACATTAATTCCTGTATCCTGCAGTGACTGGTGTATCATTAATGTTGAGTTTAAGGACAATAGAGTGTTGCAGGGTTAAGGAATTTATCCATATATATTTTTTAATGCAGATAGCATTTTATTGGATGTTGGCTTTTCTGCAAAAGATTTGGAGAACATCTGAATTTTAATTGTCTAATGTCTCTGTATCATTGAAATCAGTGTTACATTACCTGCTTAATGGATCCAAGAGGGCACTGCTGCTAAATGGTACCTGGGTCATTACTTCCATTGTACTCTGTTGTTTCACAGGAAAAGTGTGTCTGGCAAATACTAAAAAGTTAACTTTTGCATCAGTGCATGGGATTGAATTGTGATCTAAACACATTTTACCTTGGCTGCATTTGAGAGAAAGGGTTGATCTGACCATGTGGCCTATGGGCACAAGTCTATCTGAATGTGTGTGTGCTGAGGGAGCCTAACAAAGTGCAGAAGTGGCTTTTAAGCCTATTGGAGCATTTCAGCCAAAGTTGATAGAAGAAGAGAGGTCATGGATTAAGGTTCTGCATATTTAATGACAATAAGGAACTTGATAACAGGGCGATAACATAATTAATACTTGTAATAAAGCAAATGCCACGCTTCAGTTCAGCTTTGATTAGACACTAGGGATCTTACACAGATCAATAGAAAACCTGACTTCATGTTGGTTTACTGTTTAGAGGATAACCTGTTTTATAGTGAGTCCTCAGTTTCCCTGAAGTATTAATATCATGAAGCAGAGGGCAGACATTAGAGATGAGTTACCTCATTAGAGATGAGTTTTCTGTATTTCTGTGACAGCTGCCTTTCTTTGTGTAGGTGATGCAGGATCTCTCATTTTGTTAGGTTCATAGAGTTCAGGATAACACAGTGGAGGTAGCTTGAACCATGAAGCATAACCACAATATAAAGGCTACAGAAATAAGTGTACCAGTTGAATTATGGAATATTTTACTGGTAGTGGAAATAGAATCATGAGTTCTTTGGCCTGGACCGAATTCCTTTTACAGGTTAAATACAATTTAGCATGCACAAAACTCAACTTTTGAGAATGTAATTTTATATTTCTCATTATCCTGATTATTTGCTATCTTAGGCTTGCAAGTATGATCATATTCAAGGCCTTACAACAGGGTTTCTAAATGAACTTCATTTTAAGATGTAATTCACAAATCCCTTTGTCATTCCATGATTTTGCAACACTTCAAGTGGAATACTGCTCAAAAGTAATTACTGTGTTTAATTAGTTTCCTCATAAATTATACAAAATTCAGACTATTTGTCTACCTGTTTTTGCCTTGGGTAGGATATTAAATGAAATTTTTGAGAACAGGTCTGAAAAATATAACAAAATTATACGTATCTGTAAGCTACTATTTCAGCTTCCCATGTTTTGTGGATATATTAACTTCTCCACTGACTTGTCCAGCCTCTATTAATATTGTTTAAAAACTTCATCTGAGAATTGTCCTTTTACAGAGAGTTCTGTAAGTCTGTGTTCCCACTTGCTTTTGTTTGCTCCTGATTCCTGTCTGGCCTCTCCTGCCTGTTGTGGTTTTGTCAACCTAAGTCACATTTTGTCTACATGGTTACTTTTTCAGATTGGAAAAGTCAGAGCCTGCTTGATCACAAGTTGTCCATACCTTTGATGATGCCTTATCTCTTGCCCTGAACAGTTTTCAATTATACGATTTACTCCTAGCAATAAGTGAATCAGAACTGCACTTACTCGAGATACGAGCAAACTATGGATGTGCACAGTGGTATAATTATTTTCTGCTGTTTTTCAGTGGTTCCCAGTATTTGACTTGGGATTTTTTGCTAAGTGGTGCGCTGAGGTTCTTTTTGAAGTTGTCTGGTAAAGCCTCAAATGCTGCTTGTGGTCTCAGAGGCTGTCATTCTGTATCTGACGTTAAAATTGTTCTCCATGTGTTTACCAGTTAAGTCTTGCCATTTTATTACCTATTATTCAGACTTTAGGATCCTGGGCAGTTCTTCAGTCTGTTCTGGTTATTACTGTGAATAATTTTGCACTGGTAGTAACCTTTCAGAGCTCATTGCTCTCTCTGTTTTTGCAGATCATACACAAAAACAAAACTCCCAGGGTGCTGAAGAATCTCAGCCATGACATCCCACCCTTCTGAGAAGTGATTGTTTAACAGCTTCTCCCTTTGTGATTAAGAATTATTTATCCTTTTTGGGCCCCTCCCTCTTAGTGCTCTAGCTCCTTCATTTTCTTAAAAGCCTTTAGTGAGGTATTTTGACAGAACCTGTTTGGAAATCCAGAGGCTTGACAGATGAATCACCATTCTTCACAAGCTTATTGACCCCTTCACAGAGCTCCCAAGAGGTTCCCTCTGAAGAAGTCACGTTACTTCTTCCCAGACAGACCTTCATATTGTTATCTACTCATTTTAGCTTTTGGTACATTTTATGTTGCTTGGTATGATCATCAGGCTTACAGAGCTAGAGCTGTTTGAATCCCCATGGAGTCCTTATTTTTAGGGATTGCCACCTTTAGACTCCAGGCATCAAGGAAGTTTTAAAAGAGAGCTTAATAATTCATCTCATTCATTCTTGAGTTCTAAAACTCTTGGGTGAATGTTTTTGAATATTTTAACAGGTTAGTGGGATTTGTCTGTTTTAACCATAGCCTCTTACACAGTTACTTTGTCAATTACTTCTAATTAGCTGTATTTATTATTGGGACTGCAGTACATCTGTTATTAATTGGCAAGTATTCCACCTTTGCAGCAGTAGAGCAGTAGGGATGGAGGTATTTTGTTACTAGATTGTTGCTGCTTTATTTGGACACAGTCTAATATCAACTCCTTTGGTATATTCTGTGAAAGATGGAGATGCTGGGGTTCTACTGAGAACTAGATTAAAAATTTATATATGGATAGATCCTATTTTTTCTGTATATATATGTATAGATTTGGGTCTTGCCTCTGGATCACTAGTCATGTTATCAGTAAAAGATAATTCAGTTACAGACCAGGACTTTGTGGACCTTTCCTTACTCATGCTGCCTGGGCAATGACTAATCACTGCTTTTTGATGGTATTTTTAAATTGGAAGATCACATTAGGCTTCTGTGACTGCTCCCTATTACATGCTTGTGAATGCCAGCTTAACCATAGGGGAAATGTTGGAGACAGTAGATTATTTTCAGAATGATGGACCCATTAGCTAGAACAATAAGCAATCCTATACACATGGAATAGCTGCAGGATAGGCTCATTCATCAACTTGATAAATGTATTTACTTTCTAGTTACTGTAAGTCACCAAGTAGAAGAAAATTTTCTTTGTCTTTTCTGAATAAAGCAGCTCTCAAATGTGTATGTTGTGACACAAACTGTTTGTTTTAGTAAGTCAGTCATCTTACCACACAATATGACATTATAGGTGTAATCGCTGTGATCCAGATGGGTTTACCATAATAATCCTTGTATCTGAAATATCTGGTATTTCAGGCTTCCCTGTCTAGCCTCAAAATTCAGTGGAGTTTAAAATACAGATTAACATTCTTCTACTAAAGATTTCATAGAATCATAGAATGGTTTGGGTTGGAAGGGACTTGAAAGATCGTCTTGCTCCAACCCCCTGTCATGGGCAGGGACATCTCCCATTAGACCAGGTTGCTCAAAACCCCATCCAACCTGGCCTTGGACACTTCCAGGGATGTGACATTCAGAAATTCTCTGGGCAACCCATGCCAGGGCCTCATCACCCTCACAGTAAAGAATTTCTTATATCTAATCTAAACCTACCCTCCTTCAGTTTGAAACCATCCCTCCTTGTCCTGTCACTACCCGCTCTTGTAAAAAGTTCCTCTCCATCCTTCTTGTGGACTCCATTCAGGTACTGGAAGGCCTCAACTAGGTCACCCCAAAGCCTTCTCTTGTCCAGGTGGAACAATCCCAGTTGTCTCAGCCTTTCCTCATAGGAGAGGTGCTCCATGCCTCTGATCATCTTAGTGGCCTCCTCTGGACTTGTTCCAACAGGTCCATGTCCTTCCTGTGCTGGGGCCCCAGAGCTGGGTGCAGCTCTGCAGGTGGGGTCTCACCTGAGCGGGACAGAGGGGCAGAATCCCCTCCCATCCCTGCTGCCCACGGTGCTTTGGATGATCCCAGGACAGGGTGGTTTCTGGGCTGTGAGTGCCTATGGCTGGGTCATGTCCAGCCTCTCACCCACCAGCACCCCCAAGTCCTGCCCAGGGCTGCTCTCAGTCTGTTCATCCCCAGCCTGTGTTGACGCTCGGAGCTGCCCTGACCCAGGTGCAGCCCCTTGCACGTGGTCTTGTTACAGCTCATGAGATTCCCATGGACCACTTCTTGAGCTTGTCCAGGTCCCTGTGGATGGCATCCCATCCTTCAGGTGTGTGAACTGCACCACTCAGCTTGGTGTCATCTGCAAATGTGTTGAGAGTGCACTCAATCCCTTCATCTGTGTCATTAATGAAGATATGAAGTAATTCTGGTCCCAGTTCAGACCCCTGAGGGACATCACTTGTCACTGATGTCTGTCAGGATTTGAGCTGTTGACCACTGCCCTCTGGATCTGACTATCCAGCCAATTTCTTATCCATCTAACAGTCCATTCATTGAATCCATCTCTCTCCAATTCACATAGAAGGATGTTCTGGGGGACTTGTATCAAAGGCTTTACAGAAGTGCAGCTAAATGACATCTCATAGCCCTTCCCTTGTCTGCTGATGGAGTCACTCTGTCACAGAAGGCCATCACTGGGTATTGACAAGTCTCTAGTACTTTGGTTTTTAAGTCACAGCTAATGCTATGCCTTTCTCTGTTATTTGCTTGTAAGTATCTCAAAACACCAACAGCACAAGAGTCTTAGGCAGCAGCGCTGATGAGATGCAAATACGAGAAAAGCACTAGCAAAGATGTAGTATCTGATCTGCTGAAGGAACAATGTGATAAATAAAGGCTGTCATGTAGCAAAACAAACTGTTAAGGGGGGAAGGCCATGTAAGAATAGAACAGAATATGATAAAACTATGACAAAGCACCATTTGGTGTTTGGGGGTAAAAAAGGACATAAGTTAACACCAAAACCAAGCTTTAAATCTGTATCTAGTATTCCTTGGTTTTCAACTGGAAGCAAACTATGCAGATTTTTTTAAAAATGTTCATTTAAATGTAAAATTCTGCCTGCTCTTTCACAGAAGAAAGAAAATTACAAAGAGGGAAGATGATAATTTTTTTTGTGTTTTGTAAATATTGGTCTTTCTGTTCTTTCTGGAGCTGAGGAGTCCATGTAAACCTGCTAATGTTTTACGAAGTTTGGCAACCTGTTTGATATTGTCATACAACGCTGGTGTTTTCATGTTTTAGTCTGAAATACCTGGTTCTGTTGCATGTTTGTTTATCTACATACTGACCTCAAAACAGTTCTGATATAAAAAAAGGGATTGTTAAGCATAGTTTCTCACTTTTTCACTGCAGCTCTATTTAAAATGTCTAGCTTAAGTTTTACAATTTTTTTCATCTCTTTATTTTTTTTTTTTTTGCATTTTCCTTGATCTGTTTGAATGTATTCTCAATGAAGTTTTTTGCAGTGCACCCGAGAACTGGCAAAAGGAGCTGTAAATGGTAGTGAGGAGAATTTCTTACCTTCACCCTCACTGCAAGCTTTAGCTGTGTCCATTGGCTGTTCGATGCTGGCGCTGTTTGCATTTACTTGTGGGGGCTAAAAAATAGAATATTTTGCCATATGCTTTTGCAGTGTAAGGAGGAGGAATGAGGCATCCTTGGAAAAGCATGTTTTGCTATTTGTTGATCTATATTGGAATTCTAGAATAAGAGGAATAATTTATTCTTTAGCTTGGTATTCAAGTTGTCTCATTTCTTCGTCTTGCAATTCTTTAATCCTAAATGGTATATATTATACAATATTTATATATTACAGTAGTCCATATTGTAAGATAATAAAAATTTTATTTCCTCAGCATATTAGAATAATTCTGTAAAAAGATGAACACCTGTTTCAGACAGTTGGTTTCTAATTTTGATTTTTTTGGCCTCTGCTTTATTTTGTTCACTCCTTAGCAACATGTGATGTGTGCACATTTTCAGTACAGCAACTTTAAGATAAGTCATCCCACCTTTATAAATGCATGGAAAAGAACCATTTGTATTTTGGGGATGGCTAACATTTGCTAAAAAAAACAAAACCAAATTCACACAAAGTAGCTTTTTAGCTTGTCTTAGTTTCTAGCTTTTGATTCTACAAGTACTCCTTTATCAAAACTAGATTAATTGATATTGAAATGCAGATTAACTTGATTAAATGTCTTAAATTCATGCTTTTCTATAATATTCCCATCACAGTAAGACTTAAGAAAATTGTGTGTATTTTTACATGAAAACGTTGCCTTTTCCATAAAAAATTAATGGACAGCTGTGCAAGTTCACGTAAATAAAAATATGTCTGTTTAGTGTCTTGTACTGATTAGTTTTTTAACTAGCTATTTAGGAGAAAGAAAAATTCTCATCAGCAAAAAGCAAATAGTAGTTGCTTGGGAACCAAACATCAGCCTTTTAACTGCAAAACTTCCCTTAAGCAATTGTTGATCTGGCTGTTGATTGAAGTTCTTTGTTCCCCTTCTAGTATTCTGTTTCATGCCTTTGTGCAACTAGCCAAATTCTGATTCAGTATAAATTAATTTTTTCAATCCCTCCTCCCCTTCTTTTTAACAATGCAAGTCTTACATTAGAAGTGGCAGTGTTTTACCTTGTCTGTTGAATACTGATTTTGTGCAGTATCCAATAACACGACTGCCGTTACGAAGTTTTAGTGTGCAAACAGAAAGTGTCACTGTTTTATACCAGCTTCCCTTTTACTAGGTCCAAATATCAATTAAAGCAACAGTAAACCATATTAGCTTCCAATGTAGGGATTCCTGAAATAACAGGTAAAAAATTTTAAAGATAATTTTTGAGTGGATTTGGTGTGACGCATGAGGCTTTAGAGTCAGCCCTCGTGTACTGAGCTAGTCAAACAATACTTGTGCCAATTAACTGTTGTGACATGAAATGTAATTGTATTCAATTAATAGCATTCATTAAGAAACTGTCCCCTGAAACAGAGGTTTAATTAAATGTAAGAGGCTAGAAACACATTCCAGTAGTAAAAAGCATGGATAGAATAAAGGTGGTTTTCAGTTTGTTTTTTTCTTTGAATAGTTACAAAAAGTGGCCAACAGCTTTAAGTAAATGGTTCATTGGTTCAGTCTGACAGTATTCCATGAAAAGAGGCAGCCATATTACCCCATGTCTCTTTGCTCTGTGTCCTCAAATCTTTATTCTGTAATTTTATCAGAGGTGCTGGAGAATTATGTTTTGATGAGCATGGATAGTGGTTTTATCCAGTGCTAGTATGTAATTTTTAAAACAGCACTGTAGACGTTTAAGACCTACAAATGAAAGAAACTTTTGCCACCTTACCCAGTTTAAGCAGTCCTACGAACGCCAATCCAACACGGCGTTACTGCAAATGAGCATGACATGGAGAAGCTCAGGTCACCTGTGGGCTGATGTGGGAAGGAAGGGTTAGCAGCTCGCAGCTGTAGCATGCACAGATTTTCTCCTGGAATTGTGCTAATGAATGTGTGTGCTGAGCCATCATCAGCTGATGACGGGACTCTTGAGATGCGAAAAACAGGTCAGTTCACCTCAGGAGCTACCAGCACCTTAGAAAAGCAGAGAGGATCTTCAGACAGACATTAATAAGAAGAAAATTTTACAGTTACCCTGAGTCTCTGTGTACCGAGAGGGAAAACAGTGAGTATGTCCGGAGTCTTTTTTATTTGTTGGTTGTGGTTTTTTGTTTTGTTTTGCTGGTTTTTTTTAAAAGCTAGTTAGTATAAAACAGAGTTACCATTGTTGGATTCCCAGTTCTTGGTACTAAATAAACACAGAACTTCTTATCTGAAGAGTTACAGCCTGAATACGAACCAGAAATAAACATTGTTAATCATAAATACTGTTTCCAGTATAATAATTCAATCGATATGGATACACAGGAATGAGAAAAATGTTTTCATGTTGTAATTGCCTAAACTACACATAGTTTATTACGACAAACTAATGTTTGTGAGCGTGGTTTGTGTCAAGCATGTTCAAGCAGTTTGCATTGCCAAATGATGACTGACTGGATGGATATCTAATCATCTAATCCTGAAATCAGCAGATTGTTCAGCATGGTCAGGTTTGTGCCCCAAGAGAAAAATGGAGAAGTGGAAAATGAAGGCATTTATGAAGTGGTTTAGAATGGCCAACAGTGTTAAGACAAGGCTTAAAAACAGGTGGGATGGTGGAACTGGTGAGAAGTTGTGCTGATAGGAACTGATATGGGGTGAGAGAAGATTGAAATGAAAGGCAAAGAAGTATGGAGAAGAGATGAGGTGATGCTTATTATCTGTTCCGAAGACATCTGTGAAGATGAAAATAAAGGTACTATTGAGACAGTTGATAATGGCAGCTGGTTGTGGGCCATTATGCCCATGATGCTCATTGGGGTTACTTACCATTAAGGTCCTTTATTAGGGTAGTGGTTGGTTTGGTTTTTGTTTTAGCCTAGAGCACTGAACTCCCCAAAAATGTGTGAGAACTTCTGAGTTCTTAGGAAAAATGTAAGCCCTTTGGGCTCTGTGTAAGAGCTTAAAACCTTAAATTCTTTAAAACAAAACAAAAAAGTAGAAAACTAGAACATCAGGAAATTGAATTTAAGTTCTTAAATGTTGGTAACTGAGATATTTTGATTGGACTTCAGATATACCAGGCAGAGCTTCACAGAAGGCACTGAAGGACAGCAAACCTGACATCTTTCAGAAAAATTATTACTACCCAAATCAACTGGCAGGATTGTTACACTGGAAAAATCTGGAAATGGTGGGGAGGTGAGAGAGCATAAAAGAAGATGCTGAGTTTGCTACTTGTTCTTGTTTCCTGGTTCTGCTGTTCAAAGATTAGTTTATTCTGAAAAAAAGAGCAATGTGCTTCACTCGCAAGAGAGAAGCAATGATGTATTTGCTATAAGACAATGAGTTAACAAACTTCCATGGTAAATGTGACAGCGGTTTAAGAAGGTTCGATGGCAAGGTACACTTCAGTATTTAGTGCGTAGAAGCAGGGTCAGACAAAGCTGCCAGGGAGACCCTTTCATTGAGTCAGGAGGTTCAGAGAAGACTTCTCGGAGAGGAGTGTGGCTGCAGCTGGATCTGGACTTAGTCCCAGACGTGATCAATGGTTTATGTCTAAAGGATTATATATGGGCAGTCAGTCTTTTTATCACTTAGCTAATAATTCAACATTTTGGCACACTTATTCCCAATTCACTTACTCAGTATCTGATGTGATAAGAATTTGTTCAGCCTTGAGGAGTAATCATGAGAGGCATCCCTACTCAGGAGGAGATCCTGGCATGCAGCCTGCTGCCGCACAGAGGAGTTGAACAGGCCCTGGAGTGTCCACTATTTCTGGGCTAAGACGAGTGACTTATAGTCATATTTGCATACCCGTTGTACTTTGGTTGGTGCATGCTCAAGTAGCCCTCAGCTGCTGAGCAAGATTTATGGCCCTTGGCTACTGTGGTGTTACCTGGCTCCCCAGAGCCCAACTTGGGTACAGACATCCAGACTGCCATTTCTGGCTTTTGCTTGAAAAGAAAAGGGGGCGAGCACACCATCACACCTGCCTAATCATGGTGTGAAATTGTATGCTAATAGTTTTTTTAATATCATTTAGCTGCTGTAAAACAGATAGTAAAACTACATTTTAGTAGCATGACCATATTGTAAGATTGGATGGGTAAAGGTGATGAGCTATAAAAGAGTAAGCCTTTGTTTAAATGCATATATCTCTTCATAATGAGCAGAATTAGCAAGGGAAATTACATAAAACGAATGAAAGTTAAATAGATTTTTGTTCAAGTCTGATAAAATTATTTTCCGGTTGTGGAGTGTCTGCTTTCAACTAAAGCATAGTACACTTGGGATTTATTTTCAAATTGGCAGTCAGAAATGAGAAACATGAAGGGGTACATTTTCCAAGTGATTAGTGGGAGGTATGCAAACAAATCCTATTATTTCTTAGTGGGATTAAAGCACATACCTTCCATACACTGCTTTGAAGAATTCCCCTTAAGCATTCTTCCAGACTTCTAGCTGAAGAAATAGCTGTAATAGTAAATTTGGTAGAAGAAAAGAGTTTGGAACATAACTGGTTTGCATGTGTCTAAAAAGCAAAAGAACATAAAAAAATCTGCTCGTAATTGTGGAGAAGTAAGGTGAAATAACCCTGACCTATATAACTACCTCTCTTTTAACTGGAGATGGTTTTTAGGTTTCTCTTTGTGTTGTCCAAAGATTTCTGTTGAGTGAACATGTGAGTTCAGCAGGCTTGAATGAATCTTCTGCACTGCCTAGAGCCAATGCAGCTTTGATATCTCTGCTCAAGACTACATATTGTCTTGTCTCATATATATTTTTTTAGCTTGTGGAATTTCCAATAGCTGAGCAGTAAATTGTTACTCAAACAAGAAATTGGTCTTTACAAGATAGTTTAGTAGTGCTTATGAAACTATTTTTAGTCCTCTAATCCTAGTTTATGTTGATAATATGATGTAAGATCCAAAATGATGGCTATTTAGAGGCTTTTCATTAGTCCAGGGATGCCAGAGACAAGTTGCGTACTATTCATTTAAATTATTCCTATCCTTTTACTTAGTAGCTAGTGGATTTCCACTAACGAAGTGTCAGTGGTTTGCCATGAGACTGCTCCTTCCTGGATATCTGTTGTCTCAAAGCACAAAATTTGAGGTACATACATGGCCTTTTCAGGGACTGAGCAAACTTAGGGGCAGGGGCAGCTGTATTATCTTCCGCTCCATCACTGAAGTGTCAGCTTTCTGCTTTCTAACAAACCTTTTCCTTCCAGCGGGGAGGAAATGTAGATCAAACTTGTCACAATATTCAGAAGTTTTTGAAGCGTATCAATTAGTGTGCCTTGGCCTGAAACCCAAGATGACTTTATGAACTTTCAGTTTTGTTTTCTTCATTTTAAGGTTATACCACACTTAGCAGCATGGGCATGCTGTTCCCTCTATCTCCAATTGAAAATGTAAGATTCTCAGTTCTTTCCTGAATATTTTAACTGTATGGCATGAATCAAATTGAAGATTGTCGTAAGATATGTGCCCACTGACTTTGCTGAATTGCCTGTCCTTTCGGGAACAAAACAGAATAGGTTTGTATCATTTTCTGAAGAGCAAAAAATGCAACTGCCAGTTTATTGTTTCTTCTGTATAACCCATGACAAGCCATGACTTATCACAATGCTGTTTTTGCCTTTGCTCGCTTCAGCAGTTCATTTTGTTTCCATATGTTTTTTCAGTTCTCAGGATGGCTTACGTGATTCCCCCCTCAGCTCCATCTCCAGCAGTGACTATGAGAGTGTTTCTGTCACTACATGTAGTCTCTCCAGCATATACGCTCTGAGGTAATAACATCACTTCGCAGTCAGATTTGACGAATGGTATTGAGTTATGCTTGGTTAAAAATTTTCATTGAATTAATCAAGTGACAGCAACACTTCTGAGTATTCTTCCTTTTGAACAACAGGTGCTTTTTGGTTGGTTTTTTTTTTTTTTTTTAACCTGCCAGCTTTCTTCAGTGCTGTGACAAATGTGAGGCAGCTATTTCTGGAAAAGATTTTAATGCGTACAGGAATCACTTACATATGTCCATGAGCTCGCTTTTATTTATCCATATAGCGGTTCTTAGGAGACACTTCAGGCTGTAGCTTGACAAGTTACAAATGTTTTTCTTAGCTAGCCCTTAGCTTTCTAGAAAACATGTTTTTTCCATTTTGTTTTGCCTTGTAAAATACAGGGACATTCCAGTTAACAGCAGTTTAACTTACACCCTGTTGTCGGCCAACATTGGTAAGAATACAGTGAAGAACTGCTTCTGACTTCACAGAATATTCTGAGTTGGAAGGGCCCCACAGAGGTTGTGGAATTCAGTTTGTAAGTGAATGGCCCATACAGGGATTGAAACCATGACCTTGGTGTTATTAGCAATACTGTTTTATAGTCTCATCTTCTGAAACTGCATGGCAGTTTTAACCTTAGTTTTATTCAAAGCACTTAATGAGAGTGATAGAGGAATTAAGGTTAGGGCAGAAAAAGGTAACTAAAACATAAAAATGAGATCTTTGCATTTTTCACTGTTTGCATAACATACATGGATGAGATGTATTGCATACACTGTATGCAATAACACTTTTCCTCTGGTACAGACAGATTGAAATACCACTACTTCAGCTGATATAGGTCATCCTCCACTCCTTCTTGTCCTCTCTTTTTCATCTGTTTTCCTCTCCCCAGCACTTCATTTGAACTTCAGGATTTTCGACTTTCATCTAGGTTTGGGGATAAAAAGAGGAGATAGAATGGCTTTTCCAATAGTGATAGATGCAATACTACAAATAACAACTGGAGGTTTTTTAGGATGTACCTGTCTTCAAGTTCAGTTTTTTAGAGTTTCGTATTTTTAAAATAAGGGCAGAAAGATGCAACAAAAACTGTTTTCCATTGGTTTAATTTTGAAATACATTTCCTCTTGGCTGTTCTTCAAACAGAACCTGGTTTACCTGCATGCAGCAGTTGCCCTGTTCCAAATACTGTATACATCAAAGACTGTTTCACACAGGGCTGCCTGCATGGATGGTAGATGTAGCCTCAGTTACTCTTCAGGAATAACTGGAGCAGTAAGAATAAGTCTTGATTAGATGCACCACCTCTTTTGAAGGCCTCACTGTACTGCCTTTGTATGCTAGTGTTGCAGTTGCCACTGTATTGATGCTTAGGTGAATGAAAGTTTGATTTATAAGGCAGTATTTCTACATGTGCTTTTGTGCTCTTTGTCCACTGAAATTTAGCATTGCATCATCCCTGGGTGGCTTGATGAAACCTAAGTTGGCTGTTTTTCTGCATCTGATGGATCTTACTAGAGATGTAGCTATAATAGTTTGTGTAAATAGTTTAGTAAAACAAACTAGCAAAGTGCCTGCTTGAATATAATGACAGGAGTTTCCCCTTTTGAAAGACTTAGTTGAAAAACAGTTTAAACTTCTTTTAATGACTTATTTTAATGAAATAAAAGAAAAAGAAAAGCTCAGAGGCCTAACTGCTTCTGTTAGTATTAACTAACTGCATTAGTATGTTCTAGATTTTTGTGCACAGTAATGCAATATTCAGTGCATCTTTGTATAATTTTTTAGAATATGTTATTTTTAAGGAGCTCCCCTGTTCTCTCTTTAGAGAGTTTTATTTAGCCATTAAACAGCTTCTCTAGAGTTGCATTATTTGTTTACTACAACAAACATGTTCCTTGTAAAGACAATCTCTGTAGTATTCTTTTCTGAAATAACTAAGTTTTCCATGATGCCATAGGCATATCCAAAATAATAAAAAATGTGGGGATTTGTTTCTTTTTCTTCTGAAATATGCTATTTTAATGTACGTAATTTCTTGCTGTTTTAATTTAACAACAATTAAAAATTAAGTGTAACATACGCAATTTTATCTGGAAAGTAATAGGCTAAACATAGAATTCTTGAAATTTATGTGGCCTTTCAGCCTCCTGTTAAACAAACAATTCCTTTGTGCTATTAAATAATTAGTACTGAGACTGACAGTCGTGTGGTCAGATTGCTGCATGTTTTAGGAATAACTTCAAAAAATTTAGCTCTGATAGCAAAACCAGTTTTAGCTGCAGTAGCAGTGTTGAACTAATAGTGTATTAAATAGCATAGATGGAATTGATTTGAAACAATGAAGTATCATACATACGGAATTCTGTATGTGTGTACATTTATTGTTTTCCAAATGGAGAACCAGGGAGCAAATTCCCTCTCTTTGGGTCCCAGAGCACCGTTCAACCCATGGATCATTGTTTGCCATTTTGGTTTTTATTGAGAGGAAAAAGCTGTTAGGACTATAAGGAGCCATTTGGGACCAATTAAGGAGGCTGCTTCAAGTCAGCCTGTGATTTACCACCTTAGACTTTTTCCTCATCAACCAATGCGGAGTAAATTTTTTGAGCTATATTCATCCCACCTAATTTTAGGCACCAAACTCACACACCTAAATTTGGAGTTCCTGAAGGTTCCCTATTTAGTCAATAGGGAAAAGTGGAAACCTTGGTTCAGTGTGTAATTTGTTGAAATGCATCTGGGCTGAAGATTTTCAGTCTTAAAGGAGAACTGTGGTTGCACACTTCGATTACTGCTGGTTCACACGGTAATTTGAAAAAAATTTAAAACTTTGCTCAAGGTTCCTAGACCACAAATTGAGGGAAAAATAAAAGTACAGAGGGTTCTCAGATGGGTTTGATAAGGAAAGTTTGATGTTTTCATTGGCACCTGATCTGTGTAGAAGGTTTCTCTTTCTAGTCTCAGGGGTCTGGTGGTCAAGAAGTTAAATGTTCAGCCCAGTTCAGAAGATAATTTTTTTCAAAATGTTCATTAAGCAGCATCCAGACTTGAGCTGCCCATACCAGTAGCTGGCTTTCTCAGTAAAGAATAAATGTCTTCTATGTATTTTAGAAAGCTTCCAAGAAACTGTGTTTTTATGCAGACTTTGAAAGCTCTGCAGAAGTCTTTTGTACATCAGTGTGACTGTGAAATAACGCTGCTGACTGGAGTGAAAATTGCCCCACAGCAGGGAAGTGGCAATTGGCCCACTGATTATAGTAGCTCCATGAAAAAACATCCATCCAGTTTTTCCTTTTTAATGGTTTCTTTCCATAAATGTTATTTTTAGGACCATTTTTAATGTAACTATAACTTACTAAATTGTAAACAGGCAGCTAATAAAATACACTGCTGAAATCCTACCCATTTAAGCGTTTGAAGTAGTAAAGCCAGTAGTTTTTAAAAATAAACTGCAGGAGTTTGTCAGCTTTCAACATGTGTTTGAATTACTGGACAAGATCCTGACATAGCCATTAATTTGAGTGGAAACCTAAGTGAAGACTCTTCATCTGCTAACAGATTGAGAGGCCTTGATACGCTTAAGGATTGGACTCAAGTCCTTTGAAAGACTGAAACTAGAAAATAGAAGAAAAATGTTGCTTTGGGAATGATGAGGAAAAATAAATGAGACGACAGAAGAACAAGGTAGTTACAATTACTTGATTTCAAGTCTCATTGGAGTTTTTGGTGCAAGAGTGCCAGAGAGGAAGAAATACTGATCAATCTATATTCGAGTGTTTGCCTGCCTAGAGTAAACTTTACATGATAAACTCTACTTCTTCATTTTAAGTTTATAAAGAGCCAATAAATTAATATAAATAATAACTCTTAAAACTAACCTTAATGTTACACTAGATGCTTTCCCTAATCAGCAGGTATTTTATTTTTTTTTAGATATGTCATTGCAGCTTAAATGCTGGTGGGTTTTGGTATATTTTTCTACTGTTTTAGGCATTTACAAAAATTGGTGGTGAAGTTTTAGCCCATTGTTTACAGTCTGTAAAAGGCAGTATCTGCAGTGAATTGTGACTCAGGTTTATGCCAAAACATCAAGACTCTGCCAGCAATTAAGAGTGGGATATTTATCTGGATATTTCAGTTAGAATATCTGTATTTGTGTATATGTGGGCAGACATTGATCATTCTTAGTGTAAAATGTTTCTTTGTTATATCAAGATGAAACCTCCCCTGGTACAGCTTGTCCTCTCCATGTGGCTCTGTGTGGAGAGTCAGCCTCCATCCTCTTTACAGCCACCCTTTATGTGCTATGATGAGGTCCCCTGGAGCCTTCTCTTGTCCAGGGAATAAAATACTGAATTCCTTCAGTCTCTTCCTAGGACAGGTACTCCATCATCTTCATAGCCCTCCTTTGGATGCTCTCCAGTCTGTCTGTTCCTTTTCTTGAACTGTGGAGACCACAGCTGGACACAGGAGTACTCCAGGTGTGGCCTGACAAGCTCTTGGTAGTTTGGGATGGTCACATCTCTCATCCCTGCTAGTGGTGCCCCTGTGGGTGCATCCCAGCATCTGATTTGCCTTCATTGCTGCAGCAGCTTCACTGCTGACTCCTGTTCAGCTTGTTGTGCACCAGGACTCCCTGATCCCCCTCAGCAAAGGGTCCCAGCCTGTGCCAGGCTCTTTGGTGTCATCACTGCTGCAGGACCTTGCACTTGTCTGTGCAAGGCTCTTCTTGCCAGCTCTCTCCTCCAGCCTGTCCTGGTCTGTGAGATTGCTCTCCCTTCTGACGTGTCCCCCTCACACCCAGTGTGGTGCCATCAGCAAACCTGGTGATGGTGCTCACAGTCTTGTCATCCAGATTGTTTTGGTGATGCTGAACATGTGAGGCCCAGTGTCCATCCCTGGGGATTCCTGCTTGTGGCAGGCTGCCAGCCTGACTACAGACCATTGATCAGCACTCTGAGTGTGAGCTCTGTCTGAGCCAGTTTCTTGCCCATCTCACAGACCAAGCAAAATTCATGTGGGTGGGCAGTTTCTTACAGAAGCAGGTTTTATACTGTGCTTTCTCATCAGTAGAACTCAGTGCCTTGAAAGGGATTGAAGAAGGAAAAAGAACATGGTTATTCTCCAGGACTGTGAATTATAATAGAAGAATTCAATTCTTTCATCGCATGGTCCAGAGTTTAAGCTGTCAAAGCTACAGCACAAATTACATGCCTGCAGGTTTTAACAGAGATCACAGCTACTCTAGGGATCTTGTAGATCATAATGTGGAGGACAACAAACACATTAACAATGCATTTTAACTGAAGTGTCAGTCTACCTGATCAGCTCTGTCTCCAGTTCTTCTGTCTTGCACTTTACCTTTGTTAATTGAATTACCTGGTCAGGTTACACTGAAGCTATGCAAAATGACAGATTCATTCTGCATTAATGTTTGGTACTGTCATTTTTGGTTTGATTCAATGCATTACTGTAGATTGTCTTTCTCCTTTTTATCTGTAGAGCTTTTCTTTATGGAGAGACTGCTCACAACCAGAAAAAGGCTGTTAGTAATGGCTTTACATGTACTGTACTGGAGTCCTGGAAATAGAGCTTGGTGAGCTGAGTTGTGGAAAGAGAAAGGAGTTTATACCTTGAGCAAATCTGAATGACTTCCAGTATGGATGGTATTCCTGCCTGATGGTTTTGAACTGCAAACTGTGTGTGCGTGTCTCTTAAGCACTGAGAATCTGTGCAGTTTTGCACAGCTCTGTCACTCAAGCAGTGTGAGGGCAGTATTAATACAGTCATAAATAGGTTGCTGCTGTATACAGTGTTTTTGTTTTGCTGCTGAATCCCTTGCCCCAACAATCAGCTGAGCAGTACCAGCAAAACAAAAAAGTCAGCATTGATGAGGTCTGTCAGCTTTTGCTTCTGATTTTAGTCAGCGAGACATATGTGACTGAAGCAGATGTCTCTGGATTTTCACCACCAGGATTCTTCTTGATGTGTTTCATGCCTATCTTGTTCTTCACCCTGCAAGACAAAAAAAAGTATTAAATCTACAAATGCTGCAGCTTTTTCTAAGCTACAGTGTTCCTTTCTAGGATATTCTACAAGGTATTTTATGTTTTATGCATATTTTTGTCTTTAGTAACAAGTAACTGGATGCAGATTTTATTTTTTCCAAGGAATAACCCAGGCAGCTAGTGTTAACAAGTGCTTGTTACAGTGGGACGGTGAAAATTCAGTTGTTGGAAGTTTTTTGTCTTTCCCTATTAAAATGATGAACTTCATATTTTAGAGGTGTTAAAATGTCCGATGTGGTTGAAATAAACTTAGAATATATTGCTCTCTGTGTAAATCAAGTAAAATAGGGCAGTATTTTAGGCTGACTTGCATCAGTGGCAGAGGCAGTAAGGCTGTTCTGGCAAAATTGGTAGACACCTCACAATTTGCCATTTGGGGGCTGTATTCCAGGTGGCATATCAAACATTCCGTATGGCTGGGGACTGACACAAAGTGATCCTAATGGGCTTGTGTTCCTGTTTCTACATAGCTCAGTTGCAATTTTCATTTTTAGTAATTTGGCCACAATTATAATCATTTTCATTTTAGTGATGTGTAAAAAATCTGTTGTTGAATGTCACTTGGTGTTGCCTGTGATAGTAATAGAACAAAATTACTAGCTTTCAGAAATTAGGTTTTATTTTACAGATTAGGGGTTTTTTTCCCCAGTAAAACCCTTAGAATAGCATGTTTGGGAGTTTTCAGATTATGTGTAATTAAAATCACTATAGTAACTGCAGTTTTTGCAGAGTTTTTGTCCGTGCCTAAAGATACATTATAAAACCACAATTAAGACTGGAGGAAAAAAGAGAGGATTTCCTCATACTTACACCAGCATTGAAGGTGAAAAATAAAGAGAAAGCTAGCTTTTCTAATTAAAATTTTAAGGTTCTACCTAATACTTTAATTAGCTTTTCTCAGCTTTGACTCCCACGTCTGGATACTGAATTTCTGTGGGATTCTCCTAGACCCTAGGATGCATTAATGCTTCTGCTGCTCGCTCTGTATTATTTTTTGAGGGAACCGATGGAAGCAATATGAAAATGTTGTGCTAATAAGTTTCCCTATCTCTCAGAGTTCCTCATATTGCTAAGTGTTTTTGAGGCTGCTTCTCCATCTCCATTTCTGCCACACACAGGAGTTGCAAATCCAGAGTGGATCTGCAGGAACTGGATGCTAAATTAATTCACTTGTTGCAATGCCGTGCAGAACTGTGGCTTGGCTATGGCAGAGGACATTGCTGACGAAGTGTATGAAATTACTCTTTGTCCTGAAATATTTGTATCAGGTATCCAAGTTCTGCCTGTCCTTTGTCAAGTTCTGGATAAATTGTAAAAACTGGGACTGATGTATCTCCGTCCCTGTTGTGAATACCAGAGCTGGTTTTACGTACCATTCTATACTGCTTGTAGTTTTCACTTCCAATTTTTCCAGTCCAGTATATATTTTTTAAGCTCAAATATTTCTGTTCTCTAATCTCATTTTATTTATCCTTTTGCAGTGTGAGTGTTTGAGAGCTTTAAATGCAAGTTTATAAGGATTATAAGGAAGTGGTGGGAAAAATGTCATAATGGAATTGAAAAAAGTCATAGTAGAACCCAAGCAATATTCTAACTTCTTTTTTTTTCCATTCTGTTTTCTCTTGAATTTTACAATAACTTTATCTTGCAGGTTTTATCCCTTTTTGGTTTAAACTTTAGGAAAAGCAGCAAATGTGGTACCTTGCAAGTATCTGGCATTAAATTTGATGGTTAGAAAGCAGCACTGTTGATTACTAATGCTCTTTAGTTATTTGTTCATATGCACACTTAAAGAAGTTTTATCTATAATGACCAAAAAAGCTATCTGGGAGAGAGCACTGTTAAAGTTGATAAATTCTGCACCAGCAGTGTTGTTTATTTTAATTTCCATTTGAAATACTGTATCTTTGCATTCATCTGAAAACCCAGTACAGAGTGTTAATGAATTTGAGTAAGCCATAAGTTCTCTTAGGCTGAGTTTCTTCGAGTGGATCTGTTTAGCAAGATGCTACTTTAACAGCTGTGTTTTTTGCAAAGTCCAAGTGAAAATGCTCTGCAGTTTGAGGTCTGAACAGCTGAGGAAAGATTCAAGATATTCTTCCAGCAGAGTGGGCAGCTGCAGAAGCTGCCAGGGTCTGGAGCAGAAGTTGTTGCTGTTGATTTCAAATTCAATAGAGTTCAATGCTCAGGATTTTTTCCTGGCTGAAGATACTGCCTAGGATGTATTGATTACCCTGTTAGCCAAATTCCTTATTTTAATTAGCCAACCTCAGATTGCCCACCTCTACATTGGCAAGAGAAGCTAAGAACAGGCTTCTGCAAGTACTGCAGTGTAGGAAAAGCAATTGCCCCCCCCCCGAGGAATTCAAAAGGTTGGCAGCAGGTGGGGCTTCTAGCACATGTCCTGTAAATGGAGCTGTGCATTGCTCATACATGTGATAATACCGTTGTGTAGTCAAGTCCAGTTCTTCTGGTGATTTCTAGACAGAGGGATTGGTATGCAGTTATATTATTTGTTTCTCAAGACAAAGTTCTGAAGCCTTGGTGTGCTTTAAGGGTGGGTGGTTTGGTTGGTGGGGTTTTTTCACCCTCTTTAGCTGTTTCTCTTAAAACAGAGAGGAAATAGCTAAAGGATTACATTTTAAAACCCTCTTGACTTAATAAAATATTAGGGTTTAAAAGTCAAGAAATAAAGTTCTGAATTAAAGCATTTATTAGTTTGCTTTAAATAAAGCAAACTAGGGTCATTCTAGGGTCATTCCTTAAAACATAGTCCTTAGCTAAAAAACTACATGCTATTACCTAAATAATAGGACGTGTTCTGGCTTGGGTTTAAATGACTCTAAAATTGAGTGTGTAGCCACCCACTTCACTTAAAATAATTGTAAGATGCCATGACTTCACAGTTTTTCTTCCAACCATATCGAAGCTAGCACATGTTAGAAACCAACGAAGTTTTAGGCTACTGTTTATTGTGTGAGAGTATCCAAAAAGAAACTCTAGAGGTACTGCAAAAAGCAGATGGGAAGTAAGTTTGCTTTTTTTCCCTTACTGATACAGGAGTTACATTTCCCTTACCTAAACCCCTTTAATTTACCTCTTGTCATTCCTCACGTATGCAACCTTTGTCTTCCCTGAACTATTGTGTTTGATTCTTTACATGGCCTTTGGAGTTGTTGTTCGCTCTTTTTAGCAAATTGGAACCCAGAGTTGACTACAGCCTTCTGAAGTAGAAGAGTAAGAGTAGTAGCTTGGCTGACAGGTTAGTGGTGAGATTTCCAGTTACAGCCTACGCAGATATCAGTGGGAGCAATGCACCAGCCTGCTGAAGTTCTTTTAGAAATTGTATGCGATCCATAACATAGACTTGCTGCAAATATTTTGGTTTGGTTTTTAATTTGTAATAAGTATGAAAAAATTCAAATGGGAGAGAATCTTAAATATTGAAGGTTGAATAAAAAGTATATGTAATTGATATTGTACACAGAGCATAAAGTGGCCATTATGCTAAACTCTGTATGAGCAAAAAATGAAAGTTGGGGAGCTCGTGGTAATGTGTTTTGAGAAATACTGTAAGAACTAGAATATTCTAAATGTACCTGTGTATATGGGGAAATTCACATACATGAGACACCTCTACACATGTATATATCTTTATTTATTCAATACATGTGGTGTTAAATAATGGGCATGAGAGATTTGTTAAGGCCAACTAGTGCAAATAAATTGATACCATTTAAGTCCAAGGAACTGCACTGCTTTATAATTTGTAGACAGTCTCTCATCAGTTTTTAAATGAACTGTAATTTATATTTAAGAATTGGGCTACTGACCCTCTGTAAAAACTTTCAACATTGTTTATAACTGTAATGGTCTTCTATGTAGAACATTAGGAATGTGTGAAATCACAGAAAACTTTTTGCAAAGTTTTCACATTTCTCTACTGTCAAGGGTCTCACCTGCTACTGTACAGCACTTATCAAACTTTCCTAGAGAGCACCTTGGTCTTAAAATGCATCTCTGAGTGAACCTCTGCATCAGAATGATACCATGTAATGCATGATTTTGAATTCACTGTGAAGTGGATTCTCCAGCTTTAAATTCACACTACAGCAGGAGGGTGTTAGCTGTTTTCTTGCAGAGAGTTACATTGTACTTCTGCCCCTGCTTGTGTCGTTTGCTCAAGATTTCCAGAGGAAGTGAATAGGAATCCCTTATGTCACAGGTATTTGGATAACATAAATGGTAAGATTAGTGACTGAATTACGTATTAACACTTTTCTAGTAAACACTTGTAGTGTTGTCATAGAGTTTTCCTCTTAGACTTAAGTTGGGATGAGTTTGTGTGGCTGAAACTTGAGCCCTGTTTGTTTACAGGCACCAATGACAATTTTCTGAAACCTATTCCTGAATATCAGTTGTCATTGAAGACCTTGCCTGAAATCAGAGACTTAAAGGGTGGTCTTAGTTTCCTTTTAGATTTGGTGACATAATTGTATCAATATATTTCTGTTGAAGCTGGATGATCTTTAAGTTCTCTTCCGACCCTAACCATGCTCCGATTCTGTGATTCAGAGTAGAATGGGTCTGTTGGGCTTTCTCCTTTGCAAGAAGTGACCCCCTATTGCTTTTGATTCAAGATTTTGAAAGACAAAGAAACAAAACCAAAGCATTTCTTTTAAAAAGGTTTTTGTGATCATTTTGAAACATGAAAATTCAGTTGATTTTTTGTATTCATCATATTTGATACATAGAGCTTTTAAATTCTTTTTGTCTGTCACTGCTGTATATTTAATGCATTTTTAAGATACTCTGAGGATTTGTTTGTGAATAATGAGAAATTCTTTCGGAGAATCTCATACATTCTGCATTCGTTCAGAGCAGATTTCAGGTTTAAAGAACCAAACATTTCTAGACAAATTTGAAAGGAGGCATCTGTGAGTGGACAGATTTCTACAGCTGTTGACTATGTTTTAAGCATAAAGGTAAAATACTTAAATTTGGACCATCTTTGAATCAGTTGACTTTGGTTTTTTGGTTTTAGACTTCGCTGCTTTCACTGGTTTTGGATGAGTGTCAATGACCAACAAACACAGCCCAAAGCCTACAGTATCAGAGATGGCTACCTAAAATGTCTGTCCACTTCTGAAAATGTCAGTCATAACCTTCTTGTTCCCCAGTCCTGTTTTTCATTATGTATGCATAGTGCTACTTAAACTGTCTCAGAAGTGTCCTTTGGAATGCAAAAGCTGTAAAGCAGATTGTTTTCACAGGTGAAAGATGATATTATGTACAATTACATTATTTTTGCTTGTGCATATTTGGCTAAATTTCACAGTAAAGCTTTGAGACCAGGCAACCATTCTAGAGATACATCTTGAAAGTGTTGAAAGAGTCTTACTATTCTTCTAATGTAATAAATGAAGTGTAATTTTAAAATGGGGAGCTGCAGCCAAGTTAAGCAAAAAACTAATTCATTTTATCTGCCACAGGGTATCTGTTCCTTTATAAGGTATAAGCAGGTTTACTGTTTGGAATCAACCTTTGACGTAACGTCTTATTTCTTAATATTCACCTTCAGATGTGTTAACTTTGCAGTGTTTTTACAGTCTGAAAAATAAATACATGATAAGCATTGTGTAGATGATAAACATTTCACAAGGGGAGTTCCATGTGTATTTTGGTGTTATCTCTTTGTAACTTAATTTGTTGGGTAATTCAGGGCTCCCTTCAACCAAGACATTGAGAAAATGAGGACTTGTCTTCAGCAGTAGGATGGCTGTTTGTATTCTGCAGTGAGACATGATTCTGCAGATACTGGCTGTGAAACATTCCAGGTCCAAGCCCAGCCTGACATTAATGAAATGCTTCCTAAACATCTGGTATTGGCTGAGAATGTTGATCCAAATTATCCATATTAGATAAGCCAAGTAGGAAAGGTATTCCTTATAGTAAAAAAAAAACAAAACAAAATAAGCTGAACCCTGTAGATCACATTTCAGGTGTGTTTTCTATAATATCAATTTTAAAAATCATGAGAATCTACTTGCATGGATGCAGTCATTGCTGTTTGGGATACCCTGTTATAAAAAAAAAAAGCTGGCTCTTTTGCTGCTTATCTGAAACAATTGCAGCATTTCTGTTCTTACAGTATTCTGACTGCCTATACAATTTTGGATTTTTGGCTACATTCTTTAACAGGAAGATATACTTTAAAGTAAAGAACAGATGGTCGTTAGTTGTTCTTTGAGAGTCATTTTTGTCTAAGTCGGACTTGGTTGTGTTGGTAAAGACAGAGTAATTGTTTCTAGCTCTGTAGCAATTCTTAGGTCCAGTTTTAAATTTTTCCTGGAGCATTCATTTTTTTCTTTGTAGTAGCACAAGCAATCCCAAGTACAAAATATCCTCTTTTCTGAACCTCCTGTATGTGGATACTGAACTTTACATGTGGGTGTGCATATGAAAGTATGTTATAAATGTGAGTATGCAGACACGCTGACCTTCCATCCCACAGTGCTGGAGCAATTTGTATGTGCTCTGTGCTGGGGATTTTGAGGACAAAACAGTCCCAGCCAGTCTTGTGGTGACATGACCAGTCTTAATGACACACCACAAAATCTAACAGAATAGTCTGCAACAGAAGGAAGTCAAACCACATTCTGTGAATGAAGTAGGCAAAACTGCATTCCTCCAGTTGGAGGAGGCTCAGAAAGGCAAACATTATTATTAAAATTGGTCAGAACTGTGGAATGAGCCTTTCTTCCTTTCTGCAAAACGGCAAAGGACCAAATAGTTTATATTCTTGAAAAGCACTCTTCACAGCTCTCTGCCCACTTAGCACCTTACTTTGAAATATTTCTTCAGCTGTGATTTGGAGGGAAAAGTCATCCTTGATTCAGCAGCCCTGCTTTCCCCTGCACTAAGGTTTCTGTGTATCGGGAGTTTCGAAGAGACCTTTGTATTGAGGTTATATAATTACACAGACTGTATTTGGCTCTGTCAGGAGGTCCATGCTTGCCTTGGAGAGCAATTTATGGTGTATATGTGAATATCACTTAAGAAAATTCTTATATAAAACAAAAAAAAGTAGAGGCTATTTGGCCGTGTTGCAAGGCACAGTCCTTTATCTGTATGGGAGAGGGTTTGTGGGAACAGGCAATCCTCTGACTGCACACCCTTGTGAGTCAGGAATTGCTTCCTGGCTCTTGCTGCCTTCAGTTTATTCCTTCCTAAGCCACATTTGTACATGACCTTTTCATTGTCTTGAACACAGGCCTTTCCACGCTGACAGGCTTGCTGTTACAATATCTACTACATCCTGTATGGAAGAGCAAAGGAAAACTGAAAGAGAATTCTCACTTCATTCTCAGTGTCTTTGATAAGCCCCATCAGTCATGGTGCTGCTGGAACTGTAAACATAGAAATAACATCTCTTTACAGAATTTTCTTTTGTTAGTAGCAATAGATAACGTGAACAAAATGAGTCTCCTGCAAGCTTACTCTTTACTCTGTGTTTGAAAGAATGGGGGCCAGTTAAGGTACTCATGCTGCACATCTTCCATCGATATTTCTATCAATAACCAATCTCAAGTACTTACTTATTTTCAGTCTGTTTTTCCTAGGGCTTTTAAGATTGCATGGCCTAATTAATTCTCTTTTATATTTCGAAGGATTACTGTGGAACCTACAGGTAGAATTTGAAAAATAGATCCTATAAAATTTTGTTATAAAGAATTGTTACCTATGTGTCTTACCCCAAAAGAACTATTCATGCATACTGCCATAAGGATGAGATCTGCGAGATGGTGAATGTTTCTGCACCTGAAAAAAGCAGACTGAACTCAAAATGTGTTAGAAATTACTTCTTTTGTTATACATACTACTTATGCAGTTAGTAACTCTTTTTAACACGGGAGTCGACTGCAAAGTGAAGAGTGCTGGAGTTTTGGACAGCAAAAGTATGATTATAAGTAAAATAGTCTAGTTTTTTGTAATAATTGCGATATTAATTTCTTTCCAGTATGTGGAGAAAAATGGTTTAGTGTTCCCTCTGACTTGAATGTAGTAGAGTAAGAAGGCTCCTGTCTCCTTTGGTCAGCACAGTGAATCCTTAGGACTTCAGTGTAATTACATCCTGTGCTCTACTCACATTTAAGGGTTTTTAGGAGTAAAGTGCTCCTTTTCCCCTAAGTACTTCCTATTTTAAAGAAGACATCTTGATTTACAAATACTTAAGGTAATTCCTGATATTTGAAATTTCCCTCCAAAGCTCCCCTGCTGTCTCAGGTTGTTTCAAGGTTCTTCTCTGTAAGAAGGAAGTGGTAGGAGTGGTGGTGGTGAAGGTGTGGGAGTGTCTGGCACCTGGTTTTTAAAAGAAAATTTAAATTTTGAGTAGACATGTGGTGACACATTTAAATCTCTTTAGAGTTGATGAGCCATTCTTTACAATAGTTTGACATTTCAGCAATTTCTACTGTTACATTTATAAGGGAATTAACCTACCTCTACTGTGTAAATCATATTTTATTGCTGCTCTTTCCATTTTTTTTTTGGTGAAGTTATATTTAGATTCTATTCTTGCTATTTTAAGGTAACATAATTCAGAATTTCTTTTTTTTTTCAAATAATTTCCACGTTCATAAATTTCTAAGTTGACTCAGGACTCACTTTCACATTTTTAGGTTGATAATCCCCTTCAGGATTTTTGGTGGAGTTACGGTCTCAGGACTGAGTTTTTAGAAGAAGTTAGTGTGAAAAATGGCACAGCACTTTGTAATAGCTAAGGAAAAATGCGATAGAATACAGACAAGTGATTTTCTGCTTAAAGTTTTTTTGCAGCTGTCACAGAAAATCAAACGTGATGGTGATTGGTTGCGTGCTGATTAACTTCAACAAGAATTTACAGCAATTAGTTCTGGTACTATAGAGTCTTGACTGAGTTATTAATCCTTTAGGATTTGCTGAACATCCTGAACAACTGAGTGAAGATTTACGTTACTTTCCTTTACATTATTTTTTTCTCTGACAGCAGTTTAATGACAAGTTCTTGTTCATCTGATGACATCGATCAGGAAGAAATCCAGCTCGCTTTGCAGGCTGCCAAAATTGCCACACGAGAGAAGATCAGATCTAGATTTCATGGCAGTAATGACCTTATTCACCGCCTTTTTGTCTGTATCTCAGGTATGAGAATCACTGATTGTATAAACTATTTTTTGGTGAGGTTTTTTTTGGTTTTTGCCCATCGAGTTATGGTAGAAAGGACTAGAGAGGAAGTTCCAGGAAGACTCTGGTTTTGGGGCCTAAGTTGCAGTCTGGTTTAGAAGGACCTGTTACCTGCTTGGAACTTACAGAATCAGAGATGCCAGAGATGCTGATGTCTTAGACCTGAAGTGTTGAAGAATTTGGACTTGTATCAGGTTTGATTTTTTTCCTGGTGATGCCCTATTGTGTTCAAGGAATGAAATTCGACTTAGCAGTTCTATTTTCATGCGAAATGAATCTCTCAGTATTTCCTGCCAAAGGATAAGGAAGATATGTATTGACTTGCAGGTAGCATAAAAACCAGAATGTAACTTGGCCATTATGGAGAATTAGTTTATTCAGATGTTCAATTTTTATTCCTAACATGAGCAAGTGATCCCCTACAAATAATGAGGCCATTACTGGTAGTAACAGGCAGACTTAAGTACTTTTTTTAAGGATGGTGTAATAGTCTAGAAATGATTTACCCGTTTTCTCAAACTCTAAGGTGTTGCTGACCAGCTGCAGACAAACTATGCTAGTGATCTGAGAAGTATCTTAAAGACCTTGTTTGAAGTTATGGCAACCAAACCTGAAACAGAAGACAAGGAAAAGCAGAAGAAAGGTAAAAGATCTAAACATTTGTGTTCTATAGAAAATTTCTGCTGGCAGCCCTATGGGGATCCATGAACTATTTGACAAGAATTCCCCTAACATTTTTGACAGGACTCACTGTACAGTGATTTCACCTGAGTTTAAAAGAAGTCACAGAAACAGACAGTAAACAGGTTGCAGTTCTGTATGGGAATGCAGGAGTTAGTCTTAAGGTAAATACTAAAGAGCTAAAGTCTTCAGAGTCCATCTGCTGCTTACATATTTCTATGTGTAACAGCAGCACAGTGTTTGTAGCCCATATAGTTTATAGCCCATAACCTATGCAGGGCTTGGACTCCGTAGATTTATTCCCCCCTCCCCCAGATTTGTTTCACACTGGGTACATTTTAAGTTACCAAACAGCAGACTCTAAGATGGGAATGCTCAGTGAGATGCTGAAATCTGTCCTGTCTTGAAGAAATTGAAGAATTTGGCTACAAAATAGAAAAATAACCACATTTGAATTTTAGATAATTAAAGTAACAGAACCAGAACTAGATCATGAGCCAACAAAAGTTTGGGTTTTTTTCCTCTGTGACCATTTTTATTATTTCTTTTCTAAGTGACAAGTCTGCTAACTTATCTAAGAATAACAATGTCATCCCAGAAAGGCTGCAATTACCTTTGTCCTTTGTTATGATTAGAACTATCAGCACCTGAAAGTGATCAGAGCTCTATTTTTTTCCTACTCCTTTCCTCCAGATTGAAAACTTCTTCTTTCTCCCAGTTTCATTTAAAAACATTGAGGTTTTTATGTGAAACACTTAGTTCAAAGTTGGATCAAGTTAGCAGAAAAAACCTATACTCCAGTCCCAACTCTGCAGTGGGATAATGCACAACATGCATTACAGTCTTCTATTACTTCTGGTTGGAACTTCCACAACAGTTTTATGATGGCAGCCTGTCATGATGTGAAAATAGACTGGGGTTTTTATTGTTAAAAAAATAAATAAATAAATGGGGTTAGACAGAATTTCTAGAGAGAGAACGCAAGAGCTCCTGGGCCTTCAAATTAGAGTAATAAAGAAACTGGAACTGTAAAGAATTATCACTGGGAAATATATATTAATCAATAGTACTTGGATGGATATAATTTCTAATGGATGAACTCTTGCATTTAAAAAGATGGTATTGACAAAAGTAAGCATAAACAAAATGAGCAGGAGAAAAGGGAGTTTTGGGATGAAGTTTCTCTTTGATATATGTGATTTGATGCATGTGATTCACCTTGGGAATCTCTCGTTGTTCTCAAAATCTACTTCTTTTAAAGGATCCAAGTTAAGAATTGGGAAATAAAATGTAGGATGCAGCTAAACTAGCAGAAATAAGAGGACTGCATGTACTGTAATAACAGCATCTTTCATTTCTATTGTCATCCCAAAGAAGAATAGGAGACTTGTAAATCACTGTTTGTGTCAGGGTAAAGGAGAAGCAAGAGGCCTAAGAAGGTCCTGCTGTAGTCTAATCCCAGAAGTTCTAACATGAATCTTCTAAGTGAAAATTTGAAAAATATGAGTACTTTTTGAATTGTTTTACAGTTAATCATGGTTTAAGGAATGCAGCATTGGAAGACTGTGCTTTATGTCAAGAAAGTATATCATCCTCAGAACTTGCAGCAAAAGCCAGAGATGGGGACTTTGAAGGTATTTTCTTTTTTCTAAGAATTAAAATGTGACAACACTGATGTATAAAAAGTGATCATTAAAATGAAAAGTCTTTTAATGTTTGGCTCTGGAAAGTGAATATAAAATGTTGTCAGGCTATAAAATGTGTTTTAGAGACAAAGTAGAAGGTAAACTGAGCATATTTCTTTCCGAATTTTTCTAACAGCCTCACGGAACTCTTACCCACAAATTGTCATATTCAGTATTAATTCCTCTGTATCAGTGTAGAAAGGGTCTGTATAGTAAAGGCTTTAATACAGTGTGTGAGGTTACATCTGATGAGTTTCTGAGGTCTATGTGAGATGCAAAGCCCTAAGTAAGGCCTTCTCAAACAAATCTTGAGAGGATTTTTATATCATTTGCTGTATGTGGATGGGCTTCTTATCCCAAGGTAGAAGTACCTTTCATATTTTCTTTACTTTTGTCTTTCATCATGACATTTTGGTTAATATTTCCACATTTTTCATGATATTATTTCAAAGAAAAGGATAGTTTTAGGTAAGTCTGCTGAGGTTGCTCAAATCTGAGTATGTGGTAAGAATGAAGAAAGCGTCTAAGTCTCCAAGTTTTGCTTGGGGTTCAAGTATTCTGAAAGCTCATGAGTTGTTTCTCTTTTATTAATCTGAGCTTCTTCAGAGTTAGTTATGGGCTAAAGTCCTATTATGGCAAACACAGTATAAAAAATGGATTAAAAGTTGACAGAGCACTTGCAGTCAAAGAATAAGAAAAGAGATATATGAGATGGAGCAAACAAGAAAGCAATCAGCTTTGATCTTCAAGGCTAAGTGGTGGTTTCAGCACACCAGGAGCCCAATTACCAGAGCAGTAATATGTCTGTGGTCAAGTGAGAAGTACAAGACAACCATCAACTATGAAACTGTATCTGAGCTTCCCAGAAACTCAAGTGTGCAGTAATTTCCCTGTGCTTTAAATGCCACGTACACTACTGTCCTTCCAGTGAGAGGTTTGCAATGCAGGGTGACAGAGCTGGCTGATGAGCAGTGTGTGCCTCTGCTGGTATGTGGAGGGTGGTGACCAACAGAAAAGAAATATTGGTTCATGTCATTTGTAATAAAAATCAGAAAGCATGGGGGGGAAAAAAGAACTCTTAAAGATTAGAGTAATACTACATATTTATAACTTATCTTGTGCTTATATAAAACCCATGGTTTGCTTGTATATCCTTCTTCTGAAGCTGCAGGCTAAAGGATCTAATCTATTTAGAACAGCAGGGCTAATTCATGTATAATGCACTGTAGAAATATTATCTCTTCTGGAGGCAGATGATTTGGAGGCAGATAAAGAACTATTCAGTAGTCATTTTAATTGATTTTTCTATTGTGCTGTAATTCAGAATGTCACAGAAGGTGCAGGAAGGAACAAATCTTTAAGCAAAATCCTTACTGTGTATAGGCTATATTGCAAAAGAGTGCAAGATTATTCCTTCTCTACCATTTCAATTCATTGTCTTTTGTTTTGGATCAATGCTGATGCTGTCAGTGAATTTGACTTACAGAACTTGAAAGCCAGTTATTCTGAACTGCAGGATGCTAAATAACCCTCTCACAGTGGATGTGCATTTTGTCACAGTGAAGTCACTTCTCTTCCCTGGCATGTTGCTCAGCTTTTAAGGTTTTTCAGCCTTTCATGGCAGCTGCTATTGGCACGGGGAATGTTTTATGTTTGGAGCAGTGAGTTGGGATGTTATTTACTGAAATAAGAGGACAAAGGTCTGGGTACTTAGGTGATGTTATGGCCAGTGCAGTAAAGGGGAATCTGTGGAGGTACAAAAGTCCCTGCTTTTGTACCTCTAGAAGCACCCAGGCAGCATGAATCAGTTATGTCCCCGCCCTAAGTGAATGGTAAAACCAGATCTGTAGTACTGATAGCATATGCAGATAACTTCAGCAAAAACAACCTCCTGCCTGCACCTTTATTCCAGAATAGCAGGTGTTCTATGTGTGCCTCCGTGGTAGAAAGCAGATCTTTGTGGGATAACCAAGTCCCTTTTGAGTAAGTAGACCTGGATGCCAGAGTAAGCTTTGCTGCCTTGGCCCCGTGTTGTCCCATGCTAACATATCCCCTAAACAGAGTCAATTAGCAGGTGCTCGTGCAGGTACTCTGCTTTTGGTACCCACACAGGCTCCCTGGGAAGGCTTGGCCATGTGGCACCATTCTCCTTGCAGGCTTTCTCTGGGAGCCTCCCTTGGCTTGTGTGTAAGTGGTTATGCTGTAAATATCTACTTGTACAAGCAGTACAGTTCTTCTGACTGTGAACTGAAGAGTGTAGTGTGCTGTTATTTGGCTTCATTCCTGATGGGCAGGAGTTTTGTGTATCCCAAAGAGACAAAGGATGCTGGGGAGTATGGAGGTGAGCTCCACCTTCCAAAACATAAAAAGTCACATAAAGTCTACAAAAAGGGACGTCTGAAGTGGATCAATTTGTTGAATTTATGGGAACTGTAGAAACACCCCTCACCTCCAATACGTGCCAAACCCCCTTGTCCCTTCAGATCACAAGTTGTCATTGCTGGCAACACTGCTGGCAACACTGACTTTTTTCTGCTGAGGTGTGCAGGGATAGCTAATGGGATACATGGTTTTGCCATCCCTAAGGCATTCAGCATGAGGCATAGACTTCCACCAAGATTTGAGCCTCAGCAGCCATGTGCCTTTTCCCCCTTACACCACCTCCCTATGTACCTTGTTTTTGCTGTCACTGTGGAAGGAACAGCCCCTGGCTTTGGGTGATGTTTGGTGCAGGTGGAGGATGTCTGGTGGTTAAGGCAACTTTTGCTACTTGAACATTGAACATTGTGCCCTATTTCTTGCAGTAAGCTTGGTGGGTTTGTCCTTCAGGCTAAATCTGGGCCATGGGCCATCAACAGGATTATAGGAATACACCACAGTTGTCACTGTAAATGGATTCAATGTAAAGTCTGAGAGCCTTGCATCAAACTTAATTGATTCCTTTTTTGTACATCAATTCTATACCTCAAGGCACTCAATTATTTCAGCTGAATATGAAAACAATTTAAAGCAAAGGAGCACATCAGTAGCTCCTCCCTTCTGCCATTGTGGTAGAACAGGTATCAAATTGAGAAGGTCCAGCCAACTACCTGCCAGGAAAGCTCTTCCCTATTATCAAATAAATCCCTCTAAACAAATGTAGCAAATGTTTAGGATTGTATTCAATTAATGGTACTAAAAAAACCCAAAAAATGGAAAACAAGCCCATCAACCTGAACAAATAAATGGCTTTTAAGATTCTACTGAAGGTTTCAGCCTCTACTCAGATTATGAAGATGAATCACTTGTTTTTGTCAGATTTCTCATTCTTATTGTATATAAAACTCACCAGCTGGTCTGGGTCATAAAACAAATATGAATGTTTATTATGAGCCAGCTGACATTGGCAAGGGTATAAGAGTTAAATCCTGTGACCTTCTGAAGGTTGAAATACAATAAACTACAGATTAATCGGCATTCCAAAACAAAAGCATGAGCCTGTGGTCTGTATGTTAATCTTTGCTGTCCTAATACTCTAAGATTTTTTTCAAGGAAGCATATACATTTATACTTCATGGAGTATTAAAAAATTATATATATTTATAGGGAGAGAATGTAAAACAAATTTTATTTTCCTGTAGTAGAATATCAATTTATGCAATATTCCATAAGTAATTTTTAAATACAGAAAAATTTCTTGTCCTGGTTGTATGATGGAGGTGATGGCCAGTGGGGGACAAAGTTCTGCATATAAACTCAAAGCAAATTGTAGTGGGAGATGCTCAGAAGGGAGCAGGTTGGGCTCTTGGCTGCCAGCAGTGCTTGCTCTGAATCGCAGTAACAGCAGACAGGGGCTGTGTCCTGGGAACTTCCGTGGTACTGCCTTTCTCCCTGTGCCCTGGTGAGCTACAGACCAGCACAGGAAGAACCTTGTTGGGAAGTTCCTGAGCTCCAGCTTGGACAAACCACTGTTGGATAACAAGCTGACTGAGAGTGGGCAGCATGGGTCATGCACAACATAAAGGAAACCTCCGCGTTTGAAAATGTAAGAAAATTTCTCTTACTCAACCCAGTATAAATGCATCCCTGTCAGGACAGAGCTGTGTCATTCTTAATATGCAGTACAGCTTTAGAAAGACCAAACATTGGGGAAGTAGAAGTTTGATGTCTTTCTGCCGTTTATGCATCTGGCATCATATTTCTAGCCCTAACAGAAAACTTGCTTTGTATTTGCCAGCAGATTCCCATGTATGTACATAGGTGTACACATACAGGGAGTAACTTCCTAACTTTTTTGTCTTCAAAATTATTGCTTTTTTATGTTTTCATTTATCAGTTTGTTAATGGGACCAAGCATAAGTGTGACGCTGCTCGCCAAATTTGGGAGCATTACGTTTATCCTTGTGAGTTTGATGATTTTAATACTATGCTTAGGCAAATCTGAGTTTTACCGTACATATATTTTGGGTAACTTATTACTCAGGAGGATTGATCTGTTACGACTGAGGGAAGTGCGAATATTTCTAATTATCCATTTAATGAAGTTAAAGGCAGGCTAAGAAAGTGAGTTACACTTCTTGTCCTAGAATAAGCATGAGATATCTAGAAATCCGGAGATTTTTCTCAAGGGAAACCAGCAAGCATTATGAAGCTGTTGGTGCTCCAGGAAAATACTTGCTGGAGCATCTCAGCTCTCTCTGCAGCCTTATGTGCATTTTCCCTCCTTGTTCCTCTAGCATCTGTACAGACCATGCTTGCTTGCTATCACCTAGTTATAACTCCAGACATAATGGATTTGCTGTGGCTGCCAGTACAAATACCTGTTTATGCCAAGTGGTGTTAGCATCTGTTTGCTGCACAACACACACTATTTCTCCTGATCCCTTGCCCACCCGCTCCTGTCTAGTCACAGGCCCTGACTGCTCTCTAACCAGCAGCACAAGCACAGCTCAGAAGTTCACAGTTCCTAGGCTCAAGCTCTTGTTCTTGTTGCAGTAAGAAGTCACCGGGTCAGGAAAACCCACCCATGCTCCTGTATGTGCAGAATCTAATCACCACGACTCTAGAATTAGCTGTCAGCCCCAGCTGAATGCTTCGGTTTTTCTTTTGTCCTCTATGTGCCTGTGGTTACTCAGTTATTTATCATGATGACCAGCAACACCTTCTAATTGAAAGAAGTTAAACTGTTGCACAGCTCAGTGACCAAACACGTTCTGTCCACATAACTTTTCACTTTTTCCTTATTCAGCAGCTCTGCTTACACTGTGTGAGAGAAGAATCTAGCATCAAGTTTCCATACGGAGGCAATGTTTTATAATCAACTGAATGTAGTTCATCATGCATGTAGACTTACAGGATTCTTACAGGTTTTAGGTTGTAGTGCAATGATTTGATCTGACTTAGGTTTTAAGAACTTGCTCAGAGCCTTTTCCCTTCTCAAAGACTATTCCTCTTTGTTGGCACTATGTGGAAATTGTCGAGACTTCCATGCAGTACTTGTGGGAAAACATGCCCTAAATACTGTAAAGCACAGGCTTATTCAACTCCATAACATCATAACTGGGATTTTGATTAGGTTTGAAACTTTTTGTATTAGAAATACATGTATTGAGTGTTCTGGTATGTTGTATGTAGATCTAAATAATCAAGTTTTTTTCTATTTTATAATGGTTGGTAGGTCTTACAGAGAATATTCCTACTAATTGTTATATGGAAGATCCAAGTCTCTGCTCCATCTTATTTAAAGTAAAGATTTGACCCATATCTCAATGGAAACCAGTGTTTTCTATGAGAGTTGCTCCATTTTATATAAATAATTGTTTTGCCCAAAGAACCAGTTGCTGATCATATACCTGGACAGAATGGACACAGGACAACATCATTCAAGGTGGTGTTGAATCAGGCAGAGCAGAGGCTTGAGCCCAAGTTTGCAAAGCTCTGTGTTTTGGTGAAAGCTTTCTAGATTTGCATAGAAATTCCATCCTAAGAAAGCTATTTGACAAGAGCTGAACTCAGAAGTTTGTACCTCGTTTCCCCCTCATCCCCAAAATTTTCATCAAATTATATTAAGCTGCTTTTTTTTTTTTTTTTTTTTTTAATTTCAAGCTGGCTGTAATCAACACCGAATCTACTGAGCAAGGTCAAAGATTACTTTGGTACAATTGCCTCTTAGGAATCTTACATCAAAGTCGGAGATCGCCCAGAACGATGTGTGGAAAATGAGGTGTGATGAGAGACAAAAACAGATTCATTTTACTGTGGCAGTTGAAGTGAGGGGTAAAGTCAAGTCACCTTAGTTTTCTACTGTCTGTGCTTAAAACTGTGAGAATTTACAATCCTGTTTTCATCAGAAGAGCTCCAGCAAACCCATCTGACCCTTTTTCCACGTGTGTGAGGGTAATGCACTGTGACGGCTGCAGTGGTGTCAGTTCCACAGGCTGCTGTAGGAGCAGCTCTCTTCAGGTTAGTTTGGTAGAAGTGTAATCAGGGTTATTTTGTGTGATGTGCTCTGAAATCCAACACACGTCAACGCAGGAGGAACTTTCAGTTGGGAGTTCTACATTAGGAATACTTGATAAAAACAAAAGATGCAGAAAGGAGTCTTTTCTCTGAATTGTCTGACTGTAACATCACCACCACCATAGGCTTAGGGTTGAGCAGCTGCTCTTCAACAGGGAGTCATGGTGTTGTTTCTGGGAGTCAGTCATGTTTCTGATTTGTTTCCTACCAGAGTATAGATTTGCTAGCCTAGGCCTTCTGCAAGCTCCAACAACTTTGGGGATTGTTTCTCTCTCTGCATCAGTCTCTTGTGTCTCAGCACCACTGAATGAACTTCACCTTTCCAGTCTAGTGTTTCAGCTTTCACAGTTGATGGATCTGGGTCCAGGTTCTCTTCCTCTTGTGTTCTGAGACAGACAGACAATCTTCTTGGTTTTCTAAGATTAGATGGGACTGAATTAGGTCTATTGCACATATTTAAGCAAAATTAATTAATGTGTTCTTTTTGATAGTTTACAGTGTCTGTGATTTTTTTCATCCATGATTATGGTTTTCTTAAAGCTCCAGCATCTTGGATTTATCTGACTTTTAACTTTAAGAGCAGAAAATGTTTTTAGCTAATGAGATGGCATAGACATGTAAAGGTGAATTCTAAACACTACAGCATAAAATAAATAAAAATACTGTAAAATTTCATAATTTATGAGAAACTGTAATGCAAGATGTTTGAATAGTTAAGAGCCTTTTTCAGTCTTAACACTATTAATTTTATCTTGTGCCTTTTCCTTTCTCTAAACTTGTTTCTTATTCATTTTAATACTTGTTTCTCTTCATTTCTCTGCTTTTCCTTCTGTGCATACTTTTAATGTTTTCTTCTAAAATTTATTTCTGTAGTCTGTCTCATTAATCCCTTCCTTCCCTTCCTCCTCCTCTTTGATGTTTGTGCTGTGGACTTCATCCGTTTCCCAGTAGACTTCTCCAAACTCTCATTGCATGATAAAGCACCGGGCCAATTAGCCCATGAACAAGGTTTTCCCTCCCTTCCTTGTCCAAATCCCCGAAGCACAGGCAGATAATGCTTTAGAGACTGGATGCTGCTGTTTGCTGCAGCATGCAGAGCTAATGGAGCAGCGTAGCCTGGAGAAGGACTGCAATATAAAAAGCCTGTGGATGCGGTGCTGCTGCCCTGCTTCCAGCACATCTTCAGGCTCGTGCTCGGGGTTTAATTCGTGTAACGCGCTCTCTGCTCCTCGCATTGAAGCTTTATCCCCTCATGAAAGTGCTCTTCAGAGAGCATTTCAAAAGCCTGTTCTATAAAAAGCCCAGTGACTCAATCCTTAGTGTGTGTAAGTCAGAGAGGCCGCTCCCAAGGTTGAGCAGGATGAGGCTGGTGAACGGGACCAAGGGGTGGGATCCTCTTTCCACTGGGGCTTGTATGGGCTCGGAGAGACCAAGTCATCAGGACTTCATCCTTCCTGCCAGGGTGAGCACTTTGGCTCCAGTTCAGGATTGCATTTTATTTCGAAGTGCATAGTCTCACAGCTCTGTGTTTGTCATCAGTGTAAGGCCATTTTCAGTCAGCTGGAAGGAAAGGCATTGGGGTAGTGGCCCAAAGTTCCCTACTTCAAATGCTATTTCAGTGCTTCACTGTGTAATTTTGTGCAAGACATCCCTCTCCTGATTTCTCCCCACACACTGACTGTAGCTGGGTGATGAGGATTAAAGCAATTACATTTGTAGAGCATTTTGAATGTTAAAAGCTGTTACATAACCAAGTGTTACTATTTGGGGGTGTGCTGCAGTGCAGCAGATCTTGGTGCGAGCAGTTGGGATGTTGGGAGGCCACTAAACCCCTGAGGCAATGGGGCACGGGACTGGCTGTGCACCCCTGCTGATGAGTCATTGTCTGGGGAAAAATATGCCCTTTAGCCACTCTACTGATGCGTTAATTTAGTGAATCAGCTGACATTACACCATCGTGGAGGCACAGAGAGTCCCTCTACTGTGGGAGAGCGTTCTGTGGAGAGGGTTGTACTGTTTCTGTACATTGCCAATAAGTTGTGAATTATTTTTTACAAAAACAAAGTTTTCAAATTAATTCATCTGTCAGTCAAGTGATTCTGTAACCATGAATTATGGATTATATGATTAATAGTTTAAGGTTGTTATTTATCAAAATTGGGTGGGTGGTGGTTTTTTTTTTGCAGTTATTCTTTCTATTTAGCATGGAGGCAAATCCATGCAAGATTAATTAGAAAATAACTTTTTCAGCATTGCACCTCAGGGGCAACAACAGAAAAAAATAGGGGGAAGAAAAAAAAAGAAAAAATAACCCTGTCCCTTCCCCCAAAAAACCAAAACAATCAAAAAAAGCCCCTCAAAGAAACCCAAACCAACAATTAAACAGCTGATAAGAAAGCTGCTTGCTGTTGATGAGTTCCAGAGTCCTTGTGGTGGGGTTGTGTTGGCTTATAATGTGTGTGGACTACCTGTGCTCTGAGGGAAGGAATGATGATGGCTCCAGCTGCTGCAGAAGTGGCACATCACACTGGGATGCTGCAGGGGATACAGAAAGGGCCTGTGCTTTGTGGCTTTTCTGTGAATATTAAAATCAGTAACTATCTGAACCTGGCAGCCACACTGCAGTACAGTTGACAAAGCATCAGTATCGAATTGGGCATCTTGCCGAACCTGCTTCCACCAGATCTGCAGAGGGAGACCTGGTGGCACAGAGCTTGAGTAACTTCCTAAACTTTGCTGTCTTCAAAACGAATGAGAATCAATGGATAGTTAATTCTCTGAAAACATAATCTATGTAGAGACAAATTTTAAACAGGAACATTGTTATTGGTTCACACTTTCGCTTTTTGTTTTGGATGTATGTGGTAACCCAAGGGGCCTCCTGGATGGAGAACATGGGGATGCTCCATCAGGCTTGCCATGGTTTCAGATCAGAGAAAGTGACATCAAGTTTTCAAAATCTACGTATAAACTGATATTAGGAGTAGGCTTCACTGGGCAAGATACACGTAGTGTCTAGGGAAACTGCAGAAAAGGAAAAGCATTGGAAAGGAATATCTCTTGGCTCCATTGTTATTAATGCTTGACTTAAGCTGGCAGTCCTACATCTCCCTGCTGCTGAAGGGAACCCTGCCTTTGAAGTAGGAATTTGTAGCCTTGTGTCCCCACAGAACATTTTCTGGTGAACTGTTCCCAGGGATGAGGTGAAGGCTTCTATGTGCAGTCTCCTTTTTGTCACCACATTGGTCATTTCTCTGCACATCAACTTCTGGTTTTGGTTACTGGCCCTGCAGGTGTAACCTGTATCAGACTGACGAGTTCATTAAGTGAAGGATAGCTTCCTTAAGCTAGTTCAACTTCTAAAGTAGTTTCAGAGAGCCTGTAAAAGATGAGTCAAATTCTAAGTTCTCTTTGTTTTTATTAATCTGCTTTTTGAACAATTTCTTGCATTGAATGCTATATCCTTTGTACTTTTAATTTGACACATGTTGCAATGTGACAAACACATGAAAACTGGTCATGGTTATGTTGTAATAAAACAGTGGATTTTCATTTAATTATCTTCTTTCTGCCTGTAGCTGTAGCCCTCTTAACCTCTGCATTAACTGCACCATATATTTTGTTGTTTGGTAGTATGCTCCTTGAGGCAGGGATCTTGCTTGTCAGGTTTATAAATCAGCAATTGCATGGCTTGCAAACTGTAAATAATACTCAGAAAGAAGCTGCATACAGGGAACTTGGGTCAATACACCCAGCAGTTCATGTTCACTGTGCCCATGCATTCCTTCTGGATAGAACTTGCTCTGCCCTCATTAGATTTTTACCAGCTTAATTAAGCAGACAGCTTCATCATTTCTACACTTGTAACTCCAGACTCTTTAAGGTCATGTCAGCCTGTCGCGAGCAGAAACAGCTCGACAGAAGGGAGCCCAATACCTTCTGCCTTGCCAAAACCAAATAATTTCCCTGCTTGTCTTTTATGGGAGGCTGGAGAGCTCACAGGAGACATAAGCAACTAAAACATGCAGTTCGTGATAATGGGCAAGTTCTTTCTCTGCTAAGCCATGTACACTTGATTTTGTGGTTTTGCTGTAGTTACTGGTGACTTCCAGTAAGAGTCCTAATAATTTAGCAGATGGTAATCAGGCTTTGGGTTTATTACCTGTATAGTTGCTTGCCTAATTGCAGAAAAGCAATTGGCCTTTCTGTAGGGAAGGCTGAAGAGGCTGGGAATGATCTCAGCTCTAAGCTTGTTTTGATGGTGGGTGGCACTGACAAAAACACCTGTGATCCAGCTCTGCTGTAATAATCTCTTGTCTTCTTACTTTATTTTGCTTGTCTCCTTTTTCCTGCCACTTGCATTTGACTAAGATAGATTTTATTTTGAGTCCAAAGCTCTCATGGGCCATTTAGTGCCTGATGTGCTCTGCCCAAAGGTGGGTGCCTGGCAGAGAAGGGGGGAGTTGAGCCCTCCTGGGCATCCTGAACTCACTCAGCTGCTGTTTGCAAAGCATCTGGAGAAATGCAGATGAGGGCAGGCGCTGTTACATTTTATTCTCCCTACTTCCTTGAGGATCTGGTAATCACATGTTTGGTTTTATTCCCTTTTGATTTATGTTCCCTTTTGTTGCTGTGTTTCTGACAGATCCTCCTGACTGGGTTCCAGATGAAGTCTGCAGCTACTGCACTGCATGCAAGGCTCCTTTCACAGTCATTCGCAGGAAGCACCACTGTCGGAGCTGTGGCAAGGTAATGACTCAGTCAAACGTGAGGAAGTACCCACCAAAGAGAGCAGCAAATTCACGTGTACCACAGAAACTCGGCTGCACAGCAAAATGTGCATGCTCAGCCAGGGTTCTCAGTTCACGGGTGCTTTTGTGTGCCTTGGCTGCCAGCTCTCAGCTTACGTTTGCAAAGGGTTGGGGAGGGTTTTGACTTTTATACAGCAACAAGCTGTGTAAAGCTAAAGGCAGAATTCCCTGTTGAGATCCTAGAACACTCCCCACCCCAACACAGAGTCACTCTGGACTATTGCTGTAAGCTCTAATGAGCCAGGGCAGCCTGCACTGCCAGGGGTGATGCACACACAGCTCAACTGCAGGGACAGTGTGTCCCTTTGCTTTCTTTCCAAACCTTTGCAGGATCATTGTGGTGTGTAGGGCTGCTGCTTTGCAAATTTGTGGGGGAGGAAGAGGGAGCGAGGGAGAAAAAAAGCAGTCGTGTACCTCAGGAAGCCAGAAATCTGCAGTCCCATTTCACTTGCTGGCTGGTGTACAAGTTAAAAAGGAAGAGGGTAGAGAAGCTGCTTTTGTTAACCATGTAGTGGAGTTGCAGGAGTATGAAATTTGGAGATATTCACAAATACTCCCCTAGTCTTTCTTTAAAACCAAGGGAGAGATGCTTCTTTGCACCTCTGATGGAACTGCCTTCCCCTGTGACCTGCAGAGGTGGACAGGTCTGCCTTGGCTACTGTCAGTGCTGGGCACCCTCACCAGAGAGACTGAGCCCGGCCAGATAAACTGGTCATGGGGCAGGGATTGCCTGCAGAGGCCCTTCACTTGCTGTGCTGAGGATGGTGGTGGTGCCAGCTCATACAATCTTCTCTCCCCTCCCTTGAAATCAATTTTGTCCCATCCTGTTCCTCAGAGGAACTGAAGAGAAATTTCCCTCTTGTTTTTTCAGATCTTCTGTTCCCGCTGTTCCTCCCACTCTGCTCCATTACCTCGTTATGGCCAGATGAAGCCTGTCCGTGTTTGCACTCACTGTTACATGTTCCATGTCACTCCTTTCTATAGTGACAGAGCTGGTATCTGACATATTAAACTACTGGTGTGTCTTCTGGAGTCTTACATGGACTGATATATTTGACCTAAGCCAAGACTTAACTTGAAAGAGGACCCAGTGAGGGCACGTAGGCTTTGACATCCATTATTATAAATTTTGTACAGACAGTTTTTATTGCATTTTACTAAGCTGCTAAAGGGAACTATGAAGCGTCTGTAGCTCTAAGGCTACAGTACAGTCTTCCATAAATTTATAACATTAATGTTACGATGCCATATGCAGAACAAATGCACTGTGTGGAAGGAAATAGGGCTCTGAGAATTGCTGCTTATCTTACATGCTAGGAACAGAGTAGCCAGTTAATTAGTCCATCCCAGCGGATCAGTCCCAAAGCTCAGACACTCCTGTGCCCACTGGAATTTCAGCATGGCTGTGGGCATCAGCACTCTCCCACCTGCTGCCATTTAACTTCCCCATTACTAGATTTTTGCTACCTATGCTAGAATTAATAAAAGAAAATCTATTACAAATCTGTATTTGATATTTACAAAGGCAAAATTTTCTGCGAATCCCATAGGAAGCACTGAAGGCCCTAAACCAGTAATTTCTGTTGCCTTTCATTTACCGAGCAGAGCAATAACTCCAAGTTGTCTTCTAAAAATTTTTACGACTTCTAGTTCCATAGTTTGGAGTTTTGGAAGTATCCATAATCTGAATTGTTTATGCTAAATCCTGTAATAAAAATCTGATACAGAGGTTTGGTTTTTATATCAGCATTTAAAACTTAACAAACTTCAGAGGAAGTGGTTACCAAATAAATTAATTCATATTAAAATAGATATTTTTGACAGTTTGGCAGCAAAATTTAGTAGACAAGACAAATTATTTCTCCCATACTGAGATTTTTTTAAATGGTTTTTAAAAGGCAAATGTGTAATGAGGTATCCAAAAGGTCCTACAGAATGGTCAGCCAGAGAAGGGTACTTGTTGTCCACATTTGGCAGAGTAACCATGTAAAATAGTGCATACTGGTACTTCACTCATGCTAACAACTCAGAAGACATTTGTATTTATTTGAAACACCAGGGAAAAATTTTAATCTCCACTCGGAGAGGAAAGAAGTAAGACTCACACGGATTCATGCTATGATCTTGCACGAACTATTTGCAGTAAGAGCTCCCTGAGTGCTGAGGTTTCAAAGGCATTTGGACATGCTTTGAGTTGGCCACATGAAAAGCAAGACAGTGTGTGCTGTGGTTACAGAGGAAACGAGATCAAGAGCTCTTTGCTGTGCCCCCTTTCCTGACTCATGGTGTTACACTGTGTTTCAAAGTGATAAATACAACAATGGATGAGGAAGTTGTTTGCGGTATCACGCTCGAGAAAGGTAGTCACTCAAAATGATAAGGCAAAACTGGCCAGTGTTAATTTTTTTTTTAAATTTTATTTATTTTTTGGGGGACATTCCCTTTGCTCAGTGGTTTACTGTTCAGTGTTAATGAGCCATATAAGGGTGCTACACTTTGGCACTACTGTCATTTTGATTCAGATTAAACAGCTTCACTTAGTTTATGTGTAATGCACAAGCCTTATGATGCTGTTTGTAGACAATGTCAGCTCTGATGTGTTATCCTCACCTTATTTATATTTTTTATTATTATTACTTCCCTGAAATCCTTCTCATTAAATCCTTGGGTTGGAGTGTCTGTATTCACCGGAGTTTGGAAAGGCATGGGGTTGGGTGATTGGTGGGAGATGGGTAATGTGGTGCAAGCAATGATACTTATTCAGGCTTAAATCTCAGGCTTCACATTGCAATGATTATTGCAGTTTTATTTTTAGGAAAAAAAAAAGAAAAACACACAAGAAATTTAATGCTTCTTTTATAGGATAAAAAAATTGCAACAAACTTCAATTGTGAAATAAATATGCACAAAAAGTTGCTTCTGTGGAAAAAAAATCTTATTTAATGGACTGAATATTTATTTAAGCTTGTTTTTATTTTGTAAGTGCTGTAATTCAGAATCATTTCCATAAATATGATATTTAAAGATATCAGACACTATAGTTTCTTATGTAAATACAGACTCCTATTTCTCTTACTGAAAAGCACAATGACTATATCGATACTAATATACATTTGCCTCAAGGAAGACTTTCATCTTGTAATCTCTTCAGATAATTAAAGTGTCAGGACTTTCTACTTCCATGTGCTGGATTGCTCCTTCATTTTGGGATCTGTTTACGTGGAGTGACAGCTGCCACCCTGTCAAACAAACTGGCCTTAACTCCTCACTTTGCAAATAACATGAAAGAAATTAGTTTAAATCTGAAAATGGAAGTCACCCATACAGTGAAGGGGTGGTAAAGCAAAGCTGGAATACCAGCCTGTCACTTAGCATTGCCTCGTGCTGTCTCTTGCCACCAGCTGAAAATCTCCCTTCCCAAAATATCTTCTGTCAATGGCCACTTCGCACATCAGGCATGTTTGATCTGCCTGTGTCACATCTGAATAATCTTTCCTGGGGGAATACAAATCTGCAGTGAGAACAGTGCTCCTTGAATCTCTGTGCACAGTTATCCTTGGGAAGCATAAATGCCCAGTGCTGCTTTGTTCTGCCCCCTGTATGAGATACAGCTGTTAAAGGTTTTATGAGAATTAATTTTCATTTCCAGAGGACTTAATGCATGGCTTTGGGATGCCATTTCACTGAACAGAAAACGTGTTACAGCTCCATGACATTAGGATCTCGGTTTCAGTGGTGCAACAGTGGGGAAACTTTATGGGAAGCCTGCACACAAATGTAAGATTGCATTTGAATTAACATGCATAATATTTATGGGCAAATAACGCTGTCTTCAGGTGTGTATGAATAAGTGAACAGTAGAAATTTATCCTAAAGGGACTTTCTAATCAAAAAGGAGATTTCTCCAGAATACATCAACATATTCCACAGCAGTTTTCCTGTTGGGGATATCACAATGGGAGTGAACAGGATAATAAGGTAAGAGCAGCATTGGCAAAGGTGGCAATAATTCACCTGGTGCTGGACTCTCCTGTATGGCAGTTCCCTTCTGAATCACAGCTGTTTTCAGGGGAAAATAATAATTACAGTAAACTCTGAAGTGATCCTTTCTAAGTCTGTACAAATTGTACAGTGTTTCTGGCTCTTTCTGGGTTTGTAAAAGCAGGTGTGGATATCAAGGCTTCCTCTGCAGTGAAAGGAACTTCAGTAAAATACCTCTGCTTCCAGGGAATACCCCTGTCCAGAACACTCAAACAGACTGAAAAGCTGTCACACAGCATCTCGGTGAGGAGGAACCTGGATGGAAGTGATGGGTGAGAAGTGGCCTTAGTGTGCCTTGTCTGAGCTGAAAGGAAGGAGGAGGGAAATGGGCCGTGTGTGGTTGTGCCTGTACTCGGGTGGGGAGATGGAAAAGGTGGGCTGTGGGAGTGGGAGATTGACTGTGGGAAAGCCTCAAACACAGCCCCATCACAGTCCTGCCTGGAGCTGGAGCAAACCACCAGCTCTCAGTGCCTCGATGAACTCTCAGTTCATGCAAAGTCAAAGCTGCTGGGGCTGCATCTGCTGGTTTCCGTGGCAACCCCTGATAGCATCTCTCTGCCAATGCCAAGACTGCAGCACACTGTTCCTGCACAGGCAGGCATGGAGGCTCCTGCTCTCTGCTTCGTCAGAGGGATTGTGATGGCTCAAACATCTTCATTTGTAACCAAGGTTTGTACTGCAGTCAAATGCTCACTGTAAACTCTTATTTTCTAATGACAGCATTTCACTGAATTATGCTTTATGTTGCTTATCTGGAAGAAATCATCTTTGAAGGCATCCTTTTGACTACTTTTGAGGGGCGTTTAGCTCTTTTTCCTTCTCCTCTTTCACCCTTTACCCCACCCCATCACTCAGCTTTCAGTTTCTGCTGTGTTTAAACTAGACTTACTGTGTGGCCTCCGTGGATATCTTACACATAGAGAAATACTAAGACAACTCAAGAAGCTTTCATCTTTATTGCTTCCTGATCTTGCCCTTCAAGTTCCCAGGCACAGGCTTGTTTAAAACCTTCACTTGATACCCTTGTACCTGCAGTAGTATCCTGCCACACAGGTCCTTCCTGGCTGCCTGAGCTGCCATGGGTCTTGCACCAAGGTGTTTAAAGTTCTGCAGTGTTCCTTTACTTTGTGTAGGAAAAAGGATAGATCCTAATTCTCAGGTTTTAATAGCTGTTAGTAAGTTATAGATACTGCCATTTGGCTCTTTTTTTCTTCGCTCTTAAACCAAAAAATGGCAAAATAATAGGCCAGAAGGATGAAGAGGAGAAGACTTGTTAAAGCAGACCTGGAAGTGTGAAGATGATGTTTTAATGAAGTAATTGGTCTCTTTGAAAACAAGCTGTAACTGCATGTGCTAGGAATGCTGGGGCTCATGCATAAAACAAACTGGGCAATTAGTCTTTCATGAACTCATTTCATTTCTTGTTTTCACTAAACATGAACGCTCTGAAGTGTAAAGAACGATTTTCCCTCATGTTTCACTGAAAGGTATAAAGCTGATTTTTCTTCTCAGTTTTTCTCTGCAAACAGCCACCAGCCTGTTGGGGCTCTGACTGAGCTTGTCTGCAAAAGAGAAAATCCTGTGTCCAAAGCAGCCAACAGTAGGGCCTCCCAGCCTCCCACCCCTGAGGAGCAGTGAGAGGTGCCTGTGGGCACGAGCAACTGCAGAGGAGCTGTTGGTCATGTCCAGCTGCTGAGTGATGCTCCCATCTGCTCTTTTTCATGAGCATGAGGTGTCTGACACAGCCCAGGACGCGAGGGACCGCTGTGCCCGGGAATGGCAGACCCAGCAAGCACTGAGCTGTAACTACCTCACATAATACAGAGATTTTATTTTCTGAAAATAACCCCAGGCCAGGCGCTCACACCATTTAAGCAAGCACTTAAACTCATGTCTTCTCTAGAAAGTCTTACTTACGTAATTCTGCACTTTGACATAGTTCTTCACAGGGCAATAAGATGTTGGTGCTACTGCCATGGCTTTTTTATTCACTGAGTTAATAAAAAAGATATAAAACAGCAGCAGGGAGGGTGTTTGAGGTGACTGCTTTCTGTGTAGTATTTCAGCAGTGGCCAGCTTTCTGGTTTTTAGCTGGAATTAGGCTGTGGTTCCAATGGGCTTGTCAGTACAGTGGAAGGTGGTGATTATAAGAACTAGTTCTGAATGGCTTTGTGCTGGTCATCTCTCTGATGATGTCCTGTAAAACATGTTAAAAATATCTGTCTTTCGTAAGAGGGGTGTCTGAAAATGATGTGCAAATGCCTCAGCCTTTTTGGACAATTTAGAGGAAGTTGTCCCTCAGCATTCAAGGGCTGGGGCAATGTGTCTGCATGGACTGTCCCAGTCAGATCCTTGGTCATGAGAAGGCACCTGTCAGGTATGTTAAGAGCAGTGAGACTGTCCTGGCTTTATTACCAAAGAACCTGTACCGTGCCATCTTCTTCTGTGTTTGGGGAGCCTCTGAGATCAAATTTTGAGGCAGTTGATAATTATTTTTTCTGGTCAGGACCATTTGTGATTGCTGCTTCACTAGCAGCTTTTCTGTTTATTATGCAACAGTAAAGCCTGCTGGTTTCGGGTTGCTTTGGTTTTTTTAAATTGATTTCACTTTTTTTGGCTTATCTGCAGAAAGCTGGAAATTAATAATTGAAGATAGAAACAGAAAAATAATCACTTCTGCAAGTTCATAAATATATTTAAAAGAAACTACCCCATGATGCTCTCAAACACTGGGAAATTATACAGTAAAAACTGAACCCCAAATAGTCCAAAAGTCCTGGGTATCCATCTCTAAACCATCTGCTTTTGTCTAGGAGGACTTGTAGCTGGTGGAAAGCTACAAGTTTTGCGGACCAAAACTTACAGGTTTGAGCCAGTGATTGTAACTTCTTTGTCTAGAAATAACTTTTCCTTAATTAAAAAAAAAAATGAAGGAAATTGCTATACTTCCATGTAAAGAAGCTCTGTTCAAATAAGAAAATTCAACTAATTAGGTCCAAGTGTCTTGGAACAAAATAAAAAACTACCACAAATTCATTTAGTGACCTCTATTACACCCTCTCATTGCCTTGCCTTTTAGAGTTTCTTTCAGGACAGAACATCAGCCTTGCTTGGAGAACAAAGTAGGAAAACCTTGCCCAGCTGTACCCCTGACAGGTGTTTTTCTCTGTCATGTTTGTTCCTCACATTCTGCTTTCTGCCCTTTCTCTTGCTTTTTCATCTTTAAAGGAATGATGTTAGAGTTAGACTCTAAACTGAGTCTCAGGGAAAATGTTTCCATATTTCTTTCCTGTAGGGAGCATTTGAAATATGTCTGTGTCTACTGTCTGTCTCAAAAAGGTGCTTTGTGAAAACCTGAGGATGCAGACTTGCATCCAGATGCTGCCTCCACACAACTTTTGACTTACACTGGAACAAGAACAAAGTAGATGCTGCAGTAAAGAATCCAAAATTCGGGCTGGTGTGAAGTGTAAAAGCTTAAGGGTATCTTGAGTGCTTACTGAAAGTACCCAAGACAAGTGCCAGCCTCTGCCACCGCCGGGCACGAGCCCGCAGGTGGTGCAGCCGTGAGCTGGGGACCTGGGACCTGTCCAGGCTGGAGGGAGAAGCCAAGGAGCTGACAGGCCAAGGGACACTGCCCAAAGCGGTTTTTTTCCCTGGACTGTTTTGCTAAAAGCAACTCCCAGGAGGAATGCAGGGTGTTGTCTCACCTACTGCACTGAGGGTATTTTCAAGGAGCTTGGAGAAAAAGCCATTGGGTGTGCTACTTCTCTCTTCCCACCTAGTGTTAAAGAAACACTGTTCCTTGGCAGGTGGAGGGGACAGAGTCTTTTTGCTTGTTGGTTGTATTTTTATATGTATTTTCTGCTTGCTTGCTGCAGTAAAAAATGAAAAGAAAATAAAGTTTTCACTTCTTGAAAATCTCAAATTCCCATTCATGCAACAAATAATTCTCATAATGTGTTCTAATTGCAGAGTGCAAATAAATACCAGTCATTAAATAATATTAGGTTGTTTTTAAACAGAAAAATCATTAACCCCAAATCAAGCAATTATGAAATCACTTCCTTTGAGAACAAACAGCTCAGAAGCCACCAAGAACACCAGCGCCGTGTGATAAAACCCTCTGCCCCATGTGCTGCTCCTGGAGCCTTTCCCGTGCCTTCCCAAGGTTCAGATGTTGTCACAGCATTAGCTGCCAGAGGAAGTCTGTTCTTGCCAAATCGTATCTTCTTGGCTGCTCTGTGCTCTTGTGCTGCTGGCGTTCCGCTCCGTCAGCCTCTGCAGGGTTGCTTTTATTTGTGATATTTATAAAACGGCTGAAGCACCTGCCACAAAGGAGGATGGAGCTGAATGGGGGAAGGTGTTGAGCAAGCAGCCTGCTAAAATGTTCCTGGTGTGTTTCGCTGTGAGGGAAAAGCCATGGGGGTGGACAAGGGATTGGAAATGTTTGGAGTTGCAATCTACTGAACATATCAAAGAGATGTGGTTGCAGACACTTTCAGTAAATGCCTACACTGGGTGCACAGGCCTGGGAAGCCAGGCTCCTCCTGGTAGGGGTCTGATGGGAACCAGTGGCCAGAAGTTGAGCCAACTTGAACAAATGCAGGTGAGAAAGAAGAGGGTAAATCTCCTGTGCATAACTAGCTGCTGAACAGTGAGCTGATAGTTGTGGTGAACTCTATACCTGTGACCACAAGTGTTTTTAACAAACACAACATCAGGTGCTTCCTACAGGCACAGTGGTGGAGCCACCTGTGTTGGGACTAAGGCAGAAATAAGCACTCAGTGGGGCTGTCCTGTGACAGAGGTCAGGGTCCTGTTTATAAACAGTTTATAAATGGGTTCAGGAAGTTACCAAGAGGAGGGATTTCTCTGTGGGCTGCTGTGCAGGAGGGATGCAGCGGCACAGGCAAAGCCACCCACTGCTCTCCATTTCCCTGTTTCACCCTGGAGTTAATCCTGCACCAGGGCTGGAGTCACACTGGCATTGGAGTGTTACAAGCAGCAGGAAAAGATAGGTAGTGGATCAAACACAAGGAAGAGAGACGCAGGGAGAAATGTGCTGCCATTTAGGATCCCAGTGTCTAAAGGAGAGGAAGGAAACTCCCTGACCACAGAAATCTCCCTATTCCTAGTAATTCCTAATCAGCTAAAGGAATCAGTTCCCAGTTTGCCAAGAGCAGTTCTCCTGTCCTTGTGAGTTGGCTGATTCCCTACAGCACTCATCAATTCTGGTATCATGCTGAACACATTGCTCCTGCACAGGCCAGGCTGGTTTCTGGGTACCATCAGTGTGCCACGTGTGGAAGTTGAGCATGGTTGAGTGTGTAGAATCACTGCTTCCACAAACCCTGCCTGCAGCTAGAGAAGAAATTACCCTTCTGCTTTGTTTTCCTTCACAACTGCTGGACACAGAGCAGCAGGCCTGCCTGAGGAATCAGGCATGAAACACGGTGGCCAACACTGCACAGACCTTACAGTGAGGTACAACAGAAGATGGAACTAAACTTCTTACACCACAGGGATTTATTCATATCCTCACCCAGCAGAGCACATCAGCTGTGAAGGTCTGGGCGGGGAGCCATGTCTTTCCTCTGCCAGAGCATGAGAAGCGGTTTCTGCCCCGCCACTGCTTCTACCGAGCCCCTGTCCCAGTCCATCTCTTCAGAGATGCTCAGGCTGAAGGGTCTGTTGTGAGCACTTGTTTGGGCCTCCCCACAGCAGAGATGTTGCAACTCTGTGCCGCAGTGGAGTGTGTAGGATTTTGTATAGTAACTCCTTCCTCAACCTTGCACAGTGCACGGTGCCCCTGATCTTTCCCCGCCAACCACAGTACCAGCGTTGGTTACTGTGCCCTCACACTGCTGTAGGTATCTTACCTCCATCCTACAGAAGAGCTTATTAAAATACTCAGGAACACAAGATCGGCTCATCCTGTCCTGCTCTCTCAAGCATCCATGAATAATCCCTTTCATAAATCACTTGTATCTCATCACAGAGGTACGTGCAGTTCTTTTTACTGTACTCAGACCTTAATCTTCTCAGTAGACCAAGGGTTTTAGAGATGCTGAAATCTCCAGACCCTGATGTTTTAGTGGTCCTTTGAAGCTTAACCTTGGATCTCAGAGTCAGTCATCCCTGTTCCTCCTGCATGCCAGGGGACCCTTTGCTCCCTGCCTGTCACGTGGAGCCTTATTTAGAAATGTGTCTGGTGGGAAGAAGAGAGCTTGTAGGAAATGTCTATGTTGCTGTAAAGGGTGTTGTGCCATGTAAACTGAGCATGGCTCTGTGCCTGGGGTGGGTCTAGGCTTCAGCTTGAAAATCACAGCTTCTCCTGATCCTCTGAAAGTGATCAGTGCCCTGTAGGTTCCCTTTCCCTTTGGTAGTCTGCTCTTGTCTAAAAGCAGTCTCTGGCCTTCCTTTCACTTGTTAAAACCTGCTGGATGCATCAAGCACAGTTGCCAGTGGTTAAAGTGGACCTTAGAAGGCTAAATTCTGCTCTCACCTCCATCACTCCCACTTGGGCCTACAGCTCCCTCTCATCAGGTGTTTATAACACCGTGGGGAAGCTCAGCTCACGAGGGTGCTGAGTGCTGGCTCACTGGTGTGTGTCAGCACACCTGAAATAGTGTGGGACATCTAAAATCTGCTTCCACTAACTGTCTGGGGAGCAGAGTCACTGTGCCAGGCTGGAGGGTGTGGGTCATGCCTGCAGTCTGGAGCACAGTGTTTGTGTCTTGATATCAGTCTCTCGGTAAATGCAACAGAGATTGATGGGTTTGTTTTGCTTAGGTGGTAATGAAGCAGTTAATTGCACTCGGTAATGGCTGTCTCTGCCCAGCTGCTCAGGGAAATATTTTAGAGGCTTGTCCCGCAGATCCTGGGCTGTGTAAGCACATCCAAACCATCACCCAAATCCCTGGCCGCTCAGTTTTCCTAGCTCCCTTGTTGATTGTTCTGTTGTTTCCAAACGCATGTTTTCTCTCCTTGTTTCACCAGCCCTCTGTGCTAAATGTTGTGTGCAGCGATTGGCACCAGGAGCGGTGCCAGCGTGGGCTCCTCCTGGCACAGCAACGCGCTCGGGTGGCCCCGCACTCGCGGGACCAGGGGCTTGTGCTGCTGCCGAGTCAGCGCAGCGCTGCCGTGCTGGGCGCTTCCCACCGCGGCTCCTCGCTGTCCCCGGCTGTTCCGGCCGTGCGGAGGCTCTGCTCTGCCGTGACAGATCTGCACAAGCCCTTCCAAGTCTGCCACGTGCTGAAACATTTCCCTTCCTTCCCGCCCTCACCGATAGCCCCCTGTCCCCCTGCTCTGATGGAGCATGAACTGCTGCTCCTGCATTGCAGCCTTTACATCCAACAGCTGCAAGGTTGGGTTATTTTTCTTCACTGGGACTTTTAAGTGTTTTTAAGGCCCGTCCTAGCATCCTAAAGTCACCTTCCACCAAAATAAACATCTCATATTTAAAATGCAGCAAAGCTATTATTTCCAGTTCTTCTTGCCAAATCACAATTTTTCCACCTTTAATGTCCCAGCCGCGCGGGACAGGGAGCAGGCAGCACTTTCACAAGCCAGGCTGCTCTACCTGCTGCCACAGCACCGGGCTCTGGCTGTGCCGAGGTTAGACTTTTAGGTCAAGTGCTTGAGCTGCGTGGAAGCCGATTGTGTTTGGGGGGGTGAGTACCGAGTCCTTCCATCCTCTGCTCTGCTGTCACGCAGGAGCGTTAAAGCCAACGTAGAGCACAATATTTGGGTCAAATATAAGCGGTTCGAGTGCTGAAAGCTTTCCCACCTGGCACAGAGGCAGGGATCACGCTGTCCTCCGGGGCCCCTGTCCCCGGTGGCTGCTGGCAGCTGGCACCCCGGTGTCGGGGTCTGGCACCAGAGCCAGCGCCTCGGAGCCCCCAATCCCTCGGGATGGCACCGAGGGAGGTCCCAGCTCCGCTGCGCTCCTGCCTCAAGTGAGAAACAAGATTTTCAATGCTCCGTGAGCCCATAGGAGACCACGAGCTGCAGCGTGAAGCCGCCGAGCCTTGCGGGGCGGGCACAGCTTCCCCGGGTCGGACAAGAGCAGCAATTCGCGTTTTCATGCCCAAGTCCCCTGGGACAGAAGGCAGCGGCGCTTGTCCCCTGTGCCAGGCACGGCTCCCGGAGCGGATGGTTTGTCCCCGGAGCCGGGCGGCCTGTACGGGCCGGGGCGGCGGGCGCGGCGCAGTCTCGGTGTGACCCCGTGCGGCCGCCGGGCGCAGTGCGGGCCGAGAGCGGGGCCTGCGCGGCCCGGGCGCGGGCAGGGGGACACGGTCCCGGGACGCTGCGGCCCCAGTGATCTCCAGCCCTACTAAAAAACCCCAAAAACCAACAAAAACAACAAAAACCACCATCTGGCTCAGCGCCGGGCAGCCAGTGCTGACCGAGCTCATCCCTGGCCTGGATCCTCTCAAAGCCCCTGAGCCCGGGCACTCACCACCGGCCGCGGCTCCAGCCCTGTTTGCCAATTAATACGGAAATACCGGCAAGCCCAATAATTAGCCAGGCCTCCAGATCCCCTCGGAATGGCAGCTGAATATGAGACTGTTTTAGTGTTAGTTTTAGTGTTTTCCTATTCTCAAGCCGTCTTGAAATGGAAACGGGCAGCTGAGGTTGTTCAGGCAAGACTCGGTGCCCAAAGCAACTGCTGTTCGGTTTCCATGGCCTGGCTGTGCCGGGGCCACCGCGTGTGTGGCTGCCTCATCCCTTTGCTGGCTGCGTAAGGGTGAGGGCAGGAATTTTGCAGTTCCCCGTCTCAGAGATGACAACCGTGCCCACCTCGGCTGATGTGGCAGTCTGCTGAAGACTTTGGGCTAAAAAATCCCCTCAGCCACTGGAAAGACTTGAGCAGCTTGTGAATATCTACAGCAGCACATCCAAGGCAAGTTTTGGAAATGTGTGGAGCAGGACAGCTTGGGCTGGTGTTTCTCCTGCAGTGCTGTGACTGCTGAGAACAGAAACCAGCTCTGAATGATTTGCAGTTTAGTCCTCTGATTTGGAGTCTGGAGAGTGCAGGAGTGTGTCTGCTGTGCTGTCCTTGCCAGGGCTCTGTTTAATGTCCTGTCCTGGGGTGGGAAGCAGGAAGGAGCTCTGGTTTTCTGCTGCCCTGTCACAAATCATTGGTCTAGAGCTGTTTTCCTTACAGTTTTCCACTTGTTCTCTTCCTGCACTTGTCAGGGGTCTGCCTCACAGTTTTTGGTTCATAGGTTCAGGGAGCAATAGGGCAAGAGGTTCCTCTTGGAGGGCGTCCGCAGCCCCGGGAGGAGCAGTAGCCATGCGGAACTGGCCACCCCTGTGTGTGATACCTGTGATCATCTTTGCATGGCTTCTACTGAAACTCAGCATGACATTTTACACCCACCCCATAAAAAGGTCACCTCATGGGTGGGTGATACCAGGAGAAACTGGCAGGATGAAACTTCTTGGAAGAATGACATTTCAAGGCCTCCCAAGGCTTGTTTGTTAATTTATGCTGACAAGTATTTACAAAAATTTCCATGCATCCAGCCCAGAATGTCCTGCTGTCTCCGAGCGTGCCATACGGCGCAGTGCTGAGCTTCTGCTCCAGAAGCATCTGTGCTGCTGGGCACAGCACGTGGGACCAAGGCGCTGACCATGAAAACCTGGTGAGCAGCTGACATGGCAGAGTGGGGCCAGGCTGCCCTGCAGGGCTCCTGCACGCCACTGATTAAGTGCCTCAGCTCTTCCTTCCCCTCCACTTGGAAATCTCACCGTTAACTTGACTTAAAGCCTCCCTGTGGGTTTGCAACTTGGAGAAATTTTTTTTTCTATGAGATGAGTTCTTCTTGCCAAGAAGGTTTTAATAACTCACCATGAAATTTATAGAGTTTAAATTTAAACCACACGTGGGAAAGTGGAGCTGTAACAGTTTAATCCAATTTAACCTTGAGCGATCCGTTCCGCAGCATTCAGGCAGACAGTTCACACCACAAGCAAAATTCCTGTGTGGGGTGGCAGACAGCAGCTCTCTCATCATGTCTGTGTCCTTTCCAAAGCACAGAGGACCAGACTGGGCCATCTATGTCCCTGTTTCGTTCTCCTGCAAGTCTCCCCTTGGAAATAGCAGGAATCTGATGCAGCTTGGAGTTGGGCATACCCTTAGGAAGAAGCTAGGTCTCGTTCTAGCTGTCATGTTTTCCTTCCTACGCTAAAGAATATCCTTTTCATGCCGCAGTTGCAGCCACCTCCTTTTCCTGTCCCATCACAAGAAGGCACATTTCACTGGTGACCATATAAATGCATCTTGTTGGGGAAGCAATCTGCTGAGAGTCTTCTTGGTACTCTCCAAGGAGAGGAGGTGGGGAAGTTTCATTGCCAAGTCAGCTAGATGTTGAAAAGTTTTATTTCCATTGACCTGCTTTGTCTTTTGTAGCAAAGTCAGTTTTATATCACCACTGTTCCACTGTGGAGACCTGAAGAACCAAACATACGTTTGTAGCACAAGTCAGATACAGGACTGGCAAAAGCCTGTTGAGTGGGGATGTAAAATGCTGCAGCCCTGGGAGGATGCAGTGACTGCATTCAGAGGTGTGTTGGTGGCTTAAACCTGGAAGGGCTCTCCCTGGTGTCCAGCTAAGGTTAGGAAATTCAACTGTGAGCAGCTGAAGGTGCCTTTATGTATCATGTGCATCCACAGCAGTTGTGGTTGTTCTGGTAACAAGAACTACACATTAATTCTCTGTTGCAGTCCGTAGCAGGCTGTGCCTGTTGGAAATGGGAAGACATGATGATTTTCTGGGATGGCCAGGTGTAGACCAGAAATCCAGGCTAGAACTGTCGTGGTTGACTTAAAGCCTTGAGGAACCATTGCTTGAATGGCAGTGCTGTTTCTGATCCAGCTGTGTTTCTGAACAACTACCTTTGGTGCTGCCCTTCTTGGTGGTATCTCAGTCAAAAAAAGGTAACAACAAATTCTCCTTTTCAGACTTTTATTCTTTTCCCCTGGGCTTGTGCATTTAAAAGAAGATCATCCAATAATTTGCTTTGGTGAGATTTGCTTGTTTGCTCTGTTTCTGGAGAGAGGGATACTCACCAGCTGAATATTTTTAATATGCATTAGATACCATGTAGTGAGACCAGAAATGAGTTTCATGCTGTGTTCCAAGCTGGGTAGTTTCCCAGGGAGGTTGGCTGCTGCCTGTGCAGATCAAGTTGGAAACTTTGGGGTGGCAGAAAAAGAAAACATTCCCGAAACTGGATTCCCTTGCAGCTTGCCAGGTATACCAGGCTGACTCACCAAGGCAGAGGTTTCCAGAATGACTAATGACTGAGCAGGCATTGATTTTTGCCTGTCTAATGGGACACATCTTACAAAGTCTCCAGTTTCCAGACTGGGTGGGGTGCTTGCCCTTTGAAAATCAGGTCCATGTATTGCGTATGGAGCTGACTGTTCCAAAAAAGAAACCACAACCTTGAGACCAGGTAAGTGTGTCCATGGTAGGCTCTGGGCTGCCAACAGCAAGGTACTGAGGCAGGTGCTAAAGCTGCCCTCATGTGCTTCTGTGCTTCATTGCTGGCATGAGCAGGGCCTCAATTACAGACTAGACTTCTTGAAGCCTTATGTCCTCATGTGAAGGGTTAATACACTCCCTAAAAGGGAGTTTCCTTCCTTTTTTTCCCTCATCAGGGTAATAATTTGTTCTCCCGTTGCCACCTTTCTGCTCTTGATGAGTACATCATATTCTACATGCTTAGGCCTGGCCACTCAGTGACACTTGAAGTTGCTCTCGATCAGTAGCTCCACAGGAGACAGGGCAGACCCTGAGGTGATTGTGAGAACAAGAGCATTGTAACATTATATGTTATTTCTCATCATGGCTGTGACCATTTATTCCTGAATGACTGTCCCAGAAGAAATACAGAATTTAATCAGACTTACTCTGACACCGAACTCTCCGTTGAGCTCCCAGACGACAGTGGCTTCACACCTGATCCAGCCTGGGGTATTCAACTGCTGCAGGAGTGGGGAAAGCCCAGCTCTGGCTTGTAAATCTGCCAAGCAAATCTACTGCACTACACAAAGTTATGTCCACTAAAGAGCACCCACTAGGTGTGAGGAGACAAGGGTTTGGGTTCTTTTTGGCCTTTCTTGTGCTGTGTTTCATCAGGTTCTGGAACTGTGTGGCACCATGTGTGTGTGATCTCCCTCCTCTTTGGTGACAGCACCAGCACAACAGGTTCAGCACTTCTTCTCTGCTCCCTGCTGCTTCCAAGAGCACAGCAGAGCTGGGCTGCCATGGACCTGCTCTACGCCCTCCTGGGAGATGTGCCAGGAGGTGGGTGGTTGTCCAACCCTTTCTGGGGACATGAGTTCCACTTGTGAGGCAGGTCTGTGGGGCCTGGTGCTGGTCCTGGTTTAACCCTCAATGGCTTTAAACTGCCCCCTGGGGGCAGATTCGTGGCTCCAAAACACAGGACTGCCTCCTTGTGGAGAAGAAATGGGAGCTGCTACTATAGCCCAAGGAAGGGTCTTTCCACTCTCCCTTTGGACTCACAGTCACCCCTGCAATTGGATGTGTGTTGGACATCAGGGTCAAGTCCTTTATGGGTGTCTTAAAGCTGATTTTTCAGTGGGGGCAGCAGGGAAAGTTGGGCACAGTCACCATGGACTGGTGAAATTAAGAACATCCAAGTAGCCTTGACAAATATGACTGTGATCAAACCAAGCAGTGTTTTGTGGTCTGTGCACTGCACCAGCAGCTCATCAAACTCATCTTTTCCTGGGAATAAAAGTCTAGTCTCGGGCAATGAAGGAGCAAGAGAGCATTAGGCTTTTAAGAAGCAGACTTCAGAGACTGCATCCTCAAATTTTCTGCCATTTAAAATGTTTCCCTAAGGTTTTACTGCATATAAATGAAATGATAATTACAATATTTTAATCCAATTAGCTCCCTTTGTGATCTGGCAGGTGCAAATTGGAGATGGATCAAACTTCTTCTTGCTGTGGATTATGCCTGGAGCCTCCTTAAAGCTGCCGTCTGGCCCTGTGTGTACGCGCTGTACGGCGCGTGTTACAGGGGGACTGCAGTGAGGTCCTAAATTATGTATAGCGTATGAATTATTGCTGAAATGCATCACTAAGACTTCACTCATCGAACATTTCCAGCTCCATGCGAGCAGTATGGGAAAAGCCAAGTATTTGCCTGTGGCGTGGGCAAGGTTTTCATTTGCATGGATTTAAACAGTGTGTGTCACTGGCAGAGTCACAGGTCAGCTGGAGTTAACTTAATACATTCCCCTACATCTTGAAGGAAATGTATTTTGCAAGCTCTCATCTGATTAGCATGGAAATTACACTGGGATTTCTTGTGAAAATGGGGACAGAGATGAAAAAAAAGTATCTTGATGTGTTATTTAAAAACAGAAAATTCTTTGAAGGCCAGTGCAGCTGCCCTTTCTCAGGCACATCTCCCAGCTCATGTCAGGGAGAGCATCCTCTCTTCCTCCTGCCTATCAAAACCAAGAGCCGGCAGCCCACCCTCTGCAAGGCAACAGCAGAGAAACATCTCCAGTGAGGGCTCTGAGCATGGCCTAGGCTGGCAGCAACCTCTGGAGGACAGTTTCACACAGGTTTTCCTAACACCTGTGGATATGACCAAGCTAAAAATGGTGGAAAACTGCCTGTTAAAAACCCTGCTCCAGACAGTGTGTTTGAATAGCAGTAGGGGTTTCGTCCCACAGCACTGTCCTGATGTGGCCCTATCGCCCCAGGGACTTCAAAGGGCATTGAAAGGATGAAGGAATTGCTTCTCGACAAAACCCAGAATGGTTGTTCTGGCAGTGTTACATTATTCCAGGAATAAAATGACAACTTTTCTTTTACTGTTTTGTTTTATTTTATTTTATGGAAGTGACTGCATTTGCTGAGAAATGATTGAACCTCCAGATCAGCCAAGTTAAATGACACAACTGTCCCTTGAACATACTGGTCTGCACTGGCTGGGCACCCACCTTTACTGCATGGATGAGATGAAGGATAACTTCCTTATCTTTGACCTATTTTGAATGGAGAAATATTATTTATTTTGCTATTTATGTTCTGATTTCCCCTTGGAAGGCTGCTGCCAGTCTGTGCTGAATGAAAGCTCTTACGGGACAGAAAATCTTAATTCCTTTTAAAAGAAGGTCTCAGTAAATACATTTCAGAATGAGATTTCTTTTGATACTTGCTTTTCAAATCCCTGTGTGTTTCTATACCTCCATAATCTTCTATCTTCAGAGAGGTGGAAAGGGAATTTAAAACTGCCTTTCCTTTAGCACCAAGACCCAACTGCAAAGACAGTGCTTGTCAGTGATGGGAGAGGAGCCAGGCCCAGGGAGATGCTGGAGCTGAGCTGTGAGGAGCAAGACACAAATTACATTAAATAATAATTAAAAATAAAACAAAACCAAAGGCACTGAATGTTTTCAAACAAACTGGAGAAAATGAGTTTTGTACATTAACAGTCTGTGAACATTAGGGGGTAAAATCCTGCTGGCAGTGTTTTACTCTGCTGTTGGGCGTGTAGATGCTCTGTGGTGCAGTACAGTCCTACCTTTCATTTCCAAGGAATGGGAAATGCTGTCACCTTGAGCTGAGGCTGGGATGGGGGAGGATGTCTGACCTTGTGATTTGTTGTCCTCCACTTCAGCTGAAGTTCCCCCGTGTCAGACTGACTCCTGCTCTGACCCTCCTCAGATGAGGTACAAATTGAGGATGTCAAGGAGCAATTTTGCCTGAGAAGGTCTTTGCTGCTGTGGGAGGAGATGTGGTAGTGGATGTTCAAATAAGATTTGGGTTCAGAGTCCTTAACTGCCCCATGATGTTGGTTGGTTTGAGTTCAGCTCTTGATCTCCACATTAATTTTTCAGCATGAAAGCGCAGAGCACAAGAAGCAGAAGCCTTGGCAAACTGAGGACACCCACCCTGGGAGAGAGAGAAAATTTCACATGGTTGGAGAAACCGGAGCCAACTGAAAACTAGGAGCAAGGCAAGGGGCAGGGGCAATGAAAGGTAAGATTTTCTCTGGGTAAGGCAAGCAAAACAGATTTGAGACCCTAACCAGTTTAGTGAATTCACTTAATGTCTGCCTATAAATTCATGCCCTTAATAATTTATATTGGAAAATGAAAATGAAACAGGTTTGGGAAAAGGTCTTTTTTGTTTTATTTTGGGTTTGTGGTTTTTTGTTTTATTTTGTTTTTGTGGGTTTTTGTTTGGTTAGTTTGGTTTTTGCTAACATAATGGGGGTCTGCCCCAGGGGTCTACCCTCCTGCTGGGAGGGCTTTAGGAGGAGATGGGTTAAAACAGCCTTTCCTCTGGAAATGGGTCCCCGTGCAGTCCTGCTAACTGTGAGGTTTGAGGATAACCCTGTACTCATCAGTATTTTGGGGGCGGGGGAATAAATCTTCTCTTTGAGCAAATAAAGAAGTGGGCATTCATTTGCTTGCCAGGTGATGGCTTGCAGCACCTCTGTTCATTTGGAGCATCTCCTTACAGACAGTGCCCAAAATGTCACCTGTAGGGTAAGGCACAGCCGAAAACGTGTGAAGGTATCAGGCTCTGCCTTCGCCATGTTGCACATGAAACAAAATTGGATGCCAAAATGGTGGTGTTTCCATGGACCCTGGAACTCGCACAATCACACTGGCCTTTTCCCTACATCAGTTAGGAGAAAAAAAAACCCCTCGGAGCCACATTTCTGTGTGAACAGCCTTTGCTGGAGGCAGCTGCACAGGTGCATCTCCCAGTGATGACCCTGAATGGCAGAGGCTGATGGTGACTTTCTGGTGAGATGTGCATGTTTGAAGGGTTTCTCATTCTTGTCACAGACCTCCTGTGTTCTCGTGGGAGGCTCCCTCCTTTCCTTGCCCCTCTCTTTACTGCTGCTGAACTGCACTTCCAGGTATTGCCAAAGGACCAGGACACAGCTGTGGTCATATAGGTGGAGAAAACACCTCTGCCAACACGCCAGGTGAGATGGCAGGAGCAGCAAGCCCCACCACAACTCCCTTCCACCTCCTTGCTCTGCTGCTTCGCTGCCCAGAATGTTGAACAAAACAAAACAAAACAAAAACACAAAACCAAGAAAAAGCCTGCTCTGGGCAAGGCAAAACTATTCATCCCCCAGCCTGGGCAGGAACAGGAGAGGGGGAGTGGGCTGAAGGTCACTATATACTGATGGGACAAATTTCTGGGTACATGGTTGCATTTTTTGTTTTTTCTTGCCACTGACTTCTCAAGAAATCTGCAGCAGTTTGAGGTTTTTGAAGCTGTTTCCTCTTGCTCAAACCGCCTGACGTTGGCCAGCACGGGCTCTGACGCAGCTTCGCGGTGCCACAAGCCCTGTTGCAACCCTGCCTAGCTCCTGCCCGTCCTCTGGGAACCCGGGACTGCCTCTGCAAGGCTCCTGTTGGGAAAGAAAACAGTCTGGTACTGAGCAGAGAGAATCAGGGAGGAATGAGGGGGGTTGTGAGATGCCTGAGGTAACTGGGGAAGACGGAAGTACTTTAGGTGCTTGTTTATTTATGTTTTACATCAATGGGGAGGTGGGAGTTTGGGTTCTGCCTGAACATGGGCCTTGGAGAGAAAACCCCTGAGAGTGCTCTGGCTGAGTTTAGGAACAAAATAACCACTGTGCTCCCTGATTAAATCCTTAACCACAGAGAGGCCTCTAGCATAGAGCCTCTGCTGAACTGCGGTGCCAAAATTGACATCTCCCAGCTGCAAAACGTGGCTGCATAAATGTCCTACGGGACCGGTCAGACATCCCTGGAGCTGCAGTCACCTCACACAGATGCTTCCCTCTCTCCACTGACTATGTAGGAAAACTGGGGTGCCTCCAGGTGGCAGCCCTGTCCACTCTAAGCAGGGGTTTGTTTTTCCCTTGAAATTATAAGGGAACATCGGTAGTGGAATTAACTTGGGATTCAGTCCACCGTAGCAGCACGGTGGTAGGACAGTGCTGGATGTGCTAGTGGTGGTGCTCTTACTTTCACAGAATGATCCAGCACCTGCAGGAGTCATCCCAAACCAAGATGTGGGCTCTGGGTTCTGTCAGCCCACAGACAGGGGTGAAGGATTGCAGGACTGACCCTCAGTCAGCCTCCACAGCAGCCTTGGTCCTGCCCAGGACCAGCCTGCCAAGAATCACATGGGCCGAAGGATGAGCACAGCTCGTAGTGATTGCAGCATTCAATTGACTGGTTACAGGTCAGAACCTGGAAATATAACATAAAAATGTAACTAGATAAACCACTCCCCCATCGAGAAGCATAGACTGGATCCTGCAATGAAGTGACTGCTACCGGCAACAAAAAGCAGCCTTCTGGCACTGTGTGGTAAAGTCCCCATAAACCTGTTTTTGTGCTTGAGAACACCCAACAGCTACTGGGAAGAGAGAGATGGAAAGCTCAGGCTGCAGACAGCTCTGCTCCACCAGCATTTACGTGGTCAGGCACCCACAAGCACGTTCCCAGTAAGAAGTCAGAAATCTGTGGGTAGCGACTGAGAGGCTCCTTGCAAAATCTGAGTTTCATCCCTTTGTGGATCAAATCATCAGCACCTTGAAGGGCTTCTTCTTAAAGGGGTTTTAAATAGCAATAAAACATTTACAAGTTGACAGCAGTAATGAAACTTGGGTGTTCCCAAAATCTGTAGCTCAGTTTCTATTCCCAAAAGAAGGATCAAAATCTAAATGTTTTGAGGATTTAACTAGCTTATTGCTCACAGGTGCTTTATGCTATTCAGGAAAATGCCCTGCTTTCTGACCAGAAGTTAGACTTGTAGGCTGAGCATGCAGAATTTGAATTTTCCTTTAATGCAGTGAAAAAGCAGCACAAAGCTGCTGTCTGAACTCAGGATAGTCTAAGGATAAAATCCCTTTTATTTATACTTTTAATTAAGGATGAGTTTTTGTTTCTGTCACAATGCACAGAATAATTTCTAAATCATATTTGAGACTTCCAGCAGAAGAGGTTAACTAATACTGTGAACTCATCCACCCAGGGGAGCTCTGCATTAATGTGGTATTTAAGTGGGGAGATCAAAGCTTTGATACCAAATGAAATGCTATTAACAGTTTCGCACAAGCAAAAACCTTCAAGAAATTTCAGTGCAAGATTGTTTGCACTGAGGAATGAATGTGGATGGGAAAAAAAGGTGGCTCCATCCCAGTGCTGAATTTATTTGGTGGTCAAAGCAGGGGCTGACAGTAGCAAATCGCTCGCTGGTAGTTGTGGATGTTTTGGCCATGGTCAAGGCTGTAATGTCCCCCTGAGAAGCTGCAGGGCAGAGGCTGAGGCAGCACTCTGCCTACCTGCACTGTCTACTCCCAGCTTCACTGATGAAGACAAATACTGAAGTCTCTTGCTGTAGTCTGGATGTTTCAGCTTCCCAGGTTGTAGCACATGCCTCCTGATTCTTTTCTCACATTGTATCCCACTAAGTAGTTCAGGAAGCTACCCAGTGGCTTTTCTTTTTTTCCTCTTTTTAACCGGAAAGCAGCCCAATTCCTAATGTTCCTATCCACACATGACTTCTGCTGTTGGCAGAAGTCAAATACTTTGACTAAACCAAGATTTGGTTGTCTTCTTTTCATCTCTTGTTGTTTTGCTAAAAAAGAACCAAACCAAAAACCCCCCCAAAAACCCTACACCAATCAAAAAACTTTAAAAAAAATGTATTAAAGAGAGAGACTTTTTTTTTCAAAGCCTGCATATCTATCTTACAGCAATATTTTCCTAATTCCACAACTGCGAGCAAGTCAACAACTTCTAGGAGTAGGGTTAGACCACTAATTAAGCAAGAACTGTAGAAAAGATTTAAGTGGGATCTACAGCGCTGACCTGTCCTTTTTCAAATGCCAAGTTTATATACGTGACTGCGCATTTCAAATGGGTCAAGAGAGCTTGGTTGTAAGTACCCAACACATTGCTGTGAATTAATATTTAATCAAACGTACAACATAGGGCTGAATATTAAAGCTTACCTTTGATTTTGACTTCTCTGATTTTCTTGGGTTTCTAAACCCCTGTGAAAATACTTCAGTATTTCATAATAGTATTACTCATACGATATGTTTCTTAGCTGTGATTAAAGCTAGTGAGGATGTAAATCTACAAAGGGAAATCTAAGCAAGACCTCATCAGCATAAAGTATGTGGGAGACTGATTTAGTTACATCCCTATTAGTAATGACAAATCAAATTGTTCCTCCTTTTAGATCACTAATATAGCAAGGTTTTGCAACTCAGCACATAGCACTCATGATAAATCAGTTCAGTCTGTACACAAACACTGAAGGCTGCCTTAAATCTGGGTTGATTTCTGATTCCAATCTCTTTCAGTGCAGTTCAGGTGAACCACCCTGGTTCCCTTAATACCTGGAAAGAAAAAAAAAAAATAGTTAATCCCTACCCCCATGTGCTGTATATCAAGCACTCAACATTTATAACCCTGCAGCTGATCACTTAGCAACTGTCTTTGGGAGGAACGACTCACCTGATGTGCCATCGTGAGCTCTTGTGTTGCAGGGAAGAGGCCGGATAAAATGAGGTCGGGCAGTGTAAGCGTACCCTGTGCCGAGCGGCGCTCGCTCCACTCTGTAATGAAATTAATCAAGGTCATTAATTTGATCCTTTTTTATTGTTATAATTTGAAACTGTAATTTGAGGTGGCTCAAAGAGGCGCAGGCATATCTGTAATTATACCTTTATAATTACATTTATATTTTAAGGTAAACATTTTCATGTATTGCTGTAAATAGACTGTGTATGATAGAGAATAACGTCGTCTCATACTGGTTTCAGCCAGAGCTGAACGACTGCAAACGTGGACTGTAAATGGCATGGGGGGGATATTGAAATCCACCAGTTGTGTGCTGTTTAATTTGGTTTTAGGTGTTTCATGTGTCTTAACATCTTAAGGTTAAGACTGAGCTTAAACCCCTGGACAGGCCCAAAACCAAAGGCTAATTGAAAGAGATACAGAAGAATTGCTGTTTAGTCACACTGACCTTTAAAAATTGCAGAGCCAAGGCACGAAGGTTGGCCTCATCTGACAAAGCTGGAGGAGTTCATGGTGGCTGAAGAAGCACATGCTAGAGTCACCTCTACACTGATGGCTGTGACAGTGACCAACGAGGGACCCGCTGCTGATCCTGCAAGTGATGGTCAGGAAAAATTGCGTTGTTTGTTCTGTGTTTAACATCTCGCTGGGTGAGACCATGGTGGGGGTATGAGAGCACCTTTTGTCTGCACAGCCAATTTGGCTGCCTCTGTTCCCCTGGGCTCTGCTCACCGGCTGTCTCCATGGCATGCATATGAGCTCCCTCCTGTCTCTGCTCTGGAGCAAACCAACTGGTTTCTCCCAAGGAGAAACCTCGACATGACTGACAGGGCTTTTTTTCGGGTTGCACAGACAGAAGAGCCTGGCATGAGCTGGACCAGACTGTACCCTGGACAGTCCTCCAGCCATCCCAGGAGACCTCATGCCCACTGTCCTTCATGCTGTGCTGTAGAACCCAAAATGCCTTCACATCCTGCTGAAAAACATCATGCTGGCAGGCTGCCACCCAGTCCTTTCAGCATTTAGAGAATTTCAAACTTAAAAAAACATCCCCAATGCAATAATTATTGACCTGGGGTCTGTGGGGCTCAGCAGGGAGCTCAAAGGAGACCCAGGCCAAGTGCTGCACAGCATGAAGGTAACCACTGCCCTTCAGAGAGCACTGGTCCTTAGTGGTGTGGACACAAGCCAGCCCGTAGCAAAGAGCAATGGTTAATGGTGCCTCCCAGGCATTTTCCACAACAGCAGCAGACGCGCAGCCTTTGCCAAGTAGCCAACACTCAGCATTTCCTTTCTTCTCCCTAAGATTGTTTCTGGACCTTACAAACCTCTTCTTCCCTGTGGCTCAGTGCTCTGGCAGCAAAACGGTGAGGACTCCCTGGAGTGGCAGAAGTGGGTGACACACAAGTGTGTGATGCACCAGGTCTGTGAGAGCAGATCTCCAGAAGCAGGATGAGGGCACCAAGAGTGGGGAGCCCAGAATGAGGGAGTCACTGAGCCTGTGATGGAACAATAAAAATAGAGATGTTTCTGGCAGAAAACAGCCCAGAAATTAATACCAACCCTACTCCATTTTGGAAGGAATCTCCTGAAGCATGCAAGAAATCTGGCAATTTACATTAAATAGTTGAAAAGAAAACGTTGAGATGTTCTTAGTGTAATAAAAACTGAATTCACAGATTTAGTGAGAAAGGGGGAGTGAAAAGGTCCTGAGTTCTTTACTTAAGAATAACCTTGGTGCAGCTGCCACCAATACCTTGCTTATCTGTCCTCCTCAGCAAACCAGTGGCAAAGCTGGGAGCTTAACTCTTAAGGGCATTGCCCCTGGTTATCTGGCTCATCTCTCAGCAAATAAACATTTTCCATTTCTCATCTATATTTACCTCATAGTACATATATAATATTTGTAACCAAACATCTGTCTATACTTGGCTTGTTCCCTTCTCCATTTAAACACACACCTGAGAAGAATCATTAAGCCAATTGCCCATCTCCAGCAGCGAAAGCATTTACAGAAAACATTGCAGTACACCTCTGCAAAATGAATATGTGAACATGGATTTGTAAAAGATGAATGACAAAGGACCTGGCAGGCACTGCATGAATAAGCCATATAGAACCTCAAGACCCAGCTCTCAGGTTAGCATGCTTTATTTTAGCTTGTCACAATTTTTAGAAATGATGTGGTATTTTTGCAACCTTCATTTCCCAGTTTTTCTGGAATTTTTGAGGTGGTTTTATACAAGACTGCTGCTGTGACAATGCTTGCTCACTTCCAGATCCAAAAAATAAAAGCATTAGCTTCTCAAGGTTTTTCAGTTTGAGTACCCAAACCCAATGATCATTCCTGAAAACTTTGGCTGTGGAAACTATATCAGGGCTGGGAGAGAAGGGCCATAAGATACTGTGCTCTTCATGCAAGTACTTATTCCAGCAGGAGACCAACTAGGAGCTGGTTTCTCAAGTAGGGCAGCAGATTTTTTTAAGCACTCCAGGAATACTCTGTTAAACTCAGCAAGTGTGATTAAGATGGGTGCAAGTTCACTTTGACCACTTTGGTCTCTATCACTTGCTCTGTTGTCTCAGGATCCTTTGGAGAAGGTATTCCTCCTCCAAAGAATTTCATAAATTTTTAGAGCCAAATGACAGGGAACTGGACTCAATCAGATGAAGCTGGAAAGGCTGGACAAGCTTTTTATGTCTCGTTTCATACAAATTTTGGGTTGGCTGGAGTGATGTCAGTAGCTTCACTGGCATGACCTCCAAAACCACACACCCTACAGTTTCCTGGTCACTCTTATACTTCTGCAGCATCTGTAGTAAAAACCCATCAGCTGCAACCTTGGCTGTTTGAGCAGAAGTCTCCCCTGTGCAGTCTGTTATTAAATTCTCTTATGTCTTTATTAGATATTAGATGTGATGAAAGAAGGTGACATCTCCAGGGAAATCTTGCTTGAGGTGTGGGGATGGGATGTTAATGGACTGGAGAAGACAGAAAGTCTACAAGTGTAATGATCCTGTAACGTCCCCATGTGAGTATGAACATCCAGATATCTTTTTTTTTTTCCACTCCACAAAGGAAAAGCACTTGAGGTGTACATAAACAAGGTACTTAGCTCTTCTCTACTCAGTACCACTTGCTTCTGTTTTAAAAATGGCCTTGGTGTCTTTTTGTTTTTATTATTATTTTTCTGTTCTGCAGTCGGCATCCTTTTTATTTCACACATTTGTACAATAGATGAGTTCTCCTTTCCATGTGACAGTTTCATTTCAGAGAAAAATGGAAAAATCCCTGCAGAATCAGCATTTTACAAACTTGTTGATTAAACAGGGTAGAGAAGGATGGATGCAGACTGCAGAACTAAACCCTGAGAAGCTGGTGCGCGGGTGCCAGGAACATGTTGGAGGCCTGAGGTAGGATTGAAAAGAACATGATTTGAATTATTTAAAGGCAGGTGTTTAAAAGTCCCCATGCCTCCTGGTGTGCCCTGCATGTGTGCACCCTGTCCTGCTCCTTCCTTCTTGCCCACAGGCATCTTGTGAGGGTCTGCAGACATATTTATGATACCAGCAGTATTCATAAAGGTCAGTCTTGTTACCAAAACCATTCCTTTGTTTCACCATGGTTGCAGGTTCCCACCATGCTGATGGAGATCCTGGGAAGCTCCCACCAGGTAGCTCCTGCCCTCCCACCCCTCTGCTCTGGATCCCAGGAACACCATGGCAAAGCAGTCACACAAGAGAAGGGCTGTTCATGTAGCCGTCTCCTTAATGGGCCCTTAATGGGCCCTTGCAGTTTGCAGTATGGCCTGAAAGGTGTCTTTTCCATTGGGATGAACATTAGGCAACAACACTTATTCTTAAAAGACTGTAATATATTTGAGAACTAAAGTGAATTAAAACACCCTAGAAGTTTAACACGTGTTTTTCTGTTATTAAATTTCAAGGGGACCAGAGGAAGTTAAAAAAAGGAATCTTAAAGACCTCTTTAAAGTAATTTTTAGCTGTTAATTAATTGGAAGTTTATGCCTATTTCTAATCAGGAATGCATTCTGCCATGCAAATGCTGCAGCCTGATGAAGGATATGCTCTTCTATATATGACAGAAAAAGGATCTTCCCCGTCAGTGGAAACCAAAGTTGCACGGGATGAGGACAACTGGTTCTGCAAGAGAAGCTCATGTTCTCCTGGGTCCCAGCTTGCACCATCTTGTCACAGTTTCAGGTCTGGCTCCAGTTTGCTCTTCTAAACAGGTTTCTCTGGTATCTCTCTGTCCGGGTGGACACACTCACAGCACAGTTGGACACCATGCCCCTCCCCCCCTTTTTTGGGAAAGAAAACTGAAGGGCAGCATGGTCCCAGGATGTATCTACATTGCAGCTGCATTTTTAGCTGGTGCTTGGGCTCCTCTGAGCTCAGGGGTCACATGCAGCTGCTCGTTGGCTGCACAGAAACCTGCGCTTTTACGAGGAAGGCGTGTTGTCATTGGCTGGCTGGGCTGTGTTTCTTGGATTCCCTCAAAAATAGTTTTCTGCTTTAATAGATCTGAGTGGCTGATGATCTTAACATTTGTTCTAATTGCTGTTTAACTTCAGAGCTGGTTTAATGTGTGTAGCAGTAGCAGTCACAAAGAAAATACCAGAATCTAAATAATTAAAAAAAATCCAAAGCTTTTATGTGTACAGGGAGAGATTTAAATATGTGCAGAGATTTTTAGGCTCTGGCTTTAAAACAGTGTAATCATAGAAACAACAAAACTGGCCATCAGAGTAAGAGAGGTGGTCCCCTGCAAACCAGAATCACAGAGTGGTTTGGGTTGGAAGGGACCTTAAAGATCATCTGCCATGGGCAGGGATGCCACCCACTAACCTGGATTGCTCAAAGCCGTGTCCAACCTGGCCTTGAACACTTCCAGGGATGCGGCATCCACAGCTTCTCTGGGCAGAAAGCAAGCAGACTGCAAATGGCTTTCTAATGGATTTCTTAAGGTGTTGAAGGAGACCTGTTTGTTAATCTCAGATAAATCTCAGTTCAGTTTTTGCATTGTTGTGGTTTATGATGATGATGATCAAGAACTGATGTAGGACTGCTGGAAACAGATACTACTAAATCCCATAATATTTTATCTATTTTGTCCCAAAAAGGAAAGTGAGCAGCTCTGATGGAAGTGGCCAGTGTTATAACCCAGCATAGAACTATATGAAGATATATTTTCATGGGCTGTCTAGGTTGCAGGTAAGATGATGACCGAAATCTAGGTAATATGTAACTGAAAATTTAAGATTTTGTCTTAAAGAAACCTGTGTGCCCAGAAGATCTTTTGGGGAACAAAAAAAACCCAACTACAAAAAAATCATAGATGCTGCACGGTGACATAATTGTGTGACTTAGCAACAGGGCTCCCACAGGCAATAAGGAATGCGTCCAAGTGAACCCATGATTTATTGCTGCAAACCCTGGCATGGACACAGAGAGACCTGTGCTTCTGCAAACAACCCTTTAGCACAGGCAGCTCAGCAAATCTTGTTGTCTTCTAGGAAATCACTCCTGTGTTACATCAAAACCCCTTCCTTATTCCCCACACATAAGTCAGGGAGGCCAGAGGGTGAACAGGGCATTGCTCTCCATCAGAGCAGAGTTTGTGCCTGCTGGGGCTGAACTGATCCTGCCCTTTGGGGAAGCAGAGGAGTTCAGGCTGATCTCAGCCTGGCTTACATGCTTATGCAATACCAAATATGTGTATTCAAATCTCTTGTCCCCATCCTCACAGTAAGGACTTTCTTCTTAATATCTAATCTAAACCCGCCCTCTTGTCAGTCTGAAGCTGTACCCCTTGTCCTGTCACTACATGCCCTTGTCAAAAGTCCCTTTCCAGCGTTCCTGTAGGCCCCCTTTAACAGACTTTTTAATGTCTTGGGATATGTATCTTTATTTGCAAATGATTTTCACTGAGAAGTGACTGAGGACCTCTGGATACAGTTATTCTCTAAAATCAATGACACTGTTGAGCCATCACCGCCTCCATCCCGACTGTAACTCAGCTGTCCTGCAGTGGCTAAATACAACCAGGAATTAAAATACTGGGATTGGGGGGGGGGGTTGTGTATTTTGGCTTATTTTTTAGTTGTTTGGGCTTTTTTTTTTAATTCCCACTGTGAAGCTTTATGACTTTCTGTGTCTGAGTTCAAACTAATGCTAAGGGATTCAGTTGGTGAATGGTACTAAATATTTGTTCAGGATGGGAACCTCCAGCCTTATTTCAGCTGAAAGATTTTCTTCTGTGCACTCCTGACTGGCAGAGTTTTCTCTCCCTTTGTAAAAAGCAGATTTTCATGCTGTTGTTTCAATGAGGCTTGAAGGTTTTACACCCCTGGGGCCATTGTGTAGCTGCTGAAGCTTTGCTCCTCTGGCAAACTTTCTTTGCTTAGAGGTTATTAATACTTTCTTCATTAGTAATTTAACATTGCAAAGTGAAAACTGCTTGTATCAGACACAGACTAACTGGAGATAAGTTTGTGAATGTAAAACATAATCATGTCACAGCAATGAGCAGGTAGCAAGTGGGAGCTCTCTGCTCCCCCACAAGAAGTTGCAGGTTGTCCAGCTTTTTATCAGCCTGGTTTATAGAGTATAAGCCCCAAAAGTCCTTCATCATTGCATTTAAGATCCTTTTTCAGGTGTTTCTTCCCTTTTTCTTTGTCATCCAACAGCCTCCCCTGATCTGTGTGAGTCTGTGAAAGTGTTAATAAGGTGACAGGTATAAAGGTGCCCATAACTTTACAGAGAAATACTTTCCTACCCTTAAGATGACAGCCTCATCCTGGGGGAAAACTGCCTTTTTTCAGCTTCCTCAGGTCTATGTTTACCCTTCATGGGCTCACTAAAACCCATTAGCAGGAACCATCAGCTCAGGAGCAAGGGCACAGGGATGGGCCTGTACCCACAGCCCATCATCTGGCAGAGCCTCTGCCAAATCTGTGGGTACAACAGGCCAGCGTGAGCAAGGGTTGGCATTCCGCCCCTTGTGTGTCTGTTCTGGTGGATCTCATGCAGTGCAATGTCTGCAACACCAGAGCAAGCACCCACACCTTTCAGCAGAGGTGCCTCATTAAGCCCAAGAACACTAATTGCTCAGGCTGAGCTGGGAGGATAAAGCACCCGTTTGCTTGGGAATCAGAAATGTTACACTCTAGGGCTGTGCAAGCTGAGAACTGTGTAAACAGAACAGATAAATTATCCCCCAAGTTACAAATGGGCTCAGAAGTAAGGCTACAGCCAACCTTTGCATTAGTTGGGAACAGCTGCATACAGCATAGCCTCCAAATTTCCATAGAAACTTGGATCAGCCATAGATTATCTTCATTTTGTAAATGTTTTAATTATTATACTATAACACTGTTCTGTGGGGATTGCAAAGCCAAGGCTACATGGAAGCCACATTTAAAAAGCAGTTTCCCTAGACCATATTTTAAGAAAAGCAAAGCTGGTTTAGGATTAAGGCTTATGGTTTCTGATAGATTTGATTTTTTTTCCATGCTACTGCATGCACTCTTTTAAATAAATAAACTCCCACCAAGCTTGCTACTCCAGTGGGACTGGATTGAACTTCCCAGGCATGCATGAATTATAAAGTCAGATATATGTTCCTGCGGAGAGGAGAATTACTTGCAGAAACCATCTCCCGATGCACGTAGCCTGTACTGGTCACTTAAAAAATAAAACGCCGGGTGCGTGCGGGTGGCAGGAGCCGGGGCCGCGCCCCGACGGGAACCAGCCCTGCATTGCCCCACACGGACGTGTCGCTCCCTGCGTGTCGCAACCCCTCTGCGGTGGGGCCAGGGAGGAGATGGCCCTGCAGATTGCACAAGGGGATGACAGGATGTGGCTTCTGCGTGCGCCGGCGCCGCTGTTTACAAGATCAGGTACCAAAGTGGAAGCGGAGTCCGGCAGGCGGCTTTGGGAGATGTGGTTAGATCAAAGGCTTTCCCACGGCGAGGGCTCCCGGTGCGGCGGCAGCGTGCCTCGCAGGGCAGCGCTGAGCGTGTCACCGTGTCTGTGCCATCCCCCCGCGCCAGTGCGTGCCCCGCTGCCGCTGGGCTGGAGAGCTTTCCTTGGCTCAGCGGGGGGAAAGCAGCCAGAGGATCTGTGCTGCAGGAGCGGCTGATGCTGGATGCCACAGGTGCATGTATATAGGTTGTCCCAGCGTGTGGGCAAGGGTGCGAAGCTGCCCCGTGCAGCTCAGAGCCTGCCCACAGCCTGCGGAGAGGGGCCCGGCGCCGTGGGTCCGGCAGTGGCTGCTGCCACCAGCACTGCCCTGCCAATGCTCTGCCCCTGCCAGGCTCCTCTCCCTGCCCTTTCCCTGCCTGTGTCCCATGGATGCAAGGCCCTAAGAATCAAACCTACCTGTGTGCTCAGTGAAACCTCCCTTAAATAACAGATCTCCTAGGACAGAGTTAGTCAAGTCACTCAGATGGGGTGAAGAAGCAGGGAAAGGTTTGCTTGCCTTTCCCTATGGGGCAGGTGGTCAAAAAAAGAGCTGAGCACCAAACCTGTTGCTTTTTACAGGTGTTGGGCTAGCCATGTGTTTTATGTGTTTTCTCTATAAAAATGCCGTGTTTTGGTGTCCTGCACCATAAGGATGAGCAGAGATGCCAGCAGGTGGGGGATGGTGCAGCCCAGTGATCGCACAACGTTCTCTCAAAGCTTAAGTCAACAGAAGGTATTTGCCCAAGCCCAGCAAACTGTGAATCAGAGCACTGCTCCTAACAAAACAGAAGTCCTCCTTGCTCATGCTTTGCTTGTCATCGATCGAGGCAGAGTGATGAAATACTCAGCCCTTCTCACCCTGATAAGTGCTTTATTTTTAGACTACCTTTAGCATCGCCTCGGCAGCTGGTCCTGCAGGCTGGGCTGTCACCTCTGGCTCCTGATGCACACGCAGACCCTGCTGTTGGTGTGTGCTGGACTGTCACTGAGCCCTTCCAGCTCCTAATTTACACTCCAGGACAAATGTCACTGCAAAACATTTGCTTTGTTGTGCCGTCATCTCTCTCTCACCTTGTGCTGCCATGCTGCATCATGCCCTGACTGTTTGCAGCAAGAGTTTTCTGGTCAGCTCAGCAAAACACATCCTACGTCTTCACGTTTCCCCAATTCCTTCCAGCAAACTGAATATTTTAGGGCACTTCAGGGTAATTTGTTGCGACAAGAAAATGCCTGGCAGGATACTGTTGTGTGCAGAGGCAGCCGCGTGTGTGGTGCCCTCTGGCTCTGCCTGTAGTGACAGAAACCAGCCGGCCACGTGTGCCTGGCTGACAAGGCTCTGGGGGAATGCTTGGGTGTCTGCTCTGGGTATCCCGGGCGATCACAGCGTGTCCCGAGCAGAGCTCACATCAGCACATGGGGACCATTCCCTAAAGCTGCTGCCAGCATGAGCTGTCTTCTTTGGCTTCAAAAGTTTTAGGGCTTTTTGGGCAGAGGTGCAATGACAACACCAGGGATGGGAAACATTGGGACCAGTGTTTTTTCCCGCTTGGAAATGCTGATGTGTTGAGAAAAGAATTCTCTTGAAGAAATGCTTTGAATTGGACAAAATTTAAATAAACTCAAATTGCTCCAGATTTTTCTATATTTTGGAATGTTGTGGTTCAATGTCTTTCTGTTTTATAGAAAAAGATAATTTATGGTTTTTAAAGGCCTATGTCAGATTTCATAGATGCCAAACACTTTGATCTACCTGATGTGAAGAAATTTTGGGATTGCAATCCCTGACAAATTTATTACCTGCTTCGAAATAGAAAACAAATTCCAAAATTTCAGATTTTTTCCCATAAAACAAAACCCCCACCCATATCCCTCCCAGCTCACCATTCTGAGTGAAATATGTGGCTCAGTTCCCTGCAGAAACACAGAGCTATATTTATGACCCAAGTGGTCCCTTTTGCCCTATGTCTCAGCCTGCTGGGTTTCAGGTGGGATTTCTTAGAGGCGTCAGGTTGACTGACCATGTGCTGGGCAGATGGTTTGCACCGGGGCAATAAATCAGAGGAGTCTGGGACTCAGCAGATTTCCTGCGCCTGCTCTTGGTGCAGCCTGTATCCACCTGCTGGGATTCCTTGATGGCATGGCAATCCCTGCTCTTTTGCTGCTCCTTGATTTCTGCTGATGTTTAGGGGTGTTTCGTGGTCTATGCTAGCCTGTGGAATTCCCCAAGCAGCAGGAAAGGACCTTAAATCTACCCAGACAAACTTTCCCAAAATAAACAAAGGGATTTCTCTGGAGTGATACCTTAAAAGTGTTTAGTCACAGCATCTTCATTAAGCACAGGTGAGTAGAGCCACTCCACCTTGTAAAGCACTCTGGTTTTCTCCCAAGAGCTTTTCCCTCTTCCTCTGCTGTGGCTGGCCTTCCTCCACCCTCTCCTTTGCTGGTAATTAGATGTCAGACTACAAAGCTGCTGGCAGTCGGGCTCTCAGCTGCCTTGCTGCACACTGCGCGCACTGGGAATCGTGCTCGTAATTATTATTATTATTATTATTATTATAGCATCTAGAGGGCTCAGACATTGTGGCAGGCATTTTGCAGACATGCAGGAAAATGTAGATGTTTCCCCCATGGATGTGCAATCAAAACCAAGTTTTAACAAGTGGGAGGCAAAATTAGAAGGAAGGGCTGGTGCTAGGGATGGGCAGCCAAGCTGACCACCACTGCTCGCCCTTTGAAGCGTTGGATAAGGCTGATAAGTGCAAATGGGCTCCATAAAAAATGTTAAGTATTTGAAAATTCTAGGCTAGTTTCAACCTTTTTTTTTTTTTTTCAGCTGTACTATTTTGAAAGGCTTTGAAGTCCTGTTTGCTGAAGTCACTCGGGCAACCAAAGTCCCAGTGACTTTCAGGGAGATTGGAACTCCTGGATTCCTGCTGTAAGAAGCAGCATGTTGATTACTCCTTCCTCTAAAGATTCCTGAATGCTGCATCTGGGGTCAAATGTTTTTGAGGTAAGATATGCAAGGGAGGAAGAGGGTGAGGGTGAGGGTGATGCATCTAAAAACACCCACAAAACTTTATCTCAAAATGTCCATTTATATGGCATTTGTGACATTTTTCAAAGGTGATGCTGCTAAGTACTTTTTACTGGTAAAATGTGAGCTTATGTGACTCATTTAAAGATTTTGATGCTTTAGACATGTTAACATATCAGCCTGGACAGGCCTATTCTCAGATTATGTCTTTAAAGGTATTTGGGGGAAAGACAGCCAGGTTTAGCTGTTTGTGAATGTCTAAGGACAATGTTCATTAACACAGCATCTGCAATCAGCCACTGTGTTGTGTCCCTGCGGTTCTGCAGTGACAGTGTGCTAGAAATACCTGTTGGCGTCCTCGAAGGATGACCAGGAACGGGTACCCCAGACAAGGATGCAACTGAAAAAGAACCAAGGTATTTCCTAAGCATGATCTGTACTCTCTTACAGAGATCAAATTTAATTGTGGACAGGCAAAAAAAAAAAAAAACCAAGAAACCAAACCAGAACAAAAATATCTTTGCAAAAATCACCATTCAGGGTCTGCTTTGGATTTTCAAGGAGCCTTAACATGGTCCTTTTTTGATGAGGGGAAGTGTTTGTGCATGTCGTCCTCAAGCAATAGTGCCTGAGACCTGGCAGTCAAAGATGCAATGCTGTAAAACCACAGGAAATGGAAAGAAGTTGATCTCAGCTGGGTATTTTTCAGGTGAATAAAAGTATGGCATGAGCACTTTGTAGAACTGTAATTCTGAAAAAGCTAAACAGCTTTCATTCAGATGCAGTAAATAAGAATTTTTAACTTAGTTTTTGTCACCAGTAAAGGGCTGGTGTGCCCCAAGGACAGCGAGCCAAGGGAGCAGGAGCAGAGGGAGGAGCACTTGAAAATTTGGCTTCAGTAAATTGTTCCTTAAATTCAATGAGTCATGATTTTTCAGTGTATGTGGCTCTCTGTATAAACTCCAGCCCAGCCAGAAAAATATCCCTTGGCCATTCGTGAGAGCTAGTAATGGTTTCCTAAGGATTAATTCCTCCTAAAAGATACCGTCTGCATTCCTTTGGAAGATGCCCTCCCACAGGCCCTCTCTTACAGCGCTGCACTAAAAATAGTGCTGAGAGCTTCGTTGCGACAGCTCCGTGTTGCAATTTTTATGGTTAGGTAGGTGAAGTCTCTTTAATTCAGCCAGCTCAATTCACTTAAATTTGCATGATAATGTGGTTAATTATCCATGTATTTCAAATGAATAATGATTTCACAAAAAGATAAGAACAAGGTCCTGTTTTTCTTTCCCTGTGTTTTAAAAATGCGCATAGAGTTTGCATAATTGAAATGTATTTTCTCTGGAGTGGAAATTCATATCTATTGTAGGTTGAAGTGCAAGCTCCTCTGCCTGCTGGGATGGCATCCTCCGGCTGATCCATGTGCAGGGATGGCATCCTCCAGCCAGATCCGTGTGTGAGAATGGCATCCTCCAGCAGATCCATGCGCAGGGATGGCATCCTCCAGCAGATCCATGTGCAAGGATCGTGTCCTTCAGGCACTCACTCAGCAGACCTGACTCACCATGGCTTGCTGCGACGTCAGTGCTGACCAAAGGAAGTTGCTGAGAATGTGACTCCAGCCTGGGTTAAAAATCACTGCAAAAGGCAATGCAGAACGAGCTGCCACCCAGCTCCTCAATGGCTTTGCTGTGGGGTGGCAGCAGTGCTTGGGGAGGGCAGCAGCCTGCCTGGAGACCAGCCCCTTCCTCTTATCTCTGCACAGATAAAGTGGCTGGTGGCAAAGGGCACTTCCTTATGGGCTGCTGCTGTCAGGAAATTTGGGTGGTCTTGCTGGCCCTTTTACTCCCTGACCTTTCCCTGTGGTCTGTGCAGCTGCAGATGTCAGGGCAGGCTGGAGTTCCTGGATGGAAGTGAGTGCCCACGACGGGGATGGGGTGGGCAGCACCAGGTATCCCACAGTCACTGTGGATGTTCAGCTCTTGCATAACCTCACACCACTGGAGCAGGGCACGGCCCTGGAGAGCTCCAAAACCCTTCCTGGCCCAAGGAACAAGAAGCTCTGGGGATATTTTCCCACTCACATTTCCTTACATCTCTTTTTTCATGAATTAACTCAGTTTTTCAAAAAATGTAAGGCACTCTGTCTCTTATGGGTGAGAAAAGAAGCATCTTCTTTCCATTTTAAAAAAGACCTCCTATAAATGGGGTTGTGCCCCTGCTTTTCTGTTGTCTGGCTTGGTCTGAAGCCCTCTCCTTGTCCTTTCTCCAAAATATAGACAAGATGGCCAAGGGCTGGGAAGCACTCCCTGTGCGTGTGTGGGAGGAGGGGGGTGCCTAGTCCAGATGCCAGGTAGCTGGTTAATGAGATTAATGACATTGGGGAACTGAAACTACAGCCTTTGAAAGGGAAAGGATCATCTCTGCTGCTCCCTTTACATTGCTGACTTCGTTTGCTCTTGCATGAATTGTTACTCGTCTGGCATGTGCTTGGGTAAAAAATACTTACTGGGCCTTTGAGATGAGGAAACTCAACGTGGTGATAGAAGGAGATTGTGAGGGGGGTCAAGATGCATCCCTTCCCCTGGCAGATGGAAAGGATGCTCCCACTGGGACCTGAGCAGTGCAGAACACCTCCAATATATCCGAGACATTTGAAGCTCCAAGTCTGCTGGTGTTTGAACCAATGTTAATTAAAGCATTTTAATGAGGATGTTTTGAGAACTGTGCATTAGTCTGTGCATGCCCTTCGTGAAATATTAAATATCTCTGCCCTTTCAGCAGCGTCCTCCTCCCTAGAAGGTCTTCCTGCAAATGGAGTTTGACACCCCTGATAATTTTGGAGCTAAGAAACCCAGAGAAATAACCTTCTACAAAAATCTTAATATGATCTTTGATGTTGCAGTCAAAGGAACACATGCCAGAAAATGTTTTGCTCTTTTCAGTTCATCCTCTGGTTGTGTTTGTTGTTATTTTACCAGTTCATCCTCTGCTTGTTGTTTGTTATTTATATTTCAGGCGCGACAACAAGCAGCTGATTAACTCATTAGGCATGAGCATCAAAGCACAGGGCGAGAGCACAAAATCTGCTCCTGCATCCTCCAGCCGCTCCCCACGGCTCGGGGGGTTCTGCAGGGCCTGAGGTACAAAAGCCATCTCAGTTACTCGTGGACAGCAGCGTGCCCTGTCTTTCTCCAGCCCTGTCTTTCTCGAGCACTGTCTCCACACTCAGGGACCATGGCTGTGCCGGAGCACCTCAGGCTCTGTCCAGGGGGACGGCCCAAGCTCCAGACTATGTGTTCATCATTCAGCAGGTAGAGGTAGCCCCACAGTGGGGAGTGTCCCCTGTGAAGAATCACAGCCATGGGGCAGTGAGGGCGAGTGCTACATGATGCTGCTCCAGGCTGAAAGGCCAAACACTGCTTGGTGGACAGGTGATTAGAGAGAGCACACATACAGATTTTGAAAGCTGCTCCTAACTATCAAACTCACCAGAGTTGCAGGAGCAACTGAAGCTGATAATGTTGACTTTCTCTTACAGGTTCAGCTCAGGTGGAATTATGCTCAAGGCACTAGTTTGCACCCAAGTGCTGCTGCCTTGTGTTGAAGGCTACCAAGGTGTTTTCGCCCCTAAGTGTGCTCCTCAGCAGCGTGGCTGTCACCCAGCCTTAAAAAGACCAGCGATGCCATGGATCTCGCTGGTGGAGGGTAAGGTGATCTGTCTGTTATCTGTGTACACCTGAAGCCCTTCAGAAGCAGAGGATTAGCAAATAGGTTGTTGCAGTCATGCTTAAATCTTGCAGACCCAACTACCTGTCTATGCAAGCCCTACAGATATGTGGCACAGGAGCACAGCAAGCCCATGGCCTCCCAGGAGCCTCCCAGGAACTTTCCTGTACAGGAGACATCCAAGAGATCGCTGGCAGGTCCCTATCAGGTATCCAGTGTGTCTCTTTATTTGCACCTCTTTTCACTCCTACCCTGAGGTCACAGCCTCCTGCCCACTCTTCACTTCCAACACACATCTCTGTTTTCATCCCACCAGTTTCTGCCTCCTTCTTATTTGTACCCCTTGACCCAGTGCCTTGCCCCAGGTGTGTGAAGTAAATGGACCAAGCTGGCTCTGCCCAGGGGCCTCACCAAATCTTATTCTGGCTTTAAAGCTTCCTAAAATTTTTACCATCCATTAGATGTTCAGTACCCCACCCACAACAACTGTGGTTCACCTGACCACCTTGACCTCCTCCTCTAAGGGAATCACCACAGACCCATGGGGCTTGAATGCAGTCCAACACCATCTTGCAGCTACACAGAGAGGAGAAGAACAGTCAATATTTATTGGCAATACTGAGTTCAGGTCCATTATGCATGGCACTGCCACAAAGGGAAAAGACTAGATTTTGCACCTGCAGAGCTACAAACAGGGCTCATAGATCAAGTCCTTGTTCTCCTAGAACACAGGTCTTTGCAAGGAGGCTGCTCACACTGGCAGCACCGTGGGATCAAAGCTGACCCTGGAAAACTCATCAGAAAGTTGATGGGTCGGTAACATAACCAATGGCAAAATGAAGTAGAGGAGCCTGGCAGGATTAAAGTATTTTCACATGGCTCAATCTCCTGAATCCCAGCCCAGGCAGTGGTGCTCTCGCTGAGCTCCCAGTTCTCCAGTGATCCTCTCTCTCCTGCAGCCCAACCAGCCCGTTGTTCATTTTGCACTGTGAAAAAAATTCAAATGCTGAGGCCCTTAATTTTGCACATCTGCCACACAAACAGGCCTGTTTGCAAACACCAGCGTGCACCTGCACACCCACCGTGGTGTTAGCACCTGAAACCGTCTCCTGACAGGATGCTCCAGGGAAGGAGGAGCAAGGAGGTAAAATCCCAAAATGAAGTCATGCAAGGAAATGGTTATGTTTTCTTCCCTTTACATAAGGAGCCGCCACAGTGCTGCTGAGAAATAGATATCCAACAGCCAGCCGCAGGCAGTGTGAGATGACAGATACATGTTTAAATAATGTCTTTATTCCAGTTCAGCTGAAAAAATAATTATTGAATTTGGGTTTTAAGCCAAGAAGTACCTTTGTATCTGAGAGCTCATTGATTAAAACAACTTGTGCTTTCAGCTGGGTTCTAAGAGAGACACTACATTACTCCTCACACAGAGTATTACAATAATATCTGTATTTGGAGGAAAGAGGAATTTAGAGAGTGACCTCAGTGTTTCTTGAGATTTGAAGAATTTCACCCAGCCTAAAGAAGCTTCTACTTTTAAACTCAGGGATTTCTGCTAGAACAGGAAGTTTCTCTTACATTGTTACCCAGCAAAACGAGCTCTGGATTATATTTAGCTCCATTCATACAGCACAATGAAAAGTAAGACTCCAGCCAATTTCCTTAAGCAAGTTTATTAATAAGCACTAGTTGTTTGGTGGCTGGTCATTTCTAGGTAGCTGGGGAAGATGACATGAAGCACAACCTCCCTCCCTCCTCTGAACAAGGTTCCCAGTGGATTAGACAGTTTGAAGCATTTTATAACCTGTGCTGGTTACCTGTGCAAGCCTGGCAACCTGAACATTGTCCCAGGTACAGCTTCCAGCCCTGCCCTGGTCACTCTTGCTTGGCTCATTCTTCACTGGAGCTTCATTAAGGGCAGCTGAGCAGCTTTTAAGCTTGAGCTAAATAACCTTTCAGGGGTTCCTGACGAGAGGCTCGAGGCAGCTGTGTGTGAGACCACCATCGCTGCAGCTGCTGAGCTGGAGGAAGCCACGCTCACTGCAGGTACAGCAATCACAGCAAAGACTCCCAGAGCATGGGAGCACATGCTGCAGCCACACACAGATCAGGAGCTTGGGTCAGCCAGTGGCCTGGCCATAAATCTGGGCTTCATCCATTGCTTTCTGTGTATCTGAACACAAATTGCTAGGGGTGTGCATCTGCCAAGGGCTAGAAAACAGCTTAAGGTGTTTTTAAACATGACAAACTTCATGACCCTTAAATTTTCCTCTGTATTGCTTGCTCTCACTTGGTCTCAAAGTATCTGTCGTGTGTTTAGGGTGGGCTGAGCTCAAATTATCTCCTGCCTGTGCTCAATTTAGATGATGTGACTTGAAGTTCGGGCTTACCCTAAAGGAGTGAGGTCCTTACCACCCACCTCCATTTGCCATCATCAAGGGGAGAGGTCTGGAGCTGAGTGTTCCTGTAACACTTTCAGTGGTGGGATATACTTCCCTTGAGGTCTCTAGCAAAATTCAGGATATGGTGCTTTGGCTTTGCTCGGACAGGGAAAACTAGTTGCTTTCCTCCTACCATGGGTGCTGGTGGAGAAGAGGGTGGAGGTGATCTCTGTGCTTCTGCAAAAGCAAAATACAGCAGTCTGTGGCCATCCTCTCTCAGTCTGGAGCCATGGTAGGGTGCCTTCACAGGCTATGGGTGCAAGGGATGAGAGGACCCAGGAAGCAACATGTCAACCACAAACTATCACTGTTGGGGTCAAATACAGAGGGAGGAGCATTGCTAGTCTAACTTCTCCCTACAGACTGCAGATGTCCATGTACGAGAAATAAAAATTTTGTGGTACTCTGGAACTCGATACCAGTCCTGGGAGGGTGGTGGTCAGGGTGTGTGGTGGGTGGTGGTCAGCGTGGGTCCTTTCTTGGAACAGCTGGGGCAGTTGTTCCCTCAGTGCTTACCTTCCCTCCCTCAGTGCCCGTCATGTCAGCAGTCATGGCACTGAGAATTCCCAAAACTCAGCAGTTTGCACCTTTCTGCCTGCAAACTCTGGCATCCCTGCAAAGCTCGTGTTTCAGCCCAGTCTGGAAGATCTCAGCCAAAAGGACTGCAAATGGACTTAACTTTTCCTAAGGGCACCTGAGACTTCATGCCATCAGAGCATGGCTTCTTCAAAACAGGTACAAAGGGGGTAGGTAAGGCCACCTAAGCCAGCTAAACATATACAGCAAGTTATAAAAGTAATAAAATGTTAAACCACAGAATTTCTTCAAATTCTAGCCATTTTTATGTGTATGGTAGGCAGTGCTCTGTTACTCCTGCCAAGCACTCAATTAGCACTTGAGTTAATAAGATGTTTTAATGGCTGTTAAATTAATCTCTGACATTAAACAGAAATCTCTGAAATTAAACTCTGACACTGCTTTCCAGTGTTTTCCAAAGGAAAGATATTCTTTCAAACCAGTTCCTATGTTATCGTTGCCACTAATTATTTGTGTTTATTCTCTTTACTACGCTTATTTGATTTCATTTGAAATTAGATGCAGTGATAGGGGATGTGATTTGGTATTTTTCTCGAATGGGCTGAATAGATGAGGATTAGAGCTCCAGAGCTATGAGAAAATGAGTCTTCATAAGCATTTGTTCAAACAGAAATCACAGAGCCTTTTTAGGACCGTCACAGCCCCTTTGATTTGCTCTTCATCAGTGCTTTTGCGAGTTTGTTCACAGAAAGCTTTGCCAAAAATTCAAGTATTGCTAAGAGAGATGAAAACATGTACTGGCCCAGGAACACCTATAAAAATGTTTGGGTTGACCTGTGCCATGGCTGATTTTTTTTGGTGGTCTGACAGTGATTCAGGCACTAAAACACCCAATATTTTGGGGGTTAGCTCATCAGTCACTTAAAACAGCCACTGTACTATAAATAGAAGGACAACTTCAAGTAAAAGCAATAGGCAATATATCCCAAAACCCCAGAAATTTAGAATTGTTTCATCCTGAAAAATTAAAAGAACAGAAGAAAACACATAATCTGTAGGCAGTTCACAGCTCTGCCCTGGCTGGGGCACTGAGAATGATGTTCTCCCAACCCAGCTGGGAGTGGGGTTGGTGCGTGGCTGGGTTTTGTAGGTCTTGGTTTGATATCTCCCTGGCTTCGTTCAAACTGATGCTTGTGCTGTGAGTGGAATAGCCTAGGGCTGGAGCTGTGCTGAGAGAAATGAAAAGCTTTCATAAAATTATGTCATGTGCTGAATGTGCCAGCCTGTCGTGTAATAATAGCTAAAACTTTCTGTAATTAAAACAAGTAGCTAGTTATGGTGTCTGACTATGATCAAAGCTCTTTTGTCTGCTTTGGCAGTTGGCACATGTGAAAGGTTTTGGCTTACATGGAAAATACTGTTGTGGTTTTTCTCTTGGTTTTAAATGGCAAGACACATACATCTTGGATTATCCCTAAACTGAAAGAAAACAGTAACAGGAAACACCAGAATGTGCACGACGTAAAATGTCTACGATTTCTGGCAGAAGCAGCTCCTGCACCCAGCCATGGTGCCTTTGGAGTGCTTGACCCATTGCTATGATGCAAATGGTCAAAATATGTCATTTTATATTTCTGCAGAGATGGGAACAGAGCTCTTGAGAACATTCCCAAATATCCTGCACTGCCTTTTAAAATAAGAGTTGCTTTTGCATAACAAATATTTGTCTGAATTGTGACAAACCTGTTGTCTCCCATTCGAGGATTTTTTCCATTACTTGACTGTAATTGTTTTGAGATGTTTTGTGGATAAAAGGTACCTTTCAGTTCACAAGAGAAACCATCATTATTTTGCTGTATTCGTCTGATTATCTGTATTATAAAATAAAGGCCTTGGTGAGTAAATGTAAACTGGTTTTGTTCCCAAATTCCTCTTCATCCTGAAAAAAAACCCCAACCAAATGAATCCAGAATTCCTTTTGCATCTCTGAAAACATCTACTACTGCTTAGAAAGTCTTTGGGAGGATAAATATGAAGTAGTTTTACCAAAAAACCAGATGTGAATTGATTGGTTGAGGAACATCAGCCAATAATATAATATTTTAAACATTATATTAAGCAACTACACATCATGTGAGGCATGTGTCCAGCAGAGTATTTCTGAGCATCTGGATTTTTGCATCTCTTCTCCTGGAGTTCTGAGGTAGGTTGTGTGAAGATTCGCTTCTCCCATGTCATGCGTGTGATCATGTCCTTTTCTGTCCTGTAGCTTCAAATTATGTCCTGTGAATGCAGTGGGCACAAGATTAATATTTCCCCAAATTCAGCTGTGTTTGATGTGGATTGTCTTCTTATCTTGCTCATGGCTGGAAGAATGGGCTCTACCGTCAAGCATCACTCTGCAAGCAGGTGTGCCTAAATCCTGCTGCTTCTGACCTGAGATTTTTCCATCTTTGCTGCTTTTCAGAGGTGACGGGAAGTCTTCATTATTTCTTATTTGGACATCTGGCCAGTGAACTGATCTTCAGGCATCTTGGGCCACCACTGCTTCAGAGGGCAGGACTTCACTGTAGAGGGTCAGAGTCCATCTCTTCAGGCTGTGTGGTCCTTGGAGCAACTCACACTCCATGGCTGGCGCTTTTGGACTGGACTGCAGAGCATGCAGAACCCACTAATCTCTGGAGGTTTAGCCAGCTACTGCCAAATCCTGCTGACACCTGTGAGGATCTCCAGCAGTTTGTATCTTGGTGATGTCCCATGTCAGACAGCATCTTCTCTGCTTGTAATCTTGGTTCCATATAGTACTGTCTACAGAATGACCCATTTTCATCTCTTGGGTGAGTGACAGTTGTTCTTCTGGTATATGAGGAGGAGATGCTTCCCAAGCACAGACAGCCACCCAGGATGCTCATGTGAGCATTTCTGTGGCACAAGATCTTTGGTCAATACAGAAACAAACCTTCAGCTCAAACATGCTGAACCACAGCACCATGCAGGCTGCAGGCAAAGGTGTCATTAACATATCATGGGATGTTGCCTCCAGGTGACTACAGACAGCATTACCATCATGTGCAATCACAAGAAATGTGCGGTGACATTCCCTCATCCCTGACTGGAAGCTGTTGACTTATGGAGCTTTCGTATTAGATTAATTTATCCACAGCTCACCTTCAGTGAGTGCTTGTAATTGACAACCTGACTGATCTACCTCTCAAGGAAGATGAGCGCTGACATCTTGTAGACTGGTTTTGTTTTTGAACTGCAGACGTTTAGAAAGAAACATATTTACTGCAGATGTCAGTGCAGAAGATTCGAGCCTGCTGTCCTCAAAAAGGGTATGTCAAAGGCTATGGCTGGAGCTGGTTTTGCTCCTATGCTTGGTCTAATTGCCTGAATGTGGCCACCATGGTCCTACTACTAGGATTTCCATGTCTGTTTCTAAGAGCTCTGTGGAATGCCACCTCCCTTTGCTGCTTTTCCTGTGCAGAGCTCTGGATCCAGGCTTGTGCCCAGCTCTCCTGCCAGCCAGCTCTCACTGTTAGAACATGCTTATTCCTCTCTGCAAAGGAACTTTTCACCAGGAGCAGGGAGCAACAAGAAACATCTACCTGGCTCAATACAGTTGACTTTCAGTCGGTAATCTCACATGCTAAAGGTGAAAGACTTTGGTCTCTGCTGTAGCTCAGTCAGGGTCCATGTGCAGCCTCAAATGGATGGAACATTGATATATTTACATTCCCCCACCTGAGATCTCATAAACGGTGATAGATATTATCCCTATGTCTCTATTACAGGCAAGAAGGAAGGCTCCCTCACCAAAATTCCCATCATACTGGGTGTTTGTCTACTCATTGTGTGAACGTGCATGTTGACTATTCACATACCTCTAACCTTGTTTACCATAACCAGCTTCTTTTTGCATACATCAGGCTTCTGTGGAGTTCTCGAGTCCTCAGGGATTCATTCCACTTAATGATAAAACAAAAGATCTGCATTGCTGCTATTGTAGTTTCAAGTGTTTCTCAATACTGTATTGTCTCACACCAGGACATGGTTAAGTAGGATGGGAACTGTATTTCAAACTGGGCATGGGAAAACTAGATGTAATTTGCATGGCTGCACAAGGTACAGGAATCCACTGTGTGGTTTATCACTTTCTCAAGCTGAGAAACTCTAGAAGAGAAAAGTTCCCAGAAAACCAAAAGCTAAAAAAATGTTGCTATTTTACACCATTTAAATTCCTATATAGAGTCAGGGTTATGCAGTTCTAGTGGGCAGGACTAGGAAGATGGTCTCTTCTGTGATGGTAACTGGATTTTTTCTGATACTACTTTCTGTATTGATGCTTACTTTTCTTGCTGGAATGGAGCATATATACATTTTTCATTCATGTTTGCATATGTGTGTAAATGGAGACATATGTAAGTACATACATATGTGTTTATATGTACATACACACACAAGGCCTGGGGGACCTGCCTATGTCTGCACAAATTCTATTTGAATTCTAAAGGCTTATTCTATTAACTTTAACTTTCAGGGCTGATGAATGACCGTTTCACAGCAGAGGAATTTCCTCAGCTGTAACTCAAGCCATCAAGGACCATCAGCACTGTCCTCAGAGCTCTTGGGGTTTCATACAACATTTCTACTTCAAAAGAAAAGAACAGAAAACTCCAAAACTGAAAGACGTAAAGAGACAAGATCCTACTTCAGAAGGCACAGACAGCACTCCAAAACTGAAAAATAATCTTTCTAGAACCTGAAGATTGTGTGGAGATGGGTGGGCCAGAGCTATGTTCTGTTTCTTGAAGGACACCGATCCAAACACCAAAGGACTCAAGAAGTACTAAGGGTTCCCAGAAAGCGTAAGACATTCAGGTATTTATTGTTTTTCAGAGATGTTTTTATTATTTTCTGGACTTTCAGAGTATAAAACAAAGGTGACTTTAGGATAGGATATTCCTCTGCAAAACCTTCGTGTACCTTGATCCACCCCACATGAGTTCCCAGGAGGGTGAAACTGGAAGAAGCTCAGGTGGAGCTGCTGATAACATCCACAGCCTGAGATTTAGATGGACCAGCAGTAAAGGACCCAGAAAACAAAGGATTTCTAAAATGAGTTTAAACAAAACCAGATGTACAACATTAGAGGAATATATATTTAAATAAAAGCTTAATCTTTAAACCTCAAGAGCATATTCCCCTGGCAGTCACTGAACTGAATGCAATATAAAACCCCCACATAATACAATAAACATGAACAATTCCTGCAGGGAGGGATCCTGAGGTGTTTTGCAAGTGTAAATGGATACAGAGAAGACTAATAATTGTCAGTTTGCTGTGAATTGGGGTCTCATCCTCTGGAAATCCCTGCAGAGAAGAATGGAGTAGGTTTCCCAGATGAACATGGAGTACTGCTGGTTTGATACTCCCTTCCTCCTGGGCATTAATAGTTTGGGAATCTTCTACCAGTTTTTTTTTCAGTAAATCCTTCCTCTACTACACATGTAATTCAATCTCTCCTGCTCCTTAGCTGAGCACGGTCCTACTTGCCTGCAAAATCAGTGAGTCCTGAAGGTGGCTCAGCAGACATTAGTTATACTTCAGGGATTTATATTTTAAAATTTTTGATCACAATACATACACTTTGCCCAGATAATGGGCAAATGATGGGTCAGTGGCACAAGTACCTGTAATGAACACAGTAGCAAATGCAGGTGCTGTGCTCTGTGTTACCTCCTCACAGAAAAAGCAGAGTAAGGAGGACTGGCCGTGTCTTTCCACCTCTGCCTTCCACAGCAGCTGCACTGTGGCATCTCTCCAGCTTCTGGCAAAACAACTGCCACCCGGACAATTGTGAATATGTTTCATGTGGTTGGAGAGCACTGGAGAGACAGGCCAGAAATTCAGCCTGTTAAGCTAAACCCGACAAATAGGAAATTATCTGCATATAAATATAGTTTATGCTTTTCCACTTGAAAGGAAATCCCCTTATCAGCTCAGTCTCAGTTGAAAACAACCATGGACACTGTGGGCTGAGCCAAGTGCCCTTGCTGAGAGGAATGGGTGGCCTGCCCTGGCAACTGAATCCATGACTTTGCAGCCCTTTGGGGAAGGAGTTTTCCCATATTTTGTAAAACAAGTTGCTGGAGAGAGATGTTGAAGGGCAAAGGGGGGCATGGAAATAGCACATGGCTGTTCTGCTCAGCCTGATACTGGGAATGGATACAAAAGCAGGGAAGGAGATGTGAGGTTGGAACAGATTTTTTTGGTTAAATGCCATTTTTTTCCTTTTTAAGTAAACTACCGTCCTGCTGCCACTGAAATCAATGAAAATGTTGCTATTAAATTTCAAGAAAGTAAGAATCATTGCAAAGTTTTCCTTGTCTGAATCTTCAACTCTTAGTCCTTCCTCTGTTCTTCCTTTCTATGTATTTTTGTCTCAAAATGCTCTGGGTCAAACTCATGAAGTCCTACACAGCTGAAGACAATGCAGGTACAGGAGGGATAAAGCATTTTATTTATTAAAAAACCCCAAACTGAACAAAACCAAACAGAAGTTCCCTGCTGCAATAGTAGAAAGCTATCTTAAAAATGAAAACAAACAAATGACAAAACCTCTGAAACCACTCCAAGGAGTACAGGATGGCATGAAGCCCTGGTTCAGTGCTCAGAAATTCAGCACAGCCACATACAGAAGTAGTTCTCCATGTATTCATCAGGAACACAACAACCCCTGAAAACTATCCTAGTAACTGCCAGGGAATAAACATTTTTCCATGTTATCTGGTGGCCAGAAAAGTGGGGTTTTTACCCCAGAAGTGCAATGATGTGGCTGATAACAGATAATTTGGCAACACGCTGGTTGTCTCTGTGCGTGTCTCATACAGGGCTTGAAATGTAAATTTTCTCTGCAGCCAGCCTGATCTAAGGCATGGGAACAGCAAGTGGCACCGTTCACTCCTGGAGCTGTTCTGCACTGCTGAACCACCTCCTTAGTGCTGAGGCCATGCTCTCTGTGGGCTGGACAGGCACAGGCAAAGGGCAAGACTTGCTGCTCACAGAGTTACTGCCAGCCCTGTCAGTTGTTTATGAGCTGTGGTGAGTCCCTCTGTTTTTCTGGAATGACTCTTATTTTTCGTAGTGATCCCAAAGACCCTGCACTGAAGCAGTGGAGGAGGGAAGGAGCAGTGGAGGAGGGAATGGGACTGGAAGGAAAAATGAGCTGATAGCAGTTTCAAGATTCCTTTCAGCCTATGGTGGAGTTATGACCAGAACCAATGGAGCCTTTCACAAGAAGGGGAGCTGGTTCCCAGCTTCCCAGGGGACTCTAGTGGGAGCCACGGCCCAACAGCACCACCTGCCTCAGACAAGGACCTGCCTCCTGGTAAGAACAAGGTTTGCGTGGCATTCTCAGCATCCCCGGTCGCTTTCAAATCATCTGGTTTGGGAAAAGCGTTGCTCTTCTATCCCTGTCCTGCCCCAACAATCAGAATTTGTTTTTCCCGGTTGAAGGGAGGAGCATCCCACCGCATGAGCCCAAAGAAACAATTTTTATATCTGTTTTCCACTGAAACAGCATCATCTTCCTGATGGCGTGGGGTCAGTTAAAGTTCTCAAGCTGTGCTGTGGAGGTTTTCTCCACAAAAGCAGGGGTGTTAACCATGGTGGCATGGCACAGCTCCAGCTCCGCTCGCACCACTCGGCTCTCCCGCTGCTCTGGCAGCCGGGGTAGCGCACCCCGCACTGTTTAAACAGCTGCCTTGTTTCATCTGGGAGGTGGCTGCCCTTCAGTCCTGGGAGAAGAGCTCATCTTCTGGATAGTTTGCATAACAATTAACATTTGTCAGCTGAGATCTGCCTGGTGAAAGATCACTATTTACAAGTAGGCGGTGAGTCTTTGGAGGCTGCAAGAGTTCTTGAACCAAAAAAAAACTAAGCTGAGAGTGGGGATCCTGAAGGTGGGCTGATTTCACATGGCAGATTTAAGGAAGAGTTCCTTTTGCGTTCAGCTCCGATGTAGAAAAGCAGAGCTGCCGTGAAGGGGGGGATTCTTCAGCTCTTACGGATTTCATTCGGTTGTTCCAATGAAATAAATACATCCGCCTTAAACAATTGAAAGAGGTATTTACTGCCTGTGGTTTAACAACTGTACTAAGTCAAAGGGACCAGTCAACTAGAGCCTTATAATTCTTTTCTAAAGAGAGGATGAGAGAAAAGAATGAGACGACAATGCAGTATTTATAATAAAGATGAAATGAGTGGAACTCAATGGCGCCAGCAGCCCTGGAGCTCCTGCTGCTTGGGCTAATGCATTTTGCATTAGCACGTCTGGATATCTGGCACTGGAAGGTCCTGAAAATGCTTTTACAAAATAGGGGCATTCTTACAGCAGCAGCATTTCTTCCAAGCACCACCACTAACTGGTGCAGCTGGGATGGGCAGCCCCTGCAGCTGGGTGAATCAGCAGGAAGTTTTCAGGTGACTGAGACCTGTTTTCCACTTGCCTTCCTGCAGCTAGGTTGCTTTTTTACCTGCTCACTTCTGCATTTTGCCAAGTGGTTGCTGCACAACTCCCTGACGGGGCACCCACTCGAGCAGGGGTGGGTGTAAGGGCAGCTGTCCCTGCCTGGGAGCTGGGGGCTCACAAAGGCAGGATCCCTGACTTCTCAGGTTATAGTGGGGGGCTACTGGGCACATAGACATCATGTTGAACATACAAAATTACATCTGTAAGTAGGTTTGCTCTGCATAGGCTAAATAAATAACATCTGTGTTACAAGAACCCCCATGTGATCTGTATCCCATACTACTCCATTACTCCATCAGCTAATCTTGTATTTGCCTTGGAAGCAATACAAAATCCTCAAAGGAATTAATAGCCAGCAACTGTGTATCACCAGAGCAATTTATTTTTCATTCTTTCCCCCAACAGACTGGAGAGATACATGTCTCTCCTCTTCCTGAAACCTGGATTTGAAAAGCTCTGTGTTGCCTCATCTTGTCATAGCCCCGCAGAACAACAGCATTAGCAGTAATGAGCAAAGCACAGCAGCACCTCAGGACAAACTCTGGGACAAGTGGAAAGACCACCTGGGTGTAGTGTTGTAAGAAGCAGATAGCAAATGGTACCTTCTTCTAATAACTATTATGCTAGAAAGGGAAAATTCAGCAGTGTTTTCTTTAGGTTTTTTGACATATACAAATTATTTCTTGTTCTAAGAAATAAGTGATACCAGAATGTATTCAATAATTCTTAAAATATGGACCTTGGCTGTTTGTTTTTCTTTCCATCTAAGCCTCTGTTACATGAGCTTACCTCTGCACAGAAGCAGCACAGAAATCTGTGGGGAGAAGAAAAATGGTGCTAGAGGCTGCCAAAAATTGTGGGAACAAGTCAGTGATGAGTGACGTAGGTAGAAGAAATAAATTTATGAAGCTCTTGTCCTGATTGTTCTGTGCTTGGATCCAGCTAAGAACAGGACTTCTTTCTAAAAATACAGCTACTCACAGCCTCTAACCCCCAAATGCTGGAGCAGCAGGACTGGGGTAGTAGCTATGAGCCCTGGCACCTTTATCCCAGCACCAAACCTTGTGTTCATGGACAAATTACTTTTGACTTGATTTTACAGCAACACTTTTTGTTCTCAGTAGGACGTGTTGGTGTTGAACTCTGCAAAATCTGCTCTTAATATCTTGACCTCCTATATGGAAAATACTTCTGAGAGCCATGGGATGTTGTTCAGTTACCATAGCACAGTGCCCAGAACTTGTCTGGCAGTGGTAAGTCCAAGCTAGGCTGCTTTTCACTGCCAACCTGCTCTCACACCATGGTGATTTCACCCAAACTGGAGGGTGAAAAGAAACCAACACATACCTGTTTTAAGACAACCCTGGTTAGAGTGTCTTGCAATGAGTTACTTAAACCAAGGCAGGCAGAGACTTTTGGAGAGGAGGATGGTACCCCAGCAGAAGCCTGAGCTGTGGAGAGCAATTAGGAAAAACGCCCTTAAATACCACAGGTGGCAATAGCTTGACACCTGGGATGCAGAGCCAAAGGGTTGGTCTGCAAAGCAAGATCCCAGGTTGTGATTCCCCACGTTTAGGCTGTTGAGTCTGGTCAGAATATGGCTTGGATCTGGAGATGACGTCTGGACTGAGGTTCTGACTTGACTTGCTGCTATTCAGAAGAGTTCCCTGAGGCAAATGTCTTATGCTAAGTAACCTCCATGTCAGGTTTCCAGTGCATCTTCGAGTCTGGATTGGTGTCCGTGAGGAATGTGAAGTATTTAGCAGCTCAGTCATTAGCTGCTTCCAGGAGGATGTGCTGCTGGCCTCCCTCCACCAGTTCCCTGGGGATGGGCTGAGCTTTAACTTTGCAGAGTGTTTTAGAGAAACACTGGACTCCCCGGGGCTCCAGAAAGTGCACATTGGGGCAGAGTCCTCCACTTCTTCATACAGAAAACCAAAATGTGAAATTGGTGCTAAAGGAAGCAGCTCTTGGAGCCAGTTCTGGGTTCTCAGGAAGCAGGAAAGCCCCTTATGTTTCTGCATTAGCATATCCTCTGCACTACTTTCTAGTGGGATGCATTTCAACATTTTTTTCAGGCATCAGTGCTTTTTTTACCGCCTCCTCATCTCCTGCATTCTATAGACATCTTTGCCTTCTTTCCAGCGTAACCACTGTCTCAGAGAGTTTGAGCTGCTGCTCAGCCGGGACTGGAGAAATGGCCACAGAGACATACAGTTTGTGACAGGTAATTCTGATTTATGCCACTTGGTGCTATCACACAGGGCTTTGAAAACAACGTGTCCCAGTGCACCCACACGTATTTTGCTGTCTGCTGCTCCGTGAAGCCTGGAACAGCTTAAGGCTTTGCATGTATCCTCCTCTGCCTGGAGCAGAGTATCCCGCTAATGCTAAAAGGCATTTTGACAACATGTATTCAGTATTCTCCTTCCTGCAGGGGATCTCAGCAGCAGAACTGTCAGAGTCACTGGTCCAGGCTGAGTAGATATGGCTACAGGCTGTGCTGAGGGAGTTGTATTTTCCCACCTTTGGTTTACTGGGTGAGCTGGGGCAGCTGGTTTTCCTTTCAGGTGGTGCCTGGAGCACAAGCAAAAGACCTGGGAGTGAAAGGCCTAAGGTGTCACTTGCTGTTCCCTCAGCTTGAAGAACAGTAACTCATTGCTTTAGTAAAGAACCAGTCCCAAATAACGCCCTGGCCTCATGATGGGAGAGCAGGAATCACAGCGATGTGATGGATCTGTCACTGCCCCCAGAAATGGCCCATGTGGATCCCACCAGGGAATGGACATTGCGCAGGAAGAGAAATCTCGGAAATGCAGCTCCCGGGGAGATTAGAGAATCACCCGAGGCAGCATTTTGAAGATAGCCTGGAAGAGCAAGAATGGTGGGAACTCTGCATGGCCAAGATCCTAGGAATGGGGCAAAAGGAGGGGGCAAAAGGAGGGGAAAGGATGGGTGCAAGATGACTCAGTGCTCCTGCAAGGAGACCTAGAGTGAGGCTTCTACATCCCCCTACTTGCTGCACAACATGACTGTGAGCAGCTATACCTCAGGGCAGGGGAATGCTACGCTGACTCCAAGCACTGCTGTGCTCTTGGGGTGCTGCCCGCTCCATGAAGTGGCTTTGGCAAGGCAGCAGATCTCGTGTGCTGAATCCCGAGTGCGGAGGCAGGGACTCTGCCCTCCCGAGCACGTTGCACATGATGGGATCTAACCATCGGGGCACACATTCAGTTGTGCGCAGGAGCCAGCTGCAAGGGCAGCCCCAGGCTGGGGGTTCCCTGCTTTAGTGCAGGTCACCATGTTACCTGATTTGTCTCCTTCTGTGGTTTTGATGGTTTTGCACATATTTCCATTGTGCTGTGCTTTGCTTTTGCAGTCACATGTTGAAAACAGTCAGGATACATAAAAACAGGAAAGATCTTTAATCTTAGGGTCATGAGAATGACACTTGACCTAGCAAAGCTACTCGTCCAGTTGCTTCGCTTCTAATATACTTGTTTTCTTCCTTCAGTACTGACAGTGTTTCAAGCCTCTGGATTTCAGCCATGGCTCCTGATATGAAGTTTTAGGCAAGTGATGGGTCAAGGTATGTCTTGAGGTGACTGTGGTAAACTAACAAATTATATCATCTCAGAAAAGCTCAGGACTTGCTCTTGATCTCTTTCCATCAATTTCTTCTTTTGTCTTGAAATACAGTAAAGAGTCTCTTAAGCAAACTGGTATGTTTTTGTTCATTACACAATTTTCTTCAGCTGGTGAATATTAATTCCCCTATCGGGTGAAATAATTGGAATAATGCAAATAGACCCAAATAACAGTTGCAAATTAAATGATGCTCTAAGTACTTTACAATAAACAGATCAACAAAAGTACATTCATTTTAACACCTGAATTCTTTGTATAAGCAGAATCAAGAAGTGGAAAACCAGAAGGAATGTTAAAAGTTGCAATGACCCTAAATCCTGGGTCATGCAATTTGAGCTCTGCCATTGGAAAACTGTTGCATGTTGTACATGCTGTGCTTTAAAAATGACACTGATGACCCTGCAAGAACACTCAGTGGACTGATTTCCCAAAATCATATGGTTAAGTCTGTGTTCAAACTATACCACTTCAGAGCATGGCTACAAGGCACAGATGTCACTTATGGAAGTCCCCAGACCTGGACTGAACTTTGCAGTGGTGTCCATCCCTTAGAAATGCTTTCACTATCATTTACAGGGGGGATCACCCTTGCACAGCTCTCCCCACTTTGGCAGTGGACCGAGCCAGCTTGCATTTGGCATGAACAGGGAATGGTCCTGACCCACCAAAATCCAAAAATGCCACTTGGCACCATCAGACCACATGGAGCTTTCCTAAAGCTGATTGCAGGTGAGGAGCAGAAACCCCTTGTTTCAAACTCCTGCATTATCAGAAAACTTCTAGAGTTTCTCAGGCATTCCTCACAACCCCACAATCTGTCCGGCTGAGTGAGAGCGCCTTGCAGCGGGATCGGGTTTTATCCGGCACCAGGTGCACTGATAACCCTCCCTAATCAGGCACCGATCTCTGCTCTGTGAAAGCACTGCCCGTGGTTTTTCTGCTGAAGCTATTTTTAAATGACAGTGTGATATTTTGTTTTCTTTCGCTCGTTTGTCAATGAAGAACTGGCTGTGCTGTGCGTCTGCTCTGACAAGAAACTTCCAGTTATTTTTCAGCCCGTTCCAGCTGGGATGGAGGCAGGGCTGGAGAAAGTGCTGGCTGCAGGCGGGGTGAGCTCTCCAGGGAGCAGTGGCCCTGCAGACCTCTGCCTGTCGGGGTCCCCTGTGTCCGGCTGTGGGAAAAGCCTTCTAGGTTTCTTCTGACTCTGGTCCTGATGCTGCTTTGGGCTGGCTTTCACAATTAGGGTTATTTTATGTTTAGCTGATCTGCAACTTGCATGAATGTTGGGGGTTTGTTTTGTTTGGGGTTTTTTTCTGTCACTTTAATTGCACTAGGTTATCAAGGAATTACGTTTTTAGGTTTAGGTTCTGAATGGGCTCAGAGCCTGAGCATCTAAAAATTGCAAATTAAAACCTGTCCTGTCCGAATGGTGTCACTGCATGGACAATTCACATTTCACATCATCAAATGGATTTCCCAAATGGAGATATAACAGGTTCCACTTCTTCATCTGAGCACCTGGACATCACTGCATGTTTCAAAAAGGGCTGCACGTTCCACACATCATTTCTCTCAAAAATGCATCACAGACTGGCATTAGCCACTTTCCATCTCTGTTGATTTCTTCTGGATGAAGGAAAAATAAAATTCCTGCTGGAATTTTTCTGATTCCCAAGCCCTCCACCATTAAGCATTGCTGGATGACAATGTTGTGCCTCAGTTGTATACCAAGATTTTCTAACCCCGCAAATTCAGACACAAATGGCTCACAGAAGATAAAACCCTCCTGAGAAATACAGGTTGTCTAAGAGTATGTGGCTATCAGAAAAAAGCATGCCTAATTAAGTCCTGGAAAATTGCATTCACTGGTTTTAAGTCCTCTATTTATACCTGGGCCCAAGATTTCTGTTTAGTCCCAGGATTCATTCCACCACCTTCCCTTATTTATAAAATGTACAACACTGTTTCCCTACAGAGCTAACCCCACAGACTTCATCAAGATTACTGCTCTGGTAATTCCTTCCCATCTAAGAAACGGTGTTGGACCCAGTCTCAGGAGAGGAGCCAGTCCCTGGGATCAGTCCTTGAAGCAGAACTAGATCTTTACTAAAATTTTCTGCCCTGATCCAGCAGATCCAGCAGCTGGGACAAGAGGTAGAATTCCATCCCTTCTTAACCTGAGCTATGCCAATTCCCACCAGTTACTGAAGCTGGTTTTTACATTGCAGAGTCCAGTAGAACTGGATTGAAACCATCATGCTTTTTTTTTTTCCCACTGAGAATCTGACTGATGCCCTAAAATCTCTTGAATTTTCTAGTTTGTGATACAAAAGCCATTGGGAAGACCAGATATAGCCTGATTGGTTAGATTTTAAAGATATGTTGGACTGTAATAATTTCTGCTGCCTTTACTTAAGATCCCTGAGGCAATAATAACAGAAGCTGTAAAAATATGTCCCTTATTCATCATGGCTTTACGTCAGAAGTTTACTGCTCTAATCATTAACTAGCCTGCTGCATTATCTATGAAAATTGCTTGGTAATATTTATGAAATGTGACCTTTGTTAATTCAATGTTACGAAGTGTTGGATTCATTCTGTTTGCAAGTGGAACAGATTTCCAAATCACTCTGCAATTAGTACAGTTTGATCTAACCAGCCTATCTCTGCATGGGGTAGCCTTCTAGTGAAACAGCAGGATCGCTGTCAGAAATGAAATGTGTTTTCCATACTGCTGAAAGTACGGCTGTGACACCTGCTTGCACTACATCATCTTTGGCAAAGGTAAGTGCTGAATGAATATTCACAATAAGGGAAAACAGTAACCAGACTTAGAAAGATTTTTGTTGTGAGAAATACCTCACTTAACAAAAATAAAAATGTACGTGGCCAAAAATGATTGCTATGGGTAATAGTGTAAAGAAATAGTGTAGTGAAAACGGGACAACGTTAGGCTGAAATGGAAATTATTACCCATTCCGCAATGGATACAGGTAAAGGAATTGCAAGAAACATCAGGAAGATTCAGAAGCCCTGTGGAGTCAAGATGCTTTGCTGCGTGGTTCTCTAATCCACTCCCAAGGCCACCATTAGGTGCAGACAGTGAGTCTTTCCGCACCTAAAAAATCCATGTTCCTGATCCACCCAATGCTACCATGAATTTCTGATTCTCGCAGTAATACAGGACCACCTGCAATGACTCAGCCTATGGGGTGTTCTAGAGCAACCTTCACCGGAGCAACAAATGTGCCGGACAAGTATCACGCAGTGAAGCCATGTGGCACCATTCAGTAGCAGATCACTAGGAATGTGTAATATCTGCAGCATTAATATCATATTTTTCAATTTCCCGAGCTCCACATGGTCAGTGTTCATTTTCAATCCAGGATAACCAATGCTCACTCCAAGTGGGACTGCCTCATGTGACACAGCACACTGGGAACAAACTGAGCATCTCCCTGTCCCTGCTTTAGTCCCCTGAGCTTGTCCACTAGTGACGTACAAAATTACGGCTTGGTTTGATGAGCCAAGTTAAGCTCTGATGAAATCTCTATGCAGATGTGTAAAATATACCAGTCTGGCCCCAGGTTTTATTTTCCTCTAGCTTGACAGCTGACTGTGCTTTCCTTTGCAGGAAACAAACATGCTCTTGGTTAAAGCAGGGGCTGGAGATCCACAGAGACACCAGTGTCATGTTATGCTCCCAGGGTGGAAACAGAAAGGGAGGCTGGGGCAGATTTGGGACAGGATGGGCAGCAGGTCCTCACCCAGGACAAGGTAGTGCAGCTGTCCTGCAGACAGCAAGGCTCTACCGGGCCAAGGGTCCTTCTCAGGAGGAAGGTGCTCAGGTCCTCACAACAGTCCTGCCTTTCAAACCGGTGTTTTAACACATCTTTTCCTATATATGACCTGGTAACTATAATAGCCTATAGGACCTGAGTAGTTTGATGTCAAAGCAGCAGCAGCACAGGCTGCAGAAAGCCCTGCCCATGCCCTGCTCCAGTCAGTCCTCCAAGCCTGCAAGCTGCCTGCAAGCCTGGCCAGCAGTGCCTGATGAACCTGCCCTCTCCCTGTGTCCTTGGCAATGTGCCAGAAAACTGAAGAGCTGCTAAGGAAACAAATGTGAGTTGTTGCCTGTGAATGACATGGGTTTCTTGGCATCTGGCTGACAATTGTGGCACTCATTCCCAGAACTCACCAGAATCGGGAATCCTCCTTCCTCCACGTCACTCTGCTGTTTCCCAAGGAAAAAGAAAAAAACCCAGACATTTGAACAAGGAAATAGCAAGTGAGAAGCTACAGACCTGTACAAGCTGTTACGATATGGGAACTGGGGGAAAAGGGGCTCTGTAAGTGCTGGTACCATGAGCTGCAGCATTGCCTGCTAGCAGCAGTGGGCTCTGACAGGCTGCCACCAGCCCACCTACCCTGCAGGTTCAGTTCTTTGGATGCCCTTCCCAGTTCCCAAAATTGTTACCAAATGCGTGAAAATTTGGAAAGGGTTAAATCATGTGTGCTGAACCAACTGGCAAGAAGGAGAAGATTTGAGAGTGAACATGTGAAACCAGGGAGAAGGGGAACAAGCAGCTGCGCTGATGGGATGAGCTCAGCCTCTCCAGGTGTCCCAGGAACACAAACACATGACAGCCACGGTGAAGGCAATGGGACAGGTAGTGACCGTGGCACTCGGAAATGGGGGAGCAACAGCACAGGCATAGCTGCTCTCTGGCTTCTTGCTGGGGCTCCATTGCATGCACTTACTGGAGTTGCATGTGCCCGCACTGGTGCAGAATGGATCAAGTCCTGGTTATCCCACAGCTCTGAGGCAGGCATGGATCCAGGGAAAGATGGAGGCTGGGAGAGAAGAAGTGGTCTGGCCAAAAACATGTCTAGAAATCCCCAGGGTCCCACTGGAGACCAGTGCTAGACCCAGGTTCCTCCCCACTGAGCTGAGCAAGTTCCTCTCTGCAGCAATCTACGCAATGTTTTCCCAGAATCATGGATTGCTCCATCAGACAAAAGACTTTGCTCCTGCTGGGTCCTTCCTCAAAGATGGGGTTCTCTCTACCATCCACTGCTGTTCTCTTTCAGCAAAAACACGTGAGTGTGCTGTAAGCCCACCCCACATCTTTGTAATGTCTATGTCATCGCAGTGTGAAATCCCCATTTGGTTTCAGGTCTTCTCTTCGCCTGTTTTTTCCAACCACTTCAGCATTTTTTAGCTTCTGAAAGTTTAGGAGTTTCTACTTTTTTGCATAATTAGGAAATTGAAAGCTGTGGTTTATCTACTTGTTTCCTGTGAAACACAAAGGGCTGAGAGATTGGGGGAGTGTGTGGCTTGGGGTGGGGAGTGTTGATAATGCTCCTAGAGAGTACAAGGGTGAGTGTGCTGTATGAGGAGAGATTTTCTGTTGGGTCCACTGGCATAAAGTGAGGACTACAACCACATTTGTCTGTGGATGTGGACTTCTTGTCTGAAAATGATTTCTGGGAAGTACCCTTCACTTCCAAGGTGATCTACTGCAGTTTGTTGTCACTATAGCTCTCAGGCTGCAGTGCAATTGCCATGAACATCCTTCTTCCTTGCCAAGGGGCACTGCAGTGCTGGCCAAGCACCCTCTCCTCCTCACCAACATTAGTGACATTTTTTGCTGTGTAAATTCTTTCCCACTTTGCAACATTTGCCACAGAAGGGTTTTGTTCACTAGGAGGTGCTTTGCACAGCTTGACAAGGAAGGGGCATTGTGTGAGGGATGGTCTGTCCATGAAGGTACAGGCAGCACTGATGGAGAGTTTGGTGCTCCCCATCCAAGCTGCCCTTTCCCATCCAACCTCAGCCCTGATGTGGGCTGGGACTGCTGGGCTGGGGTAGTAGCTCAGGGACAGCAGGAGGAAGGCATGTTGTGATTCAGCAGTGCTCATTTTTACAACCAGCTTTCCATCTTCCAGAACAAGGCAAAGTTCCCGTATGAAAATATTTTCAGTGGAATATGTCATAAAAAGTAATAATAGGTATTGCAAGATGTAAACAGTAGCTCTTTTCCTCTAGCAAAAAAAAAAAGGCAATTACAGCCTTTGTGTGCTGTGTAGCTGTTTACTAACATGTAGCATAACTCTAGGGATCAAAAGTGGGGGAAAGAAGCTGGATTAAAGGAAATGTGTTAGTTTTTTTTTTTTAACTGAAAGTGTTCTCCATAAAACTATTATGCTGAGAGGATGACTAATGTAACCAGTGTGTGTTTTGAAGCGTGTCATGAACACTTTTTATGCTTTCTGAACACACAAAGAGAAACCCCAGGAGAGAATTAATTTACAAATCTGATTAAGCATAGTGCCTAAGTGGCAAAAAGCATCATACAATAAATAGTAGACTCCACAGGTAAGCAAAGTTTTAAAAAATAAAACGAACATACACTACAAAGAGCCCAGATGTGTGCATTTTGGATAGTTTAATGTGTTTGATTAGATGTCAAAGGTAGAGACAATGAAAACAGAGGTCACACTGAGGTGATAGTACTGACCTCTTTTTCATTAAGCCATCATACTGCCTGTCTAGTGTAAAGCATGTATCTGAATTTGGGAAGTAAAGGCCAGGATGTAAACAGAAGAATGAGACCTAAGATAAGGATTTTCTACCTGATGTCAAAAAAGACTTATAGTTACCTTTTGTGTGGTTGTGTCAGCCTTTGCTCATGCACAGCTATAGAGTGGTTTGTGTCAGTGTTTCAGAACTGAGCAGTACTATCGTTCAGAAATCAGAGGTTACCTCTCTTCAGGGATTTTCTGAGTTCACAGGAATTTGGATGCTAATTCCAATACCTTGTTGCTGTAGATCAGGGGCATCTGCAAACTCCAGACAGATGCCTATTAGAAGTTAAAGCTTTAAGTCTCATCAGTGCACCTCTGAATATTACACCTGTCCTTTTATATAGAAGAATATACTACTAGTGATCTTCTCACCCCCTGGGATAGCTGCCAATATACTTAACACGTTTAAACAACCCTCAACATTTCATTCAAAAACAGAGAGGTGACAGAGTGACTTGGCATGAGTTAGACTTTCCCACATGAGGGAGTGAGTGGTGAAAGGCCCTGTCCCAATACCGCTGTGTCAGTTGTCTGGTACAGGTCCTACTTTCCACCATCCTTAGCACATCTGAAAGGGAGAAAAAAGTAAATATCCATCCCTGTCTTACCCTGGTCCCAGTGAACAGGAGGGCCATTTTGTGGTGAAAGCCCTGAACTGAATGCAAGATATCCAAGTTACTACAGGTGTCTCATTCCTCTAGTAATGAGATCCAGGAATCTTTCTGTTTCTACTTCCCTCTGCATAGGGAAGGTTTATTCATAACAATTTTCTCATACCTTTGTCTGTTTTCTTTGTATTGACTGTAAGGTTTTCACATTAAGCAAAGCTCTCTTTCTGTGTGTAGATCATCTAGAGTAGTTTCCTGTAGATACCAAGAGACCAGCAACAATGAAGAAGAGGTGAAGAGCTGCCTCCTGAGAAGGTAGAAAAAGGAGAATCCATTAAGTAATGCCTGAAAGTTCTTTTTTGTGGGCTGATAAGACACACATTCACTTACACAATGCAGACACTGTCAGTGAAGCAGGAAGTCATGTCCCTGGTATTGAGACTCTGTGCTGTAACTGCAGGGAGTCCAACACCTTGGACGGGGCTCAGGCAGAGAATCTGTGTCACACAAAAGGAGAGGAATGGAAACAGCGTGAAACCATCGGCAACAAAGGAAGGAGAACAAAAACAGGACAGAAGGGATCAGAGACATAGAGCCAAGTACAAGGCAAAAAAAGAGACCTGTGGAAAGCCGGAAAGAAAACAAATAAACCAAGTAAGTTGAATTCTCCATCCTGCTCTCCAGTTTCTTCCAGCTTACTAGTACCTTGTTACTGAAATTTTCTCCCAATGCTAAAATCAACACAAAGGATGTGGCACCCTACATGACACTTGAAGGGTAAACATCTGCCTGAGGATGAATCATAGGGTCATAGAATATCCTGAGTTGGAAGGGGCCCACAAGTATCATCCAAGTCCATCTCCTGGGCCTGCACAGGACACCCCAAGAATCACACCATGGGCCTGAGAGCATTGTCCAAATGCTTATTGAACTCTGTCAGGCTTGGTGCTGTGACCACTTCCTGGGGAGCCTGTTCCAGTGCCCAACCACCCTCTAGGGGAAGAACCTTTGTCTAATATCCAACCTAAACCCCCCCTGACACAACTTCAGGCCATTCCCTCGGGTCCTGTCACTGTCACCACAGAGCAGAGATCAGTGTCTGCCCTTCCTCTTCCCCTCATGAGTAAGTTGTAACTTCAATGAGCTCTCCCCTCCTCCAGGCTGAACAGACCAGGTGCCCTCAGCCGCTCCTCACACAGCTTCTCCTCAAGGCCCTTCACCATCTTTGTTGCCTTCCTTTGGGCACTCTCTTGTAGCTTTATATCCTGATTATATTGTGGCACCTGAAACTGGCCCCTGGACTCGAGGCGAGGCCAGCCCAGCCCAGAGCAGAGCGGGACAATCCCACCCCAGCCCAGAGTAGAGCAGGACAATCCCTCCCCGGCCCTGCTGGTGATGCTGTGCCTGATGCCCTCCAGGACAGGGATGTCCCTTCTGGCTGCCAGGGCATTGCTGGCTCATATGAATGCATTTTGCATATATCACATTTTGAAGACACAGTGCAGTATGGGTCCCATGAGGCTGGATCATAACCGCTATGTGCTATGGCACATAGCGGATTCTGGTCCACAAACACACAGTGCACTTTAAGTGGCTTCTTTTTTTGCATGCAAGATTGCTTTCAGCAAGTTGTGCCTTTTGTGGAGGCCATTCCTTTTCCCCTCCATGATGTCAAAGAAGTTTTTTGGGATTGTTGAGCAAAGATCTTCCCTTTGCTGAGATTCAGTGCCTCATGCAATGCCTCAAACCCAACACTCAGCTCAAAGGTTTAGTTGGGAATTACAAGGAAGCTGCACATAGGATCAGTTGGCCAGACCTATGCAACCTCCCACCTGTGATTCCTGAAGAAAGTAATCACTAGATCAGTCCTATCCACACAGCTATAGTTGGAGTCTGACAACATTTAGATACTCATTAGCATGATTGATTTCCCATTATCTAATTAATTGCAGATTTCACATTTCACGTTTCCTGCTTTGCCATGTGTCAAAACCAGCAAATGGCCTGTCATCACAAAGTGATGGCACTGAATTTGTCTTTGTCCTGTACCTTGCATTTCTCCCAAAATTGTGGCAAAACTCCAACCAGGCACTGACTACCGTGGCCCAGGGAGTCTCTGGGTGCTCCATTCCCTGCCTGAGGCTGGAGCCAAGCTGGAGGTGCCAAAGGCTCCCCAGGTATCCCAGCCCCGTGCGTCGCTGTCCTCACCAACAGAACATTTTGGTGATATTCAGCCTCCTTGTTGCAATTTATATGCATTGCTTCTTCCTCTCTTGAATGCTGAAAGCCAATAATTTCCTGCTTGCAGTAGCTTTTTTTTGTTGCATAAGGAAGGGAGCTTGTTACAGTCATTCCACTTGACTCTTCACTCGATTTCTATACTCATACCAACAAAAGAGTGGGAAATTGTCCTTGTTTTAGGTGGAATAAGAGACTGTAAGACAGTGTGAAATCAAGCCCATAATTTTTTATTCTAAACCATACGTTACAGACACAGTTCCTACAGAGTGCTCATCTAACATTCAGTTTCATTTCTCCATAGGAATAATTAGCTGGCAATGAGAAAAATAATTTAATTAGGCCCACAACTGATTAGAGGCTGGTGCACAGCCCATTGAAATAAAGGAGAAGATACAAATTGATTTCAACATGTTTTGGGTCGGCCCCAATCTTCCAAAGCAAATAGAGAGATAAGACAGCATCTGCTGAGTACTCACCTGCCAAGTCTTTGTGCTGATCTCTAATTTTAGGTCCTGCAGGCAAGTGTCCAGGCTATTTACCACCTGGGCTGTTTTGATCTTCTCTCAAACGTGTATATCAATGGATGAGCTCTCTTATCTCTACCATGATTATACTGGCCCAACTATACCAGCAGCATGAGGCTCAGGATCAATAGTGATTCTTCCATCATTTAGCTGAACAGCATTTTATTTGCCTAATTATTAATATCTACTCAGTGTCTGAACTGGAAAATCTTGACCAAGCAGTCTAAAATGCGTGAGTTGGACATGCTATAGAAATGCAGAGTATTATCATTACTGTACAAAATGGGATGTGCCTGCAATCTTCCCATCACAGATTCACTTGGTTCCATCACAGCTGATACAAATGATAGAATCCCATGGCTGGCAGCAGATCTGCATCAGCCACATTAGGTATTATTTTTTCCCTACTGGGAACAGAACTCAACAATTTGCATACATAATTGCTGCAGGCCTATTAATATGTGACAGATATCTGTCCTCTGATAAAACCTGTTCTCCCATATAGGTATGCACGCACTTGGTTCCTGGAGAATGGGTTTACGGAAAGACATCGCCGGTACAGCTCTAATTTCCTTCTCATTTCATTAGCTGATTCACCCAGATTAAAGCTCAGTAGATTTTGCATGTCCAAACACCCAGGTGAGAAATCGCCATGCTTAAATTTGTAAATGTAAGTTTTTCTTTCTTGGTTCCTCCTCTGTAATGAATATCGTATAAATTAATGGCTGCTAACTACTTTGTTGGTCTCCATAGGATGCATGAACTCATTCTTCTGTATCTTCACGCCAAAGACAAATAACAAATTCATTGGAGCTTCTTCCTATAAACTCAGAAGACATGACTGACAGATACACAGGATGCAGGTACTTTGGGCAAGAAAATGTTATTTTTTCACATTCAGAGGATAGATGTAATTGAGACTGTGTTACCACTGCCTGATTTTATTCATAAAGCTCACAGTTGCCTTTCTCCTTAAGTGGACATTCTGTTTGCTAAAGGCAAGCTGGTTTTAGCTCCATTTGGTAGCACATATGCACAACCCTGCTCTGTTTCTCTGTCTGTCCTGGACTGCAGCAGGGTGCTAAGCATCAAGGCAGCTTAGAAGATGATCACAGAGAGGTACAATATTCTTCTACTTCTATATGGTGTGCTTTTTTCAAAGTTACCCAACAAGAAGGCCTGATTTTACCAGCTAAAGGAGAAATGTTTAATTTACCAGCTCATTCAAGCGGTGACCTCAGGCAGATGCCCATGCCCCCCAAAAGCACTATAACAAAGCAGGTCTGAGCCATGGTTTCTTCAAAGCCTCTTTGCACTGCACTAGTCTATATGTTTTGTGGAAGCTTAATGCAATACAAGTGTACACAAGGCCCCTTGTGGAAGATTAATGCAATACAAGGCCTTTTTCCTACACCAACGGAATGTAATAAGGCCACGACATGTCTGAGATTCAGATCTGAAGTAACATAACAAATCCTTACTTTGCAGTATATCATAATGCCAGACTGGGCACTGGGACGCCCAGCCATCCTCTCAACCCTTCCCCTGCCTTTGCTGAGTGGTACTGGCCAGTTGTTTTGCCCCTGTCTCATTTCTTTACTGTCTTTTAAAATGAAAGCAGCGATACCACTGCCTTCTGTAAAGCACTTTCAGTGTGGCAGTGTCAGTGGGGATTTTTGGGATGACGCTATTTAAAATTGCCAGGCACGGTTTAGGCAGAGCAGGATGATGGAGTAAATCAGTGTCTCTCAAGCTTTTCAATCTATGCTTCACTTCAATCAGTTAAGAATAATTTCATGCCTGATCACAGCAATGGCTGCAGGGCCTGGTGTCAGGGCACTGCACGTCTCGCTGGTCGGGGAGTTCTGGCAGAGAGGGGCATGTGAGGTCCCTGCAGCCAAACTCTCAAGGACGCTAAGATACAAATGTTGTCTTTCATAATAACAGCAATTAACAAGAAAAGGACGTTACAAGGGACTGGCATTCAGTTTGAAGTACTTTTTCTTTTTAGATTTGGCTTTCAAGCATGTGTGTACCATAGCATTACATAAGCCCGTGATAAATCCCAAACAAAATCAGGAAAAATTCAACTGCTTTGGGAAAGTCAGTGATTCATACACTGCAGCAAACAACTGGTCAAGGCCAGGCAGCAAGCTGGGCTACTGAGCTTCACATAGGGAGCCCACCAAATGCATAGAAGCCACTCAGGTCTGTAGGAATCCACAGTATCCATTCTATTTGTTGTTGTGGTCCTTGGACCAAGTTCCTCTCCAAGCCAATGCCTGGGTGCAGTTCAAGGGGTTTGACAGGTTGAGGACAAACCCAGAAAGCTCCTGGGGTGAGGTTGCACAGACATGACTCCTCCACTGGACACAGTCCCTCAACTATAGCAACTCATTAACCACGACACCCCACACACCTTCATGTCATGTTAACCTCAGCTTTAAGGTCTGAAAGCAGCTCTCTGATGGGCTGCAGGCAGCAGGCACTTTGAACTTAGAGAAACTACCCCAAACTAAAAGCAAACCACACATAAAATAAAGTGATGACTAAAACCTACATGTGTACCAGTAGTCCAGATACAGGGCCAAGCAGATGCAGTGACACCTGCCATTTGAGATTAGGGGTGGAGAACTGCTTTACTTGGCAGAGTAAATAGAATCAGAGTGTCTTAAACTGGGCTTGGGCACTGACAAAATTGTTACTTTTGAAACTTCCTTCTGTTCCAGTTTCAGGTGTTTTGGTCTCTGCATCTAGGAAACAGAGTTCATGATCTAAATCACAGGTAAGATGAGAAATTAAATGGAATTTGAGATACTGAGTCAGGGAGATGAAACTTGTCAGTGCCAGCCCTGAGTGCAGATCCCCTCCTATGTGGGCAGACGAGTTAGTCTTTGCTAATTACTTAAACCTTGCAACACCCAAGAAAACAGAGGGATGGAGTCCAAGGCACAATGAAGTGCTTATCTCTGGGCATAGGGTTATGATGTAGTATGGAATTTTAAAAAAGAAAGAAACATGCAGTAGATACAATGAGCCAAATCCAAAAAGCAGAGTAGGCCTAATTATTTCTTTAAGGCCATGTGTGGGAAATAGTGAATGAAGTTGCCTGAATTATTGATCATCAGCTTCAGATCTCTGCCCTCACCACAGCTTGGGCCAGTCAGCAGTTCTGATGTCACTGATCTCACATGCCAAGTCACGCCACAGGACGGATTTTGGAAAAGAAAGGCAGTGTAACATTTAAAATTGCAAATACTACCATTCCAATCACCAAGTGCAGGCAGCAAAGAAACTGCAAACAGTTCAGGTTTTAGGGTGTGGCTGCTGATGGCTCTCCCTTCTGCTTCTAAATATAAAGTTTTTCAAACTTCACCATGAAGTGACAGCTACCCCTTATCACTGAAGGCCAGCTGTTTCTTTAGCACTCAGCTGTTCCTGCTGCTTGCTCGTAGAAATGGAAGAAGCTATTTAGAGACACAAATCTGCAAAGCCTTCGAGCACACATCTATCTTAGAGCCCGTCCTTTAGTTCTTAAAGTAATTTGGTTGATCTTCTTTCACACCCATTTTACACCTCTGCACCCACACTGACACCACCAAAACTAGTCCTGGTTCTCTGGCACAAATAAAACCAGATCCAGAACGATTCCTTCCGGTATTTCAAAAGCTTTTGTGGTGCCTACTGAGAAGGACTGGGTTGAGTTCATCCCTAGGAGAAACAATGTTGATAAAATTTCTCAGTACTCTCTAACACATTGTTGCACAGTGTTGCTCCTTCAATGCAACTATGGATAAAGTGTGTCAGTGGTTGTTACGTATGAGCCAGCCTTGTCCTTCCCAAATGTGTGTGGATTTAGCCTGGATTTCATCAGCAGGGGCTCTGTGAGTATGTGGGGTTCCATGCATGCTTACAGTTCCAGAAGACTAATACAGTTTATGACTCCTGAGGCCGAGAGCCACCACGATCAGAGATCAGCTGCCTTTTGTGACCACACTGGGCCCTATTTTGCACTACACTTACTCCTGCACATGGTCCAGCTGGCTTCAGTGGTTCCTCACTTCCCAAAGCAGCCCTTCCATGCAGGGAAGTGTGGAGGCACAAGGCCCTGGAAAGTGCCAATATCAACGTGAAGTTGTGCTCCATCATCTTAAAACAACTCTCTTCAAAATACCTCTGTCCACATTTGAAAGCAGAGAAAGCAATGGTTTTTACCTTGGGAGTGGTTAGAGGTGCTGAGTTTGGGTCCCGGAGAGTGCAGGGGAGGCTGAGGGTGGCTTTGGCTCAGCAGTCAGATCAGTCCAAGCTGCAAGGATTGTCTGGTGAGGGCAGTGCTTGGCAGGGTGCTCAGCTCAGGCTGCGTACCCTCCCAAAGCACTGTCTTGTGCAGTGTTTGTTCATACCCCTGTGTTTCCAGGGTTTTTTTCCCAGGTAAAATTGTGTGTTCACAGTGTGGTGGCACAGAGCTTTCGGCATTCAGAGCCTCAGTAAATCCATACCTGAATCCTGGGCTTTCACACAAACATTTACATTCCTAGCACATTCATCTGCCTTTCTGGATGTATGACTGATTTCACAGCATGTGTACAAAACAGTTTAAGATACATTTAGACCTGTATACAAATAAATATAGGTGTTCCGAAGATCTGAGGTACTGCTGTGGATGCAGTAGAGAACAATGATGCCTTATCTGTACATGTTTGCATCTTCCTCACTAAGTGCCCTATGCATGTGGTCAGGCAAAGGGAACTTTCTTTCCTGTGTGGACAAAGCAGACCTATGCATGTACGGTTTCATGCTGTTTCATAACAGAAGCCGATGTCAAATAATGTCTAAACCTACTTCCAGTTAACAGCAAAACTGCCATAAGTTTCAATGGGTTTACAGTAAAAACTGTGCTGTCTCACCCATATGCAGCAGGATTTCAACAGTTCAAGCAGCAAGTGGAAAATGTTACAGCATTTTTTTTTTTACCTTTGCAATCTATGCACCAAATTCCCTTCTGCCTTGTAATTCATAGAATCAGACTTTTTCCAAACAGATACAAAATTCTCTTAAATTACAATCACAATGCTGCTTTCTTGACTGCCTTGTATTTTCTCTTATCCCTGGTGCCTGGACCGAATGGCAGTAAAATGTGATCTGTGTTTCAGCTGTGTTCAAGAGCCACATTACACTTGTGCATCTGGGGCAACAAGATACAGACTAATACAAGATCAGGTGTAATATATATGTGGCTTTACCACAATGCTGTAAAAACAGTAAAGCATAATCCTTGTTTTAATCTGAATCACTATTATCCTCTTAAAAGGAAACTCAGGCTGACATCTTTTGCCAAGGAATAAACACACAGGACGACATTCTGCATCCATCCTATATGCTGGATAGCTCTTACCTAAACAGTTCAGTTAAAACCAATGGGACTAACTATGTGCCCAAGCACAATCCTGCAGGAGGACTGATTACAGGCTTCAGCACTTTTGGCCTGAAGATGTACCAATGTGTGATCACAGCACAGCTTAAAATATGCCTATTTTAAAACTACACTTGCTCGTGTTAAAACCAACCAGTTTTAGGCGACAGCTGTGCAGCAGCTATCTGAGATAAGGATGCAGAGTTAGCAGCGCAAATAGGATGGTGTGGACAGGAAAGGTGCTGAGCTCTTCCTGCTCAGCCTGTGCGCCGGGAGCCGGGCTATTCTGGTACACGGCTTCTGTGTATCCAGATGACGAAAGGCAGCTGAATATGCTGGCAAGGGCTGCAAGGCTGGCAGGAACTCCGGCTGCATTTCTCAGAGCTTTCCACTGTTTCTCTTTTTCAGCAGGTTAGGCCATTGTGTAGAGTTTAGTAATTCTCTTACATCCCTGGGCGTGTTTTTACAGCGCTGCCGTCTTCCTCTCTCGCCTGAGCACCGCAAGGGGTCACGAATGCACGTGCCAGGCACATTTTCACAGCCCCTCCGGCATCCCGTTTGTATCGTCTTTTTCTCTCCCACTCATTTCTTGCCATACTTTCCCTTCCGGGCTGCTCCGCCGCCGCCTTGTCCCTTGTTGCCGGTTTCCCTCACGCTTCCCCCGTGCCTGCCCGCCGCGTCCCACCCGGCGCGTGCGAGGGGGCGGAGCACCCGGCAGCCCCGCCCCTCCGCCTACCTCTTCCTCACGGCAACGCCACGCCCCCTCCCGCCCATTGGCTGCCCGCACCTCGCTCCCCGCCTCCCGCCGCGCGGCACGCGCCTCCAGCCCCATTGGCCCCTTCCCCACCTCATTTGCATGACGCCCCGCGCACCAATGGGCGGCCGCCGCCTACTTAACATGCAAGGAAGCGGCCAATGAGCGGGCGCGGGGGCCGGGCCACCACGTGCTGTTGCTAAGCTTCGGCTTCTAAATTGTTACTACACGGGCAGCCAATGGGCGCGGGCGGCGGGGATCTGTCAACATCCCCTGCCCCGACGAGGGGGGGCTCTGGTCGCCGATTGGCCCGGACGCTTCCCCGGGTCCCGCCCCGCGCCTGTTTGCGGCCCGCGATTGGCTGCGCGGGCTGCCCGTCCGCTGTGTGTCAAATGTAGGTTGTGCGAGGTGCCTTAAAACCGGGGGCTCGGGAGTCCCCGCGCGTGAACTCGGCGCGGGGGGCTCGGGACGGGCAGCCATGGAATTGAACTCCCTGTTAATCCTCCTGGAAGCGGCCGAGTACTTGGAGCGAAGAGACCGAGGTACAGGGCGCAGGCGGGCAGTCGGTCAGGCACCCGCAGGCGCTCCCAGCCGCTCTCGGCCTTTGTTGTGCGGCGGCCGGGCCGGGGCAGCGGCCCCGAGCCCGCACCTGCCCGGGGGGGACCCGGGCTGCGCCAGCGGCAGCGCGCTGGGGGAGCATCGCTGCTCGGATCTTGGCTTTTTTTATATATAACCCCCCAAGCAAAGTAGAAGGGGGTTGTTTGTGCCGCCCTGGATGGGGACGGTGCGTGTGGCAGCGCTCAGGATCCCTCTCGCCGCTCCGTGTGTGGCAGTCGGTGATTGTATGGCAGCTCCCCTCCCCCAGCGCAGCGTGACAAGGGTTTGCATGATCCGCCTCGTTTTTAATGTGCACTCCAGTAATCCTCCTAATTTCGACACTTCGGTGTTGGTTTTTTTTCCTTTTGGTTTACCGAGTTATGTTTTTTTGTCTCGCTTCTTTAAGAGATGCCAGAATAAAATCCAAACAAATCAACCGGAAAAAATTCTGTTCTTTACCCTAGCGTTCCTGCAAAGGAGGAAAAAATTGCATGGAAAAAATATATTGCCACTAATGCTGACTTTGTCCCTAGAAGCAGAACATGGCTATGCATCAGTGTTACCCTTCGATAGTGACTATTCCAGAAAGAAAACAAAGGCAGGCACCATGGCCAGAAAATCCCAGAATAACAGGTAATAGACGCACCGCTTTTTCAGAATGAATCGTCAGCTTTTCCAATGTGTCTAGCTTATGTGCAGTGCATACATTTATGAAAAATAATAACTAATCCAGTGTCTCAGTTTTCCCCATCCCGGTAGTCGCCATTTTTCCCCTGGATGGGCTTGGCTCTGTTTTGATCTCTCATATAAACACTGCCACGCGTACACCATCTCCTTAGTACTCACTGCACTTCTGAACCGTCCGCCCTCATCGCTCCTTCTGCTCCGCGCTCGCCGACAGCGGCTTTTGCTGCAGACCTTAACACCATAATCGCCACCCAGATTTCTCTTTGCATGGCACCTAATTTCCCCCCCGGCATTTATTTATAAACCACAGGCACCGAGCCGGCCGCCTCCCCCATGGCAGCCCGAACAGATGCAGCCTCCGGTTGCGGCGGCGCTGGGCTCTGGGGCGGGGAGCGTGCACGGGGCGGCGGGGGGGACACTCCGCACGCCCTCCAGCCTCTCCGGGAGGTACGGGGTGAGAAGGTGCCGGAGTGAGCTTGACCTCCCCGCGGGTTGTGCTGCACCGCCGGCTCGCCAGCCCTTCCGCCCGGCCGCCGCACGCAGATCCGCCGGGGTGCGCGGCTCGGTTGTTGTTTATCCCGGTTATCGCCCATCCGCCTCTCCGCCGACGCGGTTTTGTTGTTCCCCCGCAGCCGCTACCTGCGCTGCGATGGCACGAGCCGAGCGCTGCTGTGCGCAGGCTCTGCAGCTTTGTTTGCTGCTCGGGCAGCGGCTGTGTACGTGCAGGAGGCTGTCTGTCTTACAGGGACACTGCCGGCCCCTGCCCGGGAGCGAGCCCGGCCCTGGGCTCTGCCTGCTCTGCTCTGCTCTTCCAGGGCTGCTCCGGAGAGGACCGAGGACCGTGCCCTGCTGGGCCTGCTTCGTCCCAGGGCAGCGATGCTCTCCCCAGCGCAGGCTCTGCTCTGCATGGTCATGCTGGATGGTGGTTCCTGTAGAATAGCCTAAAATGAACTTGGTTTGCACGTGACTTGTTTTCCAAAGGAGCAGTGAGTCTCGGCAGGCCCGCTCTCGCTGCTCCGGCGGGCATCCTGCGGCCGGGTCGGATGGTGCTGGGGAGGTGCCAGGCAGATGGCCAGGAGCTGCTCGTGGGGCACCGGAGGTGCAAACCGAAATCAAAAGCTGACGAACTCCCTCCTTGAGCAAAAACATGAGCTGCTGAGCGCCCTGGTGGTGCCTGCTGCGGCCGAGCAGTGTGTCTCGGAAGATAACTGAGGGGGAGCAAACTGTGCCCCCATACCCGTGCTCCGAGTAAGGCAACCATTTTGGGGGCTGTTAATTGCAGTACTCCTACTTTTTTTTAGTTTTAGTTGAATTCTTTGTCTCATCATGGAGCATGAGAAGACAGTTCATTTTAAAAGAGAAAGTCATCAGGAGTGGGAGGAGTGTCTTGTGTCCTGAGACACTTTGCTACTTAAGATTTTTAATTATTTTCGTATAAAGTATGCTCACTGCCTTGAAAAAAAATTCAAAGCAGATTTCATAGGATTTCCAGCTGTAAATCGCTCCTTGAATTGTACAGATTTCTTGTCTGTCTCTTGCATTCAAGAAATCTGTGTTACTTACAGGGCTATTATTCCATAGTTTCTGTTCTTAGGGCTCTTGTCATCCACTGCAAAATAGTTATTTGTCTGAATTGTAAGCTGCTTTCAGGAGTTTTTAGGAGAGGATTTGTAATCTATCAAATACAGCAGAATTAAAAGATTTCTGGTTACAAATTTGCTAGTGTTGTTAAAGTTGAGGCACACACATCCACTTGCAGTTACCTTCCTGCTTTTTTCTGCCTGCAGATTTATATTTATTTACCTGTTTAGTGTTTTGCTCTGGTTCTCACTCCATAGCAGTGGCAACCCTCAAAAATGCCATCGTGCAGTGTGTACATTTACTTACACTTCCTTTTCTTCTAGCTGCAGTGATGAGATGAGGGATGGGTCGTCTGTGTTACAGGGCAGGACGATGCTTGTCAGGGAATGGTTTCCAGTGCGGTCACTGCCGGGACAGTGGCTGGCTTGGTTCAGCATGGACACCGGGCTCGCTGACCCATGTGGGAAGCAGAGGCACATTGCTTTAATGCAGCTCCCTGTTTGTTCCTTCAGGGACAGAGGGGCAGCAGCCGTGCCCTGTGGGCACCTCTGCATTGTCCTTATGGGCTCTGTACCCATGTCCAGCAATCACTGCTTATGTTTGCCTGCACGCTTAGATTTGCAGGGGAGAAATTACCCCCACATTTAAACATGCAGTGCAAAATACATGATGTACACCAGCATCACTGCTCTATTATTATTTGGAGCATAGAAGCTATAGGGGCCGAGCCCCAGACTAAAGTGAATTTTTGGTAACACAGTTAATTCTTCCTAAGCAACTCAAAGATTAACAGAGGGAGACGACTGGCCAAAGTTCAGAGGATCTGGAGTGGTCGTGGGTGATGTGAACCACTGGGCAAAGTGTTTGTCCATATTGTTCCACTTTAACCATTTTCCAGACTCACTAGGTTTGGAGAATCAGATGCAGGGGGGCATCTGATTGCATACAGGAGATTGCATACATGTCTGAAATTCATGCCTTATTATTTCATTGTTTTTCTGGATTAAAAATACTTACTTAAGGTTGGAGGAGTAGGAAAGGAGCAGCTAACTGCTCATTGCAAATCTGCAGGGGCATTGTTGTTTTCATTATCTATTTTTGTATCCTGCTGCTTGCAGCATCTGATCAGATTAAAAAGTGAGAGATGTATATGTGCACATGGGGTTTTTTTCATGCTTTATGAGGTATACATACATGAAAAACATGTCCTTATTCTTGGAAAATCAGAAAAGAGGGGAGGAGGAGAAAAACTGTCAGATGGGAGGAAGCCTGGTGTGCTGTACTCTTCTTTGTTCTGTGTTTTCCCCCGTGTGCCTGCCTGTGGGGGGAAGAGCATACCCCGTGTGGCACAGGTGTGCTGGCCAGGCGCCGCGGGCTGGGCGACAGGCAGGGATGGATTCCAGCTGCCCTGGGCTTCAGCAAGGGCGCTGATGGACCCCTCCTTCCTCTGCCGAGGTGCTGGTGATGTTCATGTAAGAAACTGTAGGATGAGACCTCCATCCCTTGTTGATGGCTGGCGAGGCCCAGACCAGCAGGAGAAGGGGCAGGAGGCTGCCGGCCCTTCGGACAGGATGCTTGGGTCTGGGCTAAAAGGTTGCTGGCCTCTTGACTGCGATTGAGTGAGAAGTAATTTTGGCAGGTTTTGATTCATGCAGGGAAAAATACCAGCAGAATTACATTTAATTAACCAAAATCTATAAGCTTTCTGTCCACTGTAGGAATTTAACATTTTTGCTTTGACCACTGTTAGCTTTGAATCAAAATTGAAAGTGGTTGTTAGCAGTTTTTGTTGATAAACAATATTCTCGGTGTTATTGGTAGCAGTCAGACAGAGTTTTTAGCCATTTCTTTTTCATTTGCACATTAAAATGTCTTGATGTTATGTGTTTTCTTCTCAGTTTCCTGTGATGTGCCCTTTCCCATGTCACACAAACCAAACTGCTTTGTTTTCTTTCTGGTTTACTGTTCGTACTGTGTCCTCAGCTGAGATTCAGACTTGTTTCCCCCCAGTAATTTTGACCAAAATCCTCTGGCAAATGAAACTGGATTCTTGTTTTGTGAAGAGGACAGGAGATTAGCGAAAGCCACAATATTATCTTTTGCAGGGAGGTAAACCTAGGTCACATCTTCTTGTTACAATAATACTTATCAGGTACTTGACTACAGTATAATAAATGTCTCTGCAGAGCAGTGGCTGTATGTAGTTCCTAAAGCAGTGCCATGCAGTCTAATAATTCTTGTTAAGGTGTACTTAGAATTAAAAAAAGGCATAAAACAAACAGCTGGATTTATTGCTGTTGTACCTTGGAAATTTTAATACCAAATTCGAAAGTCAAGCTTGGATTTTGCTCCAAGGAAACAGATAGGTGACACGTGTGCAATGTGCCGAGGAGGAATGCGACACAAATCTAAAATTTGGTGACGTTTGCTCACAAGGCAAAGCACTCTTGACAGAGGAACATGCAATCCTGCAGAGAACTCGGCTTTCTTCTGCCCTGGCTGCAGTGACACTCACCAGGTGTTGGGTACCTTGAGCTGTGTGTGGGTTTGAGGTGTGTGTCTGCCCATATACCAGGGAGTTCAGGCAGCTGCTTTGCCATGAAAGGGCCAGAAATAAGGTAAAATGAAAACCAAAATCTTAGTGTTAGATGCCAGTCTACTGAGGTCACGGTTAAATTTACTTTCAGAGAAAGGAATTGAATGTCAGTGGTGCAGTGTGTTTGGCCTGTTAATTTAGGAGCTGGTTTATTGAAGGAGAGGGAGCAAAATAAATGCCGGTTTATAAATATATCTTCTGTGTCTATTAATTAATTAATATTTTTGCTCATATGTTATATAAATAGACATGTACTTTGTGCTGTGTTCTGGCAAAGGGTTATACGTAGAAAAAGATGAAAGCGACATTTGGATTTTCAAATAAAAACAGAGCCTAATGTCCGAATTCCTCTGTTGATGTTGGCTCATGGTGAGGGTGAACCTGTGGCCTGCAGAGCGAGCCCCTTGCTCTCTGCAGATGTTTTTCTGTGCCCACACTAAGCAGCTTAGGGATCGGGGCCTGATTTTTGTTTTATTTTTCCTTAAATATTTTTTTTAATTTTGTGAGAGGCCAGGAATAAAACACTGCAAAGCAGACTGTGCAGACATAGCTCCTCTGATTTTTCACCTGGATTTCTGAATTTGATAGATCTTTTCAGGTTTGCCTTCCTAAAGCTAGGACAGCAATTGATATCGCCACATTTGGTTTGAAATAATGCATTTTAGTCCCAATATAACAGATTTCACCAACGAGCCTGTCACCCCTGAGGAACTGCGGTAGGTCTGCGATGTTTGGGAGCTGCACTGCTTGTGCAGTTGAGGAAAACAAATTGCCACCGTATTAGAAGCACGTTCAGACCTGGCCACTGCAAACATGTGGCAGCACCAACTTGAATGCGATCCTGGAGCCAGAACTCTGCATCAAGGCTGTGCCAGTATGCCTGGTTCCCAGATCCCAGCTGAATCTGCAGAACCGGTTAAATTTTGCTGTAAGGAGAATGCAAAATTAATTTTTAGTGGATTAATTCGGTACAGGCTGTTTCTTTGACAGGCTGTAAGCAATGTGTCCAGTTTGAAACAAAAAAACCAACAACCCAGGAGCAGTGAACACAAGGAAGGACATGTGCTTATGTTCAGGTTGCGGGGTGAGCTGTAGTCTTTTCAGGTGCATCCCATGGCAGGTTAGGTATGTGGACAGGGAATTTCCTGGATCCTTTCAATGAAAAGCTGCACAGCAGCCACATTCACACAAGATTGCAGGTGTAAGCTTTGTGCTTTTACACACCTGCACTTTTGGGAGTGGGAACTGGATACAGACACTTAAGGTGTAGCACCTTGTAAAGCTTCTTGTTCTGTTTGTTCTTACTCTTTTGGCCTGGACAAAGGTGAAATGCTGGCAGTGTAGTTCACATGGCTGCATGACCTTAGGTGGAGTTGTATCCTGCACATGGGTTGTATAACACCCTGACAGCCCTGCCTGCCCCAGAAAGCTGTGGCACTGGTAAGGTGCTGCCACTGTTCAAGCGCTTGGTTAACTACCCTGCTTTGGTCCCTAGACAGCGCTTTAAAATGCGTTGGCCACTGGTAGTGTATTGGTGAGTCACGGTCTAGACCTGCTCCCATTAACACAGGGCAATAAACTTCAGCAGCATTTCCATACATCCCTGCTTTTGTCAGGAGCTGCTGGCTTCCTGCTGAGCAGATGCTCTGTCTGGTGGGGTAAATGGATGGAGGAGTAGGGAAGGTGTCTTAATACTGAAACAGGCCGTGCATCACGCATACAGTGAAATCTCAATCTAGATGAGAGCAGCGTGTGAGCAGTTCCTACTGGCTCACCCATAAACTGGCAGCAGTGGACGTGGAGGGGCCCTTGCCTTTTCTGTGTTAGTCTTGCCATCTCAATTAGCACCTGTCTGAATTGTTTAGGTGTGTCTGCTGAATGTTGCATCAACCAAAAGCTGAAATCCAATAACTAGAATTCTTGTTTGGGGAAAGGAAGGTGGTGGAGGGGGATGGCTCTGGGGATGTGCTGTGGGAAAGTAGCACAGCATCTTGCAGACCAATGGCTGCATTTACTTGGCTCCTCGTTCTTTCAAATCTTCTTTTGACAATTTCTTCACAAATAAACTTTATAGTCAGTGAACTGCCTGGCATTTGTAAAAGGGATATTAGAGCTGCCTCAGATCAACAGAGTAGTCTAAGCACCAGTGTTTGTTATCCCTTCCTTCTGAATCTATGATTTTGCTGATTTTTTGTTGTTGTTGGCTTTTTCCCTTTATTTTTATCTGAACCTTTTTATTTACACCTTTTTTTTCATCACTGCTACCCCCAGCTTCCCAAAGCTTTGCATGAAGTTACAAACTCAATAGACTGAACCTAAGTTAAACACCAGAAGTGTTCCTTCTCTTTGCAGCCATTCTTGAAAGCCTCCACAGACCATTTGCCTGAAAACCACAGTTGTATATGTCACTTTCATACAAATACATATGTACATGTATCTTCTTAGTTGTGGCCTACATCTTATCTTTACTAAAACAATAAAGGACTCCATTTTGAAACAGGGTGCTGGGTTGTATGCAGACCAGTTTGTCCATTTTTCTTCTCTCACTTTAGGTTGTATAAACAGCAGGAGATGGATATTCTTGCAATATACTGTGCTGTAGAAGTGAAGGAAATAAAACCCAGTATTTCGAGAGAGGTTCATCTCTTCTGAAAACAAACCCAACCAAAGAAACCCCTGTCATGCTTTGTAATAGGGTATTTAACTCGCTCTGTAGATGGAGCAATTCTCAGGTAAATGTCAGGACTCTTGGGTTTGGTTCCTGCCTAGAGCCTGATAGTTAAGGTGTTAGTCAGCCCCCCGACACCTCCCCAAATGTGTGGCTGGTGCCCACGTTTGCACACTGCAGGCGTCGCTGAGGCTTTTGTGTCCCCAAGAGCTCTGCCAAGAGGCACATGGTCACTGCCGCTCCGTTTGGCAGCTGGCACACCCACGGCTGTGCCGCTCCAGAGCTCCTCTGGCAGGACATACCTCAGGAGAACACCGGGGTCACCCTTCATGCACCAGAGGTGCCCTGTAGGTGTGCTGCATGCAGAAGGACTGCCAGCTGCTCACTGCATCCTCTCTCAGCCCAGCAAAACACTCCGTGCAGGCTGAATTTCTTGGCCAGTGGTTCCTGTCTTGTCCCTGTGTGTGCTCACTGGAGCTGCTGTGAGCTGGCAGCTCAGAATGGGCCAGTTGGAGTGATTGTGTTCACCTTTGTGTCTAATTGCCAGAAATGTCAAGGAGTTCATGCCGTAGGGATGAATCCAGGCCAGCCTGTATTTCCTCTCCCTTCCAAAGTTGCCTACGAACAGAGTCTTTGTGCCTTTGACAGGCCCGTTGAGGGTGTTTGGGGACAATGGTTCCCTCCTAACTTCTGTTTTCCATGTGTTTTCATAAACATTGGTGGATTTAGCATAGTCTTTCTCAATTTTTGCAAACACTGGTGTGGAGAAATGATTGCAGAGAAAAAGCCTGATCTCTGTGTAGAGAGTAGGAGTAGAAGATAAAAACAATATCCTCTTAAGATAGCCAAATGACCAAGCCCACCTTGACCTATTAATGTAGCACAGGATATGTATATAACACTTTTAGTGTTGCTGCATTGATCAGGAGCACTTAAATGGCATTGTAGAAATACACACATTACTTGATCATGGCTCACTTAATGCAACAAGTTAAAAAAAAATACATAAAGCATTCATAGGGTTTTGAGAAAAAAGATGCCGGGTAATGGTTGACATAATTGATGTCTTGGTACCAACACTGAGATGCTTTCTGGTGAGAGTGGATTAGCATCAGTGCTGAACCTTGTACACATTTCAGTTTTACCTGCAGAGGGGCAGTTCACTTAATTCCTTGCAGGATCAGGAGCTGCACTGGCCTGAGATAATTGTTCGTGGGTTTGTTCACTGGATGTTTCTTGTGTGAGCTTTGCTTTCTTTTTCCCTCTCTATAGCCAGAGTGATGCTGTGCCATCAGTCACACTCAGGTACAGCATCCAGCAGCTCGGGTGTGTGCAGGGAGAGGCAGGACAGCTCGGCACCGGGCAGCATTTGTGCAGGAAGGCTCTCTAATCCCCCTGGGATGTCTCTGCTCTCTGGAGGGACTGTGCACTTGCCCTCCACAAAGGCCCCTCACTTTGCACCCCGTGCCCAGCTGCAGTCTGGGGTTGCAGCAGGCTCCAGCAGAGCTGCTCTGACATAATCTGCCAGCCCTAAAAGCTGCCACCGCCTCTGCATCTTTTGATCCTTACGTGCTGGGCATGTTTTCAGTGGGACAAAACTGAAAGTACGGAAAATTGCTGGTTCTGAAGCGGCGACAGTAACTTCATTTTAGGAATGTTTTTAATCTGAGCTGTGTAAATAAATAAAATGAATGTTTTTAGCTGAATCAGTTTAAAAAAAAAAAGTCCTCCAAGAATTTAGGGCTGTCTTCTAATGGCAAAAAACCCGAGGCATCGGTTGGGGAATAAAAAAATCTCTAATCCGAGCAGATTGGAAGAGGATAACATACTGCTGTGGTCGGTACAGGGACTGTGATTTTTTTGGGTTTTATTTTCTGTTTGTAGACTCAGAAGAATTAAGAGGATTCCTCTTTTGTTGCCATTAAGATGTCAACAACAACAACAGCAGTGATTAGCTGCAGATTTTTCTTTCTGCTTCTGCATGGGCTTGAAAGCTGGCCTTCTGGGTGCTTTTTGCTCTTACCTGTTACCATTTAGATCTTCTAACATTTTCTGCCCCCTCTTAAATTTTCTTCACAGATAAAAATCTCGTGGGCTGTTTTTATTACTAACCTGCTCAGTTTTTTAATATTCATTTCTGTCTCTGAATGTATTGAACACTAATAAACGCAAATATATTATTCCCCCCCAAACCTACAGTTTACTCATGGAAATTAAGTTGATACCCTGAAGAACTTAAAGGATGTAAAAGTGAACCAATTTAATAGAAAAGCTGTTTCATAATCCATGTTAAATACATATTTCAGAGAACTCTTTTACAACATACACAGGTATTGGCTTTTAAATATTCTAAATCTTGGTTTATTTCTCCTTTTCTCTAATATTTTTTTTCTCTTTTTAATAGGTCATCACACAATGAACTAGAAAAACATAGGTAAGTCTTGGAAAAAAGCTAATTAAAAGATGTATGGCTGACATTTTAGTTACTGTATTTATTGAAGAACATTTTGTTGACATTGTTTTGATTCTGCACTGAGTAATTTATTAAGTTGGTTTGGGGTTTTTTTATCAACTAAAATCTAATAGTTATAGTATTATTTGGTGCTTTTTTCCCTACTGTTGTGTGGTATGCTCTTTTTGAAACATCCCTAATAATTAGCTTGTACTGATTGATGCTGTAACTGGTTAATCGAATTGTTACTAACAAAGAATCTGATTGCAGCAACTAGTTTGCTAGAGGTGTTAAATGCTATAAGTACAAAATATTTTTGTGACTAAGGTGAATGCTTTTCGGGAACAATGTGTCACACAGGGTTATTCTATGTTTCTTTTAAAGTATGCCTAAAGTGCAATTAATTTTCATCTTGCATGTAAGTACCCACAGATCGGTTTTCCCCCTCCGTCTGCTTCCTTGCTGGTGCGTGTGCTGTCCGGAGAGCTGGGTGTGAGCTGGGAGCGGCCCCTCCGGAGCCGCAGCCCGCTCGGCGAATCCAGCGCCGGGAGAAGCCGGACCTGCCCCGGACAGACATTAGACCCTGCAGCCCTGCGTGGTGCAGAGCTCTCGTTTGCCCCGTTCTGGAGGCAGTGTTCAGCGTGTCGTACCGTGTCAGCGTGTGTTTGCAGCTGGGCCCCTGGGCTGTAGGAAGGCTCCGGGAGCGCTGCTCCGAGGGAGCTCAGAGAGCAAACGGGGCCCGTCTGGGCTCTGCCTTTCGCTTCCCCGCTGTGGCACCCTCACTGCGGAGCTGCCGCCTTTCACTCGCCATTCAGGATGAACTCCCATTCGGGTGGTTTTTTGTTCTTTTTTTGTGTAGCTTGCGGTCTTTCGGGTTTCACGCATCCAGAGAAAGTGAGGGGTGTGTGTGTGGATATGATTTAAACTTATTTGCATGTTTCTAAATACGTGAAACGTGGTTGATGGCACAACAAGATTGAACTCTTGGGGGTTTTTTTGTGTGCTGTTCTGTGGCTGCAGTTATGTAGCAGCTAGACCATCACTTCCCTTGCATGCTTACATGCTTTCCTGTAGTTTAATTGTAATATGAGTAAACTATAGTTCTGCCTAATAGCCACGTGGTCATCCTAGAGATGAGAGGAACTGGAGAAGGATCAAGCTCACAAACACAGGCCTGGGCTGTAGAATGCAGTGCACTGGCTCAGGCAGTGACATCAACCAGCAGAAGTTCTGCTGACAGAGTCTTCAGGAAAATAACTGCATGTAAAATTCTGTCCTTCGGTCACACTTCTTTAAAAGAAAAAAAAATTGGCCCCAACTATGATTCTTTCTCATTGTGCTACATTTCTTCCTCCCCTCCTGCTTCATCATTATGATTTTACTGTCAGATGCATATTCCTTTTCTTTTTCCTTCAGTTATTTTCCTCTTCTTCCTTCTGCTCTGCCTTAACATGTTTAAGCAGCACAGTAAATAAGGCACAGCAGCATTTGCAGCAGATGCAGGGCCAGAAGGAGAATCTATTAATTGTTCATTCGCCGTACTCACTTTCAGTTCTGTGTTGTATCTGTGTAGTAGCTGGACCATATAGTACTTGCCTTGCTACCTTTTCTTTCTCTGCCATCTCAAGGTCAAAATAGGTAAACTGCACAGTATGTCTTGTGATTATACAACTAATGTTTCTAACTGCTGCTGCTTGCTGTGCCTCCTGCAGTTAAACTATACTTGAAGCCAGATTTTTATTATTCCTGGTGAGAACCTGCAAATTAGTGCAAGATCCTTGTATGTGCAAATGGGTGTTCACAAAAACAGATGAGGCGTGTACAGTTCTAGCTGCCTGATGTATTGGTGTGAAGGACTCCTGCAATTTTTATTTCTTCTTTTAACAACCCCCTCCTCCATCACTGTGGGTGTACGAGCAGATAATACCGAGCACAGTGTTTTTCACTGTGTTTTACTAAAATTACATTAAGATCTATTAAGTGTCTTGCACGGTTTAATGGAAGATTCACAGCCGTGGTGTGTCCCTGTAGCAGCTGGTCCCTGCAGCAGAGCCTGTCCTCCTGCTCCGGTGCAGCCCTGCCCTGCCAGCTGGGAAGCACTGGATGTTGATTTTGGAGGTGTCTCCTTTCCAGGACCAGCGCCTTTGACTCAGCACTGCCATGATGCTGCTCTGGCAAGACACACTCGATTATGACACAGGAGCCCGTCGAGGAGGAGGAGAGGAGAGGCTGCATGTGTCCTCCTCCGTGCCCAGTCCCTCACATGGTGTCTGAGGGCTGCACCCCGTGCAGGAGGGCGGGGAAATGGCTTCCTCATTTACAGGGCTGTTGTGTCCTGTATGAGGGTGGCCAGAAATGCCACTAGGTGGAAAGCCATGGTAGCCATGCAGTGTACATGGTGCTGTTTTGGGTTCTGCGCTGGTGTTGCACGTCAGAGGTTTTATCTCCGGTAGGTGGGAATGGCAGTGGTTGACCTCTGTGTGTACTGGCTTGGCCATTTGGGACCACCACTTTATTTTGCATTTTCTACTGCTGGGTCTCTTTTCTGTTTGCTCTTGAGGGGGAGCTCAGACGAAGACAAATGAAAGCAGAAACGTAATTCCAAGAAAAAAATCTCATTATATGATAGAATTCAGATTACAATTATGGTTAAGTGTTTCTCAGTGATTCGTACATGAAATTCCTTTTTCTCTGCTTTAAGTCTCCCTAGTATACCCTGCTCAGAACTTCAGTGTGTGTTCATTATAGGGAAACTCTGGAAGGACTTACCCCTCTAATGGCAGTCTTGTTTTGGTCCTGTGTGATCAAGGTGTGCATCTTGGAGCCATGAAACAGGAAACCCCCCTAAAAAGTAAAAAGGCAAGAAATCTTCTATCCTAGGGACAGCTGAGGTCCTAGAAGATGTTTTAATAACTACAGACAGTTTAGTCAGAATGGCACTTGGATGTAACTAGTTCCTAATGACAAACATACACATGTATATTCATGTAGGTATTTTTTGTTGTTTCCAGCCAGACCATTAGGTCTGTAGGCTTTCACAGAGCAATATAAATAGTAAGTAAATTAGTAATCATGACTTTTTGCAAGGAAATTTTTTAATCAACCTGACAGCTGTATAGAGGAATTCAACTTTCATAGTATAAAAAAACACCCAAGAATTCATGAGAGACATAAGCTTCTTTAAAAGACACAGCATAATCTCATTTATTTGCATCAATTTATACTAGTTCTACATTAGAAGGTAAAAGCCAAGGTGCATCCCCCTGAAGACTGTGCTGAGATCTCCGTGCTGCTCTGTGGAGGCAGGGAGAACCTGCCCTTGGCTGTTCACCCGTGGATTTGTCCCCCAGCTTGTGCAGGGCTGTGTGAGGGAGAGACACCTCCTGTGAAAGCACATGGATCCCTGACAAGGGATACTGGGATCAACCTGTCAGGACTTCTTCGATGTCATTCAGTCCTGCTTGGCCATGAGGAGCTCTGCTGCAGGAGGGGTTCAAGGTCTTTCCCTTTCCCTGGCAAAGTCTTTGGAAACAGCTTGTGAAACTTGATGATTTTAAAGAACAGCTTTTAAGAATTAGTGAGGAAATGAATAGGTGTACTCGAAATCAGCAAGCCATGTGCTGCTGTCCCCAAACTGGCACCATATGGGCTGAAGAAGTGCTGTATGACCCTAGTATGACTTGATCTAGGTCCCAGGTCTGCAGGCTTAGATTTGACAAAAGCTGGTGAGCTGAGCCAGATGGAGGTAAAAACCAGGCATTGCTGTTTGATCTGAGACTGCTGTGGAGGTTGCCTCAATCAACTGAGTGAGACAGCTCTGAACTTTTACAAGTGCAAGACCAGAATGGGGAATACATGAGACACAGTGATTTGCAAAACCGTGAAGATGGAAAAAACCCCAAACCTTTCTTTCTTCCCAAAAGAGCTTAATGTATGTGTTGTGTAGAACCCTGACTGGGGCAGACTGAAAGTGTTCCCATGTGCACAGAAGGTAATACTGACGTGAGTTTTGTGCAGTCCTTAAATCTAAAATCTTGCCAGAAAGAAGTTTCTATATTGCATCATCATGTGTATGAATGGATATCTCTACAGAAACATAGGTTTTGATGAGCAATATATATATTGATGGGAGCATTATGATGTACAACATTAGCTGATACAGTAAATAGAGCAGATGCCTCTGAAGTTAAGTCCTGATAGGTGGTTTTCTCACTAAGGAATTGCAGATGCAAGAGCACAGTTACATTCATTGGTACATCAGTTTCACCCACCACGGTTGCTTGATGCTTAAAGTTTATATAAGCTGAGAGAATGCCTAGATGGATATCTTGAAATCCTCTCTGTGGCTCTTCATACTAGTAAACTGCAGGGTTAATGAAAAGCGTGTAATAGCCAGTTGGTGATAAACTTGGAAGTTTTGAAACAGAACTGAAAGGTCATTGAAATAATAGCATACCAAAACAATGCTTAATGTTTATTTTTATTATGGGCTGTCTTTTCAAAATCACAAATTACCATTGTGGTTAGCACTGTTATGCAGCATAAAGTTGTTACTGCATTGATCCATCACATGGAATGGCTGTGGTGCCACCACTAACTGAGGAAACCCCTGAACTGGTGCGGGAGGTAAAGTCCTTCCAGGGAAGGATCACCCAGTGTCTCACAGCTGTGCTTCCATCAGGAATTTAACCCAGCCCTGGTTGCACGCTGGTACTCCTGGGTCCTGCTTCCTGCCAGCACAGCAGGAGGGGAGAAGCTTCCTCCTTTGGCCAGGTCACCTTCCTGAGCCAGCTCCCTGTCACAGGCACACCCTGATGCCAGCACAGGGAGAGGGTGGGATGTCTTCTTTGAGCGACAGTGTTAATTTACAGTGTTAATTTACAGTACAGAGCAGTTACAGCTCACTTCTCTGTCAGTTTAATGTTTTTCCTAAGCATCCAGTTTTGGCAGCTGTTGCCTGGAAAGTGCTGTGCTGGATGGGTCTTACTGACCTGGGACAGATCTCATTGTTATAATGGGTCTATAAAAATTGCTGCCATTTCTAGGATCTGTCCAGATTATACATAAACCATTCAGATAATATGGTTTCTACGTTAGTCGTGGGAACCACATCATCTTGCTAGTGGAATCTAACCTCTGTACTAGATCTTTCTTCTGGTTTTCTCATCAAGAAAAGAACTTTTTTTACACCATCTGGTTGGTGTGAAGTGGTTTATTACAAACCCAGTGAATTGCAATAAACATACCTTTGCACTGCTTAAGCAAGGTAATGTTTTAGGAGTGTGATTTGCCTTTTGTGAGCTGACAGCCACTGTGGTTTGGGCATCTGCTCCCCCTCCCCAGCGATGACTGCTTCTCTGAGGGTGCCAGTTGTAGTGGGCAGGTGATGTGTTGCCTCAGCCAGTGCAAGGCTGAATCTCAGCTTAAAGCCCCTTTTGCCAGGTGTTTGCCTCTTAAATCTCTGTAATAATTTTTTTTTGTGCAGCTTGTTTAGCAAAGTCTGTAAAGAACTGGATCTGCAGAACTGAAGATTTAATCCTGTGCTTCTGCTGAAGTGACCCATGTTTCTGAGTCTGACAAATCTGTGGAATTAAAGAAACTGGAAGGTTTAAAACTTTGCACTGAAATGCTGTTCTTTTCTCACTGTGTCCCCATCTCTGGGCAGTCAGCAAATGTCTGGACCTCTGACTTACCCTGCAGTACCTGCTGCAATAGCTGCTGTAAATATTTATGCACTGAACTGTTGTCTTTTCAGTGCACAGAGCAGCTCACCTGATGATGCTCTCCCAACAAATGTGTCTTCCTACCTGCACTGATGGATTGGAAAGGAGGGGTATATTAAGCAGACGAAACTTGAAAATTAATCTGCTCAGGAAGTTACATTACAGGTATCAGAGATGTACACATACTCATGCTTTGGACAAAGCTTCTATTTTGCAATGAAAGATGGGCCTAAAATACAATCTGGACTCAATTGTACTGTCCTTTTTCCTGCTGAAGTCAGCTTTGACGTGTGGAGCGTAAGTGGAGTCCTGGGTCTGGGCTCCAGAAAGCCGTGTGCTTCCTGGCCAGCCATGCAGCCAGCAGGGAGCACATGGGTGAGAAACCAAGTGCATGCGTTTTTTTCCATTTGAATTTGTTCATCCCTCTCTTCAAACGTAAGTCCATTGTGTGTCAGCCTCTAATGGGCTATGTAGAAGGTGGTTTATGTTTTCAGCATCTGCTAATTGACCTGGCTAGTTCTCATCCAGCATGGTAGAGAGAGTGGGCTAGACTTGAAGAAAGTAGAGATGGATGGGCCAGACTTCCTGGTACTTTCAGGGCAGTTAGGTGCTGATTCCCTGCATATAGTGGAAGAGAGCCTGATGGTGACTGCTTTCCTGATTGGAGTAGAAAAAAATAATTTGAATTAGGCATTTAAAAAAAACCCCCAGGTTTTATTTTAAGCTTGCTTAGCTGCATCTGGACAAGTGAGCTGGAATTTGATTTTTGTTTTTTTTAAAGGTATTTAGGCAGCTAATGGACTTTAAGAAGTTGGCCTCTGAAATGAGTCTTACATAATGCAATGGGAATCCTTGGCTGAATCCCAGCCAGTCAAGTCTGTGGAAGCCCACAGACCAGTATACAGAAGTGGTACCTGCTGTGGTTTGAAGAAGGGGCAAATGTGCCTGAAAGCCAGCAGTGCAGCTCTGGCTCTTTAAGGCAAAGTCGGCTCTGCACTGAGGATTCACACCAAATCTGCAGGAGGCTGGCTTACTTTCTCCCAAGTATGTCACAAGCATTCATGTCCCAGTGTCCCTGCTTGGAGTAGACAAAAAGGAATCAACCTTAGCTGGAGGAAGTGGCTATATTCTGTGAGTTGCTTGTCCTGTCCCTTCCTCTCCCTGCCTCCATGCTGTATTGGCATCTGTAGCTCTATTTTTAGCCCTCCTTTCCCTGGAGTGACTACCCCACTTGGGTATTGGATATACCATGACCTGGTCCCAAATTCAAAATGTCTCTTTCTGAATGGAACGGTGTGTACTTCCCTGGTGCAGCTCATGCTCCTTTTCCCTTGTGGTCTCTGTCAGCAGACACTTGTGCTTAGATTTACTGCACAGAATTCCTTAGCAGGTCAAGTCGTTTTTAATCTGTGTTTTTTCCCCTTGGTACACACGATGGTTTAGCACGTGGCAGGCTGTGGGCCCGACTCTGCCTCACGCCCAGGGAGTTTCAGTAGGAGCTGTGTCTGCCTGCAGGCTGAACCCTGCATCACATCCGGGCAGCTGCAGAGGATGCAGAAAAGGTTCCAGAAACTCTTCTGAGCGTGAGCATTTAGACAGCAGATCATAAATGTGAAAAAGCATAATGCTGTTCCTTCACAGAAGTTTAATTTGGGCCTTTTTTGGAAAACCAAAACCAACCCCCCTCCCCCTCCTCCCCCCCCCCCCTCCCCTTCCCCCATGGGATCCAGTTAAAAACTGACTCTTCTTGTCCTAAAGAACTGTGCAATCCACAAGAATGGATAAGATGTTCCTTCTACCCACCCCTCCCTATGTTTGGAAGGAGAGAGTTGTTTGGGACTTCAGAGTGCTGTCTTTTGAGATGGAAGTACATATGCTGAGCTATGTACACATCCTTCTAGACTAGAGCAGAGTGACAGGACTTGTCCAAGGATGTCAATTGGCCGATATTATTGTTTAAATGCTAGTTTATGTTACGCAAGCTTTTTTCTACACAGATTAGTGTGACTAATTTTGTAGCGCGTAGAGATTGGCACAGCCGACACAGAAGAGGTGTTGGGCTTGGATGTGTGTACATGAGGTCATGTTGCAATGCTTCTAACTTGAAAAACTAATAACTCTAGTTACAGGCTACATGCCCTACATTAAGAAAGCCTTTATTAGATTCTACCTTATAGCAACAAAGCAGATTTGTGTAACAGTCAAAGACTACATCTGAATGTGGTAAAACGCCTGTAAAAGGCTGGAGAAGTAGTGGTGAGTCCTCTTCTCCCAGCTGCCACCTTGGGATTGATGCCTAACAGATTTATCTGCTTTTCTTTCCTTGATGGTTCAATTTGGGTAACTAAGCGAAGATACAAGGTGCTAAATAAGGGGCCTCCCTGGCATGTAATTGCTGCCAGGACTTAGCAGCTCCTATTGAAGTTAGGAATACCATCAGTGTTTGCAAATACCGGCTGCACAGACACTCTGTGTCTTACATAGCGCATTAGCTGGTATTTACAAAACATAAAGGTAGCAAACCCTGTAATTCCCCAAGAAAGCTGGCTTAATCCTGATTGGTAAGTGCTGTTGTGTTGACTGCTGCAATGAACAGCATGGGTGGAGCAAATAATTTCTGCTAGGGAAATTTGGGAGCTTGTTGTGTATGTTTGCTAGAAGCAGTTACTGGGTGTAGGTGCTAAGAGGTGTTTTAAATAGAGTGTTGGGTGTCTTGGTTCCCACTGCCTAAATTTACATACTCACACGGCAAGTGGGTCCAAACTTCTGGTGCTTCCTTCCATTGCCAGATAACCTCAGGACAGTGCACTTAAGAAATCTGAGCTGTGTTTTGTGGGGAAGAAAGAAGAAGGAGGGAAAGGGGGGGAGAGTTTTGAAAAGCTGTTCCATACCTTATCATCTCAAATGATGGATCATCTTCAGATTCTGCTCAACTACACCCTATCTGGCTTAGAGACAACCAGTTTTGTACTGTTCAAGGGAAAGGGAAATTGGATGCAAAGTAAATTATAAACAAGGCACTATCTGTGCTGTGGCAAGCTATATCTAAACTTGGAGGCAGGACTGTCAGATATCTGCAAGTCTCCACTGTCTCATGATGCCAGATTTTTTCGCTTTTTGTTGGGGGGAAATAAGTGTTACTCAGCTTTTAATTCTCCTGAAAGTAAGAGTACCCATTGCAGCCTTGGAAGTGACCATCTTTAATTACAGTCAGTGCATGTAATCCTTCCCCTAAACTTGTTTATACATACACCTCACTGTCTTCTATTCACCTCTAATTACAAGGTTGAAATGAGGGAGTTGGAGACATACAGCAAGACATTTGGGGACATGTATTCTTAATTACTGCAGTGTGATTTCTTCTCTTCCTTTGCTGTTCTCACTTGGGGTCTGAACCAGCCTTCAGTTGGCTGGAACAGGCACTGTGCTGTTGTCCCAGGGCACCTCAGCTGTCTCAATGGAGCATATCTCAAGCAGCTACATTGTTAAAAGCAACACCCACCACTTCCTTCCCCAAAAAAGCCAATTCATTTGTGCATGCTCAGGCTGCCATCATTAGCTGCTCCCTCTAAGATGGCCACGAAGGTTTGGTAGGTGCATGTGCCAAGGAAGTAATAGCAGAAGCAAAAATGAAAGTAACATATAGCACTAAATATTCCTTTCTGATAGTTTCCTGATCAGAGCTTAAGACTTCCTACCACTGTGAATGAGCAAGTAATTGTTTAGGTGCTGAACTGGAGACAAGAGTTGCCTTAACTCTGATGAGGTTTTAAAACTCTGGTGTAAATTTTTGTTGTTTCTTTTGGTGCCTTGTGCACATGGGAGCGTGGAGTCCCTACAGCATTTATCAGGCTACTTAAATTGGATACTTGGTATTTGGATATGGAGGTACAATAGACAATAAAACCACAGTCACAGGTATCCAGTATTGCAGATATGAATGCTTCACACTCATTTAAGTTGATGCAGGAAAAGGCTGCTTAATTCCGGCTGTCTGCCATCCCAAGGCCTTGTGCTCAGTGTGTGACAGCAATGCATGTTTTTAATTTAGCAAAAATAATTCAACTTGACTTGCCTCTTCTTTAATTTGACATCATACGGTGGTATAAAAAAAAATCTTGAACACATTTCTCCCCTCATTTGACATACGTACAAAATAACTAAGTCTATAGGGAGGTTTAAAATTAGGCAGAAAAAGCTCACTAGGCCCAGAACTGTGCTCTCTCTTGGCTTAGTGCTGTGCTGCAGCTCAACTTCTCTAGGCTTATTTAAGCATTGTAGTCTCCCCCCCGCATTTTTTTTTTAAGATCCTTCCTGTTGGCAGCTGTCCTGAGACACGATGTTCTTGCTTAGCATTTTGATGTGGGGAAACAGTCTGATAATTAAAGCCGGTTTCAAGCCATGAGCTGATTTGTAAGCAGTGACTTGCTCTGGGGTGTTGTCAGTTGATAAACGTGTAGCTCGTGTGCACAGAGCTGAGCTGCACCTTGGTCCTTATGCCCCACGTGAGAGGGACATACAGCTCCCAGGAGCCACTTCTGGGGCAGACAGACTGCATCCTCTCCAGCCACCTATTGGTGAATGGTTAATTTGTGAAAGATGATCACTATCATCCTGTTCCCCTCTGTGTGTAAACCCAGGGCAAACGTGTTGTTGTTATGCAGCTTTTCCTTGTTTAAATAAATGTAATTCTCTTTGACCCACTCTCTGCAGTCCTTGACAAATTCCCTACAAGAGTACTGTGAAAGGTGGCGAATGCCAGCACACTTATTGCTGATGTGCAGATGGCTTTGGATGCCCTGTGCAAAGTTGCTTTCTGGTGCTCCACTGCCAGCGAGGGCCAGAGTGTTACTGCTCTCACGTAAATGGCTGCTCGTCCTCATCCAGCCCTGGGGTTTCCATGGGCAGTGTGTGTGAGTACGTGTGTGCCTCCATGTAACTTCAAGTGGGAATTACAACTGCTTGATCCTGCAGTGGCATGATCTCGTGACGGCACTTTCCTTATCTAATTGGGTCTGGCACTATTCTGAGGTAGCAGACAAACTTGAGTCTCCCTGCAGTGTAATCTAAGAAACTTGAGTGCCAGTAAGACAGATGGGTTTGAGAGGTCTAATTTAGGAGGACTGCTGAATTGCGATGTGCGCATTTTAATGTGCAAAACAAATGGGTGTAAGGCTGGCTGAATGAAGTATTAAATAAGTTTATTAAAAGCACGGCTGATCGGTTTTTTGTGGACTCTGTTTTCAGTATGTACGATGGTATTGCCATCACTCGTGTATTTCCCTACAAGGCACTGTTGTTCATCTGCCTGGATTAGGTAGGTACTGTGTGATGCTGAGCTCGTGGTACCAGGTGACACCTGCCTCGCTATTGCGTAAAAGTGAGAGGTAAATGTTAAAGACAATCAGTAGATAACAGGACTAAAAATAGAAGACACCTGAAAAGGAAATTCCTTTTCTATAGCTCTAAGAATTGTTCGTATTTGTCTGACATTGACTTTGAAGGTTTAAAATACAGAAAACTCTAATTTATAGATGAGCGCAACCTAAAGGCTGAAATGCTAAAATATAGGTTGGAATCTCCTTTTTTTTCCTTTTTGCAGAAGAAAAGAAATCCATACAAGGACAAAAACATACTGCAATGGGTTTCAGCTGTTTGCATAATGTTTGATTTCTGTTGCCTCAGATTCTTGCAAGGTCAGAGATTTATTGCCTATGGTCAAAGGATGTAGAATCTCATACATGTAAATTTGTAATGGACACCATCCAGGAAAGACAAATGATATCCAGCTGCCATTACTTTTGCTTGTGATGCTTTTGAGAATCCCTGTATAGCTTGTAAATTCCTGTTGACATTTCCCATGAAGTAAATCTCAGATTTCTGTGTGTTGCTGTTAGTTATCGCCAAGACCCAAGACAGTGAAGGGCTTTTAAACCTTTCATGGCTGCTCTTCAAATAAGAGCACCTTGAGACAGTGGTATGGCTGAAGCATGGGAAAAGCTGTGAGGAAAAGCCTGCCTGCAGGGAGGAGTGTAGAAAAAAACAAGTGGAGGAGATGAGAGTGGTCAGATGATGGTCCTGCAGCTCTCAGTACTGCAGAGCCTAAGGGTATGGTTCCCCAGTGGGTAAAAAAGATACCACTCAGAGCTGCTGGTGTTCCATCTGCCCTGGAGTCCTTGCTGGCATAGTCCTGCCTGTGTCTTGCCTTGCCCAAGTGCTCCTCTTGTGCCTCCCGTGCTGCTGGCTTGGTCTGCGGGCGGTGTGGGTACGTGGGTGAGCGTGCACCATCATGTGACACGTCTCTGTCACACCTCGCACGCCTCTGACAGCTCGTGCTCACTTTGCAGGCAGGAGAGCTCAAGCGGGAGAAGGTTGAGGAGCAATACAGCAACAGGCACTAACTGTGCCACAGGGCTTTTATTTCTTCTGCTGGCCAGAGTCAGATGTGACTCTGGGACGCTCATCAGTCTGTCTGCTTCTGCTGCCAGGTACATTCCTGAAGGGACAGAAGGGACAGCACGTGGGCAGTCTGGCCAGCCACCAGCTGCTGAGGCTCTGGTCAGGTCTCTCGTGCTGGCGTTGTCCACGTTGCTTTGCAGGGTCATTCCAGCCCAAAGCAAGCCTCAGGAGCTGCTGTCATTTGCCTGTCTTTGCTGCTGTCCCTGGCTTATGGCGGCACATGGGCCACCACAGCTCACCTTCTGCTGGGAACCAGAACATAAAGTGCATCAAAATCTGCTTGTGGGCATTTTGAGAGGTGAGAAAATGTTGATGTAGCCCAGTGCTTGTGATTTAGGACAGGCAACTATCACTGCATTCAGCAAGAACCTACTGGAGGGACAGGTAAAGGAGGGTGAGACGAAGAAGGCAACATGGGCAGCAAGGTCTGCCAGGCATTCCCTCTCTTAGGAGTCAGCAGCTTCCCTCTCACAGACCAGCCACTATTCACCTGCCCCCAGTTTGCCTCCCAGCTAGCTTTCTGTGCACTGCTGCTAAGAGGCTTAGCTGGCCAAAAATGCATGCATTTGTGGCACTGCAGATGCTTCCATTAACTTACATGTACTGAAAGATGTAGGAATAAGTTCTGGTTCCATGTATATGTTCTAAAACATGAACAACTGGCATCTTTTGGAAGGTAAAAAGGTAAAGGTCAAGTGTGGAGTCTATACAGAGCAAGTGGGCTGAAGTGGCACTAAGGGAAAGTAAATAAAATGCACTGGAACTGCTGTAGTGTGCATTTAGATATAGTGTAAAAGAGAACTAAAATATTTTTCAGAGCGATAAAATGTGCAAAACATGGAAATCATAAGCTGTGTTAACAGGCAGCAGAGGTTTTCTTCTACTTCCTTAGCATTAGGAACAGCACCAGACGTTGCTGAGCACTATTCACATGAAAACTTGCAGATAAGTCCAGAGCAGCACTGACTCTCTGGGAGCTTGTGATGGTAAGAGGCACTTGCAGCAGTTGTTTGGACACTTCCAAGGTACCCCAAGACCACTTGGCTGCCAAAGCGATGCGCCTGCTTTCAATTTAGCAGAACAGATGCACACAAGTATTCAGCATGCTGGAAATGCATATTGAGGGTGAAACTCCCAGTTAATACCACAGTAAATAAAGCAGGCGGTTACACTGATTGTAGGGCTGTTGCATTTAATTCACTAACAATCACTGCAATTAGGCACTCGCCGCTCTTTCTGCCGGTTAGTTTCCACCCGGGCTTTACTGCTGAATTTAGTTGCAGAGGCCCTATGAGGTGTTAGACACAGACAAAAAATGCCTTGGATGAATCTTCACCAGCGCACAAACTTCAGGATTTTGTTTTTAACATGAAAAAGACCCCCAGCTTACTGCAGAACACGGTGTTTGGTTTATCTTTCCTTGGATAATAAAAAGCCAAGAGGTTTGCTGCAAGAGCAAGACTGCATTTTCTGGGTTTGACTCCAAGGCACTCAGCTGTGAGCAAGCTTTTCACACATCTCGTAGCAATCGGCACACTGGGTGCCTTGCTATGGTACACTGCTTTAATACTGAGAGGTTTTCTTTCCTTTTCACTAAAGCAAATTTGTTGTGTAGTTGAAATAGATTGTGCAGCTCAAGTGTGAGCTAGAGCATCCTTTAGAAAAAAAAGAAGTATTTGAGGTATCCTTTGATGAGAAGAAAGTATTAAAAGTGTTTGTGAGTGAAATAAATCCGAAAGAAACAGGATTTTTTATTGCAGTGAAGGGTTGTTATCTTGCATTATATTTAATATTTTGCTGGAGATGTGCTAAATACTGTCTGGACCATTAATAAATAGGTTTCCATAGAACCATTTTTATCTGATTGAATTTCTGTGATTTCTTAGGATGGAAGTTTATAAATAATCTCTTTAAATACCTTTGTAAACAAGTGTTTTAATTAGTACAGAGTCATCTTTGGTAGCTTATAAAAAGTCTCGTAGAGCTGTAAATATGTAATTCCTGACACTTTAATAAAAGTGTTAGCTTAAAGAGGAGCAGCAAGTATGCTTAAGTAACAGCTTCTACTAAGCAGAGTTGGGTATGTAATTACACGATTACCTACATTGCATGTGTGGCCGTGATATCCAGGACTACGCAAAATAATATGAACATATTAAATTTTCAGTACCATTAAAACAATTTGCAGCAAAATTCTGTCACCACTTTAGGGTATGACTGTGCACAGAATAAAAGGAGCTGCAGCCCCTACAAGATGTTGCCTTGTTGTGTTGAGCTCCAGTAAGAAGGGATTGAAGCTGGTATCAGAAGGCAGGCAGAGTTTCTCGCCCTCATTTTACCTTGGTGGTGGGTGAACCCTGAAGTCACAATGGGGAAGTTTTTACTGCTGCATTTCTGTATTTTTTAAAAACTTTGAAATAATGATAAGTTTATGAGTAATGGTGCTATCTGTGTGCATCCTGACCCAGCGTATGTCACAAAGTATCCTGAGCTCCTGTTTGCTGATTCTGTCTAAAACTTGAGTGCTCCCTGTACGCAGGTATTTGCATTTCATAAATAAATCTGTGAAGAGTCTTCCTGTAAAAACACGAGTGTCTTACAATTGCAGTTAGCTCACTTCTGTATTTTATGCTGAATTTCATGTCCGGCAAGAAGATAAAATCACCTTGCTTTAAGGAGGAAACACAACCATTAGTTCACTGCTGGTTCACTGCTGGTATCTCTGACCCAAAGTTGTGGCCAGACTATTTTGGTTCATAGTGTACCTGGATAACATTTGACTCCAGAAGTGAATTTTTGGTGCAGAGATTCTTCTCTGACTTTACCCTATGCACATTATTAAGCCAGATTACATAGTCATTATGCAACAATGAAAAATTTAGTAACTGCTCTATATTTAAACCTTTGTGTATTAAATTCATTGCACAGCACCAGGATAGGTTTGAATGTAGGAAAAAAATGTGAAACATTAGGGAAGGAATCTGAAATGCCTCAGTAACTCTGTCCAGTTTGTAATAATGTGTCTTCTTCTAGATTCACTTCAAATACATTTCTGTTCTTTGAAGTAGGGGCTTAGTTTGTATTTGTACTGAATTTGCCTTGTGATAAGGTCTGATGCTGTCTGGTTTTTGGACTGAAATAGTTAATGTATAGAAATGACAAATTTTTAATTTTTACATCTATTTCAAATCTATCTGTTATTCCCACTAGTGTGGCTTGTAGTGATTGCATTGCTTGAGTTTGATCTATGGTGTCCTTTTCAGAAGAGCACCAAACAAATATATTTAGCAGTTCGAGAATATGTCAACCTCCCGTACATAGAGCTAGTTTAGTGGACTAAAATTGGGGCATCTGAAACACAGACACACGTTCAGTCACACAAGTGTTTTTAGCACTAAGGCACCGTATGGAAAGCACAGTTAGGGCCTCCTTGTGAGGCCAGCATTGTTTCATGCCCACACGTGCTTCAGTGGTGCACTGTGGTGAGAGGTACAATGGGCTGTGCATGTGGAAGCAACAACACCATGTCTAACCCAGGCAATTTCTGCTGGAGCCAGCACAAAGGGAAATTCAGGGCATGCAGTGTGGGAATGCAGACATTTAGTGGCTTTTTGGCCATTTCCTAACCTTCCAGATCCTTGCTGCCCATCAGCTGGAGATGCTGCATATCTACGATGCCTCCCAGTATGGCCAGGACAGCTCCTTTGCCAGACTGGGTAATCTGCTAGTAGCAGGGAGCAGGTGTGGACCAGACAGAACTGTTCTGGGACTTCCCACAGGGTGACAAACTGCTGATGGAGTTTGGAGCAAACTGCTCCTTCCTTTCTACAGCCAGCTCTGGTTCAGCAGAGAATGGGTACATGTGAGAGTCATTCTTGTACTCCGGGGGGGCTGTGGAGTGAGACTGGGAGGATGTGCAAGGTGAACATTTGTCATGAATTTGACTTCTCTGTAGTGAGTTTTATGCTCTTGCTCACAATTGTTCAGAAACAGATGAGCATGGCCCTTCTGACACTTTCAGCAAGTGACCTCTGGCAGTCAGGAACATGGTGCCAGCAGTGGGAACTGTTTGTCTTCAGATGCAGTTTCCAGGAAATGCCCGCCCTGTGCTACCTACCATAAACACGTGGAGGGCTGCTGGAAGCTTGTCTGCAGGGAGTGCCCAGCTGGGGTGGCAGGATGGAGAGGCACACATTTCACAAGAACTCGATGCTGTCACCCTGTATCATGCGTGTCTGTGGCCGTTTAATGTCACCAGGGCCTGGCTGAGGCATGCCATGCTGAGGACTGAGCAGCTTGTTTGGGATATGCACCTTGCCTTTGCAGCTGTCTTTGTGCAGCTCAGTGGCCTCTAAATAAAGTCTCTAGATTTATACTTGAATGGTTTCGGAAACACACCTTTGCTGCTGTCAAAAAACTGTGCAACTACTGCTTGAACAGCTATGTGCTGTCTGACTGGCTGCAGGCCATTTCTCTCTGCTGTGCTGGGCCTGAAAAAGCCCTGGAGAGCCCCTGTGGAAAGGCTGCAGTGGACTGGGTCATTCCAAAACCTGCCAGCATTCTATCAATCAGAGTGGCACAGGTTTAAGCCCCACAGCTGTGGATGTTTTGGTGGTACATGAATGGGAGCAATCTTGTGAGTCAAATCCTGAAGTGCTACAGGCAATCTTTGATTTACATGTTCATAGACATGAATGTATGTCTGTGAATGTTTATGGCACTGTCTGGGTAAATCTTTAAAAACCTCCAGGGACTGCCTTTCTGGGCAACCTATTATGGTTGTGCACCACTGCCCCAATAAAAAGTTTGTTTCCCAGTGTCCATCCTGAACCTCCAAATTCACAGCCATTGCCTCTTGTCGTATTATTTAGCCCTACAGAGAAGTATTTTGTTCCCATTGCAACTGCCTGCCGAGTAGTTGTAGGAATTTCTGTTGTTGCAGTTTCCTTGGAATGAAGATTATCCAGGGTGAACAATGGACTTTCTTGTTTCTTTTTTTTTTTCCTCTGCATCTTAGTATTCCATTTCTTGGTGTGCTACAATAGATTTCCATCTGGGATTTCATAAATGCAGCAAAGCTTATTGACCATTATTTAAGCAACTCAATTAACACAATTTTGAAATTGATTAGGGTCAAAGATCTTAATTTACCTTTGTATGGCAACCGTTTCTTTGAGAAGTGGTGAACCTGCCTTTCCGTAGCCAAACACTGGAGCAAACTGGAGTCTCCAAGGACTAGAGTCAGTGAGCGGTCTTCCTGTGAACTTCAGATGGATGTCCTTGTTCTGTAGGAAAATTCTTGATTACACCTTTTTGCTGCTTTGTCCCTCCGTGTTGTGGGGCTCCAGGGTTCATTCTGCCATGGGTTCTGAAATCCCTGCCACTCTTGCCCATCATGGCTTACATGGCTTCAAAACCAGTTCAAGGCAATTCCAGCTGGTAGCCTTTGGGTCAGTTGTCAGCAGGGGCCTTTGTCCTTTATAGGAACCACTGGACAGCTGCTAGACATGGCCACTGCCCTGGAATGCTGGCCAGTCTGGGCTTATCAAGCATTAGAACAGCTGTAATGCAGACTCATAGGTGCCTGTTGTGAACTTGCTTATGGAGAAGTACTGGAGTCTTGAACATCTGAAAGCCCTTTATCATCTGGCACAAAGGACAATGTGATAAATCAGACCGGGCACCCATGCACCTCTCCGTACGTGGGGCTACACCCAAAGCAGAGACCTGCAGGCTTGATTTGGATTTTGGATGGCATTTTTTGGATCCCTACCTTCCCAGATGAATTCAGTACCACTGATGAGGAAGATATTTCTGTGCATCCACATGAGGTGAGAAAAGTGCCCACTTCTGTCAGCACTGGTGTCCAGGCCTGACACCACACTTGGTGTGGGCAAAGGCGTAGCAGGGGGGTTGGAAGCTGGAGCAGAGCATAATTACCCAACTTCAACCACATTTCATGCACAGAGACTGTTACCCCATTGCTCTGACACCAGGCTGCCTTTTTTTTTTTCTTTCTTTATTTTTTCTTTCTTTTTTTAAAATTTTTTTTTAGGTGGAATTTAAGGCATGAGCTGCAAAACACAAAGCAGCTCTGGCTGTGATTACCTCTGTGAGTGCCTTTCCCTCCTCCTGTGGTCACAGGCAGCCGAGGAAAAGCAAAAGCTGTCAGGTCCCTGCAGAAAAAGAGAGAAATTAGTGCTGGCAGAGTCTGTACGAGACAACTTATCTGCTGTGAAGTTTGAGTCCCTTGTTCCTGCTGGTGTGATCTGTTAACGTAACATGCCTGAAATGTTTTCTTACATTCTTACAGTTTTTTCTAAGATGTGCAAGATGAAAAATGTGGGGATATTTACTCCGGTACCACAGGGATTGTGGTGGGCTGGTTTTCTTTTTGTACATTGACAATCTATGCCATCAATTATAATACATGAATTAGTCACATAAACATGCCTGCATTTGTGTAAAGATCTATGTAAAGTTTATGCTTTAAAATCTTAAATGGATTCATAGGTGCTGAGTAATTAGATGAAAGAAAAAGTCCTTTTAAGAAAAAAAAGGTGAAGTTAGAGGAGGTCTTTCAGCAAGTGTGTTTATCACATTTACTGCTATCAGCTGGTAGTACTGAAAAAGCCTTGAAGCAGATTTGTTAATATTTAGCTCTTTTAATTCTTCTCACTGGTCACTTAAAATATTCTTCTTAGATTCAGTCCCATGTTCTTCATGGCACTTCTGTAAAGTCCTGCTCTACCGGGCTGGCAGGTAACATAAAAGAGTTGGTGCTTTAAAAAGGCACACAGCCATGCCCCTGAACCTTGATATTTCTGTGAACTCCCCAGCTGATGGCAAGGTAGTGCACTAAAGCCTTACCTTCTACTCCCTGTGGTAAGTAGACTTCCTCATATAGCAAGAGGCAGCTAAGTTTAGTATGTAGTCTGGTTTCAGTCATGTTTTCCAGAATTAATACTAAGTAAATCTCAGAACAACAGTTCTGTATATTCCTTATCAGACTTTTAATTGCTCCCAGTATATTGATAATTCCATTTCAAGGTGTTTACCTCTCTGTTTACTATTTGGTACTATCCTTCTCTTCCTTCCCATATCCTCCTTTATCTTCAGTCCCCACTTTCTTGTCATCTGTGTAAATACAGTTGCATCTAGGTTGGGCTGAGTGACGCAAACAATTGTGTGTATGTTCAGAGGCCATTTAGAAAACAAAAAGATTATTTGAATTTAGTTCCTGAAGCAAGTTTTTGTATTTAAAACACAAACCCAGTCAAGTAGTTGTTAGAGATTACAGACACAGAAATAAAAATTTACCTCATTAAGATTTTCTATATAAATACCAGTGGTCCCTAATTTGGGCATTTCACTATTTTAAAGATCAGTATCCCAGTTTAAGGCAGCAGCCTCAGGGAATCTGATGGGGCTGTTGTTGTGAATACTTAGGCCAGTCTTTGTTGGTGTTATTTAAATAAAAGCATTTAGATGCTTAATTTTAGAGCCGTGTATTTAAAAACAAACCCCAGGCCTAAACAAAAAGTCTGTCATCAGTTTTCTCTTTTGAATCGTGTTTTCACCAAAAATCCTTTTTCCCTAAGTGGCTTGAAGAAAAAATTAACAATTTTATAGAAATGCTTTGTGATTTCTTACCTAGTACACTGCTTATTTACAGGCAGACAGAACTAAATGTGTGAGTATGTAGTCATTACCATTCTGTATTAGATTCTATTTTTGTTTGGGTTTTTTTCACCATTAATTCTCAGGTTATTTTCACATTGCACTGATCATTCCAATTACACAAGTGTAATTTGTCATTTGGTGTATATTAAATCCTCTTTAGCCGCATTTCAAACACTGAGGCTGGATTGTGGTTCTGAATTCATTGTTCAAAGAAAGTTCACTCTCGACCAGAAGCGTTGCATTCCCTGCAATGTTTGTTTCCTTCATGCAGCATCGAGCAAATTTGAAAAAGATGATTATTCACCTCACACTTGTGATCTGCTTCAGTTATTCTTACGGCTGCGAGGGGGATGTCGGCTCCAGGTCATCGCTTTGCTCAGCCTGTAACAGGCTGGCAGAAAGGAAAATAGTAGTTACTTGTGGAAAAGAAAATAGTAGTTACTTGTGGAAAAGAAAATAGTAGTTACTTGTGGAAGCACTTCCACATCCATTTCTATCTCATTGCACAACCATGTGGATTCCTGTTCAAGGGCTGTGAATTAAAACCAGGAGAGATTTTCTTTAGGATGTAACTGTAGAAACACACTTGCATGCGGTTCTTTGGTTGGCCACTGCCTTGTTTTGGATAGGTCAAGCAACTGTTTCATGGACTGTTGTATTGCCAGCTGCTTTCTCAAAGACAGTTTGGAAAACATTTGTAAAAATAGTACTTTGTTCATCCTCTTTTTACTGACAGATTAATGGCAGTAGTACAGGAGAGATTGTTGAGAGCAGCAGTAGTGATACTTGCAAGGGAGTACCAGAGAAAGCAGGACCCTGTTGTTGAGGAATATGGCTGGAAGTGTTTTTTCTTGTGTGTTTATAATAAACACTGTGCAGTGAGAGGAAGAACTTCTCCTTCTGGGGGGACTGTGGGTCAGTAGAAGGGAGGAGAAGGGGCATCAGGTCCTCCCTGTTAAAATACACTGATAAAGCATGGCCGGAAAACAGCTCTGAGCTGTGAAAAGCTGCATGGGTGCCCTTGCCTTGCAAAGCAGGAGCGTGTCCTATTGCAGCAGGCAGGGATAGGAATGGGGAGAGGGGGATCAGGGTCTGCAGCTGCCCACAGCTCTGTCTGTGCCTGCAGAAATCACTGCGTTGGAGCAAAATCCCAGGGTTTTTTTCCTTACCCAGCCATAGGGTGAGGAATCCTTGCCTGGATGTCTCAGATCTCTGAGCATACTCCCCTTTGGTTAAGATGGGACTGACCAGGCTGAGCAAACTGCTCTGAAATACAGGTATGAGCCTCCTGTCTGAGTGTGCCAAGCAGCATTACTGCATTTCAAGTGACCTTTCAGTCTGAACCTTTGCCAAAGGGAGGGGAAAGGAAGCCACCGTTGACTCGAGTTCTGCACAGAGATCCTGCAAACAGATGGTGTTTGTATATAGGATATTCTGTTCGGGTGCAACCCTACTACAATGCTCTTCATTTTTAATGATTGCAGGCGGGCTAAACTCCGGCTATATTTGGAACAGCTAAAACAGCTCGTGCCTCTCGGGCCGGACAGCACCAGACACACCACTCTAAGTCTGTTGAAAAGAGCTAAGATGCATATCAAGGTAAAAACATTCATCCATGTTTTTATTTCTTTTAAGGGAGAATCTTCCAGAATGTGTATCCATAGAGAGGAAACAAATTTTCACACAAAATCCATATCCATATGTCCAGTCTTCTGGATTTATTTGCCTTTATTACTTGCAGGGATTTCAGTCACAGTGTCAAGGTTTAGTGTTTTGCAATTTAGCATCTCAAATATATAAAACAGTGATTTTGTGATTCCTGCTTAGTTACTAACTAGTGTATTTAATGATTTACACTGTAATTAAAAAAAAATCTGTCAAAGCTGTTCTTTGATTAATATATTTATTTTTTAAGGACTGAGCAAAGTAGCATTGTACTGCATTGTTTTAAATGTAAAAAGCCATGATGAAAAAAAATGGAATCAAAAAGATCATATCTATTAGTGAGCCTTATCCCCATCAACATTTTGTTGACCAGATTCTCATTTAAATGAAACAAAAAATTAAATGCAATCTCCTGTTAGTTGCTGCTCCCCTTGTTACAAGTTTAAAACAAAAAACAGCCTCAAATCTCACTATTATCCAGCAGCAGTGCAGGTTCTACATTTGCACAGGTAATTCAAAGGAAATTATTCCTCAGGCCTCCTCTCTCCAAAGACACCTCCACTCCCATTTTCACTGTTGTTGTTTTCAGGGAACAGGGTTATATGCAGAAATAAGACAAAGAGGTATTCAAATGTAAAAGTTAAAGAACAGGTTTCTGCTGCTGTGTCCAGGACTGTAATTACTCATCTGGCATTTTTTCAGTGTTACAGAGAAACAGGTCAAGAAAAGTGTCAGGCAAAATTGAACACTGCCAGTAATCTTGGAATATTTTAGAGAACAGCCTGCTGATGCACAGCTTTAAGATTCACTGCAGTTACAGAAATGGGTGTGATTCATATGAAGAATTAAAGATTAATTTAAGCAAAACCATTCTTGTGAACAAGTTTACGGAGCTACTTTTTCAGCACTTCTCAGCACATTTACTCCAGCTGGGCAACCCCTGTTTTTACCATTTGAGATTTTGGCCTCTTGTTTATAATTCAGGCTAACATGCATGAAAGGCACTGCATGTGGTTTTTGTCTTGGGCTGCCCCCCTATCACGGGCTTATGCATACAAATTGAAAAACTGTTTTTACAAGTGGCGAGTGTGCGAGATTAGCCCTGTAGTTACCATTTCAGCTGCTGATAAAAAAAGCTGGGAACAGATTCTTTCCAGATACGTCTTGCACAGCACCAAATACTCATTTTCTGAAAACCGAGACTGAAGTTTAACTTTGTTTTTAAGATTTTAACTGAACCTGCCCTAACTGGGTTAGCTCTTAATTGCTCCCCTTTGTCAGGTCAGCTCCCTCCCCTGCACTGCCAGAGCTTGCCCATGCCCAGCTGGCATTTTGAACACAGTCATTAGTTCTGAACTTTTCACACACACACACACCCCCCATATATTGAAATTTGCTCTGAAAGATTGGACGTTTCTGAGTCTCCTGGATATGAATCACTGAGTTCTTTCCTAAAATAGTTGTTAGAGTTCGGGATTGCAGCCAGGAAAATACAGGAAAAGGAAGTCTGATCAATTGGGCACATTTGGTTTGTTGTGTACATGGATGTACCAACCCCTTTTCTTATTATAATATTGTGTATCCACCTGTGATGAGTACAACAGGGTGTATTGCCCGTGAGGGGCTCAGAATGAGGAGGAAGAAGGTGGATTTCATTGAGCCAGGAAACTGCCCCGTTCAAGAGTGTCAATTATTTTTTCAAATACTTTTATTTCAGGCTTGCATTGGAACAGCAAAATCGCTGAAAGGGTTTTTTGCTTGTGGTCTGCTGTGCCCTGTCCCAGCCCGCTCTCCTCAGAAAACCAAGCCTAGGTTCATTCAGACGGCAGGGAGGAATCTTCAGCAGCTGTACTCACTCCCTGCACATCTCCTAAATCCCAGTGATCGTGTAAACATAGCTCACAGAGAAATCTGCTCACTCTTACAAGTGCTTTTACTGCTACAACCTGTAATTTACTGCATCAGATAGATAATTTTTTAAATAATAAAAGGTGTCTTGATTTGTGTATCCTTCATGCTTTTAATCCCATCATACTCTTACACGTTTTTCCCTAATTATGTAGTCATTTTTTTAAAATGGCTACCAGTGATTTGGAAGAGGGCTCAGTTCAAATACTAAAAGATACTATTCCTGTTACTGCATTTGGACCAACAGTGCAGATTTTACCAGGTGTGAAGTATGCTTTTTATTTGCAAAATTAATACCTGCTTTTATTCTGTCAGAGGGCAGATTTTAGGCAGATATGTGGAAGGATCCTTTCACAGGCTGTTTGCTGAGATATTTTGGATTAATACCACTGACTTTGTAGGTGATATCACAGAATTATCACAATTGGTCTGCAGAAGTTCAAGGAAAAAAAAAGCAAGAATAAACAGAGTTAGTAAACTCCTCCTTCTATATATAATTAATGCTGCTTATTGTTAATGAAGCTTTTTAAATGCTAAAGTTTTCCATGGCCTGCAGTAGGAGGGAGAACATTGAGAGGCTCACGGTGGTTCCTTTATGGTGATAGGTGAAATAAGAGACTCATCAAAAGAGGCGTTGTGTTCTCACTGAAACCTGAGCTGTGCTCGAGTTATCAAAGATGAGGCTGGTTTTGCCTGATAAAATGATTTGAATATTCCCCACAACCAAGGCAACAATAAATCAGTCTTAGCCAAGGAATGTTTGCTAGTGGCAAGAGAGTCTCTGAGGGATTTTAAAAAAAATTTTATTATTATTATTATTTTTTCCCCTGTAACCATATATCTTATTGTGAAACAAATTCAGCCTGCTAAAATTGTACTGACCTCTACAGAATGCTAACTAAAAACCTGAATTTTTAAATTGAATTTTAACTTTATATTAATTAATTAAAATATTTAAATTGCTTTTAAATTACTCTTTACGAGAAGACCTTAAGTTACTTATGCTTTGACATGGGTACAAACTGTCAGCTTACTATGTTTCTCTCCATTTAAGAAATTGGAAGAACAGGACCGAAAAGCTCTAAATATTAAAGAACAATTACAGCGGGAGCACCGCTACCTCAAGCGCAGATTGGAGCAGCTATCCGTGCAGGGCATGGAGCGAATCCGCACTGACAGCATGGGATCAACAATATCCACTGACTCTGAACAAGGTAATTGAGCCAGGGCTTCCCAAAGGGGCCTGCAGGAGCAGGAAGGAAAAGGGAGGTAGAGAAACAAGAAAATGTCATTTGGAACAAAAATCAAGCTTTCAACAAAGCCCAGACAAAATTGTTCCATAATGCGATTTGAAGAGTAAAAAATTACCGCATCTTTTTCACATTCTTTGAAAAATGGTCTTTTTCCTAATCAGTTTTGAAGCTATTAATATTGTGTGGATTTTTAAAGCTATTTATCTTGCATGCATTTTTTACCAGTTTTTTAAACAATTACCATTTAATGTTTTCAATTTTTAGCCTAATTATTGGTAAGGCTGGCATAATATTTTCTCATGGAAAAAAAAATCTTACTTGGCTTAATTCATTTGTGTGAATAAATTAATTCCACATAATTAATTGTGAAATTTTACAATATTTTCTATACAATGATCACCAAGGGTTCTCTGCACTTGGTTCTCATTTAAGACAGAGCTCATCAAGCTGGCTGTTGCCATTTCTTATTTTCCCATTTGGAAGTTTTTCTGTGCAGAACACTCGCCCAGGCTGGCTGTTCCAGGGCCCAGGAGGGGTTGAGTGGTCTGTCTCAGGGCAGTTATCTGGGGACAGGTGGTCACACCATGGCCAGCCAACACCTGCATGGTTGGAATTACCGTGGACAGTGCTGCAGTATGACAGCCTTTGAGGGCCAGCTTTTTCTAAATCAGTGTCTGTGTGCAGGCTGGAACAGTTCTGGGAAAGCACTTGGTAGTGATGTCATGCAGTATATTTATGTGGCTGAGGACAGAAGGGATTTTAATTCTCAGGTGGATGAGATGATCCTTTCCTCAGGAATTGCTGTGCCAGTTTTTTTTATTATTATTATTATTCTTGAAACTGAAGTACGATTCAGGTTTCACCTGGATGTTGATTGACACTGGCCCATGACTAGTTGCTACAACTTCCTGAAAATGTGCCTTCTTATGTTTTCTTTAGAAGTAGACATTGAAGGAATGGAGTTTACTCCAGGTGAAATGGACAGTATTGGAAGTGCCAGTGATGCTGAAGACCACTACAGTTTGCAGAGCGGTTCGAGTGACGGAGGTTACACACATTCCCGCAGACTGAATGCCAGGCTCTCATAGTGCCTGAGTTACCCGCTCAACTCAGGACCATCTGACTGAAGCACTTATATATGAATATTCCAGAGGTGTCAACTGCCACTCTTCCGGGAAACCCCAACCACAATACTCTGACATGGAGGTTTCTTACCCACGGTTCCCTGCACTGTAACCACAATATTAGATATTGTAAATCATGGGTTTGCTGCAGAGAACTGTGGTTAGGTACAGTTGTGACTTAAAGCTAGCTTGATGTAGCCATCCTGCAAATTAAAGGAAATAAATTATGTCATTCCATTCAAGAAGTATTAAATTCAAACTGTTGGAAGCATGGTGTAAGGGAGTTTGACAGTTTATTTTGATTTTGCAGAAACCATTTTCAAACATGAAAGAATAAATGGAATCTACAATGTGTTAGTGATTCAGAGATACAAAAACCTAAAACTACTTTTTGTGGTATTTTTTCATGAAAAAAAACCAAACCCAAAACATTTTGAATGCTGTATAGTGGGCTCCATAGAGTAAATTCTTTCAGCAGTTGTTGTTTGGGTGAAGCAGGCAGATAAATCTTCAAATCTCAGATGATCTTTAGAAAAGGTCGTATTTACAAGTCACTACTGTACTTCAAAACGGGGGAAAAGCCAGCTCTAATAATGACTTCATGTGGGATGATCTCAACTTTCTTTTGCTTTTTGTATTCAGTATCCAACCAGCAGCAAATCATTCTATCCATGTTGACGGGAGCAGTAGAAAGCAACATGACAGTTTTAACCTGTTACCGTGGAATGGACGACATTTGAAGCATTTCAGTGGTTTTATGGGTTGTTGTTTTCATTTCTTTCTCTGAAGAATACAGAACTCAAGTGATCCAGTTTGTGATAGTTAATCTTTCCTTGCAAGGGAATGAAATCTCTGTTTGCTTGTATTTTTTTTTCTTTTCTTCTATTTACACATGTCAATACATTTTTATGGAAGGCATGGCTTAAAATTACAGTATTCAGCTAGAAGATAATTAATTTTTTTTCTTTTGCACACTATAATTGCATTTTCTATTCTTAAAAAAGTGCAAAAAAATTAAAATGTATGCTGTAAAACAGCAAAGTTTATTTAGTACTCATCAAGCTGTTCAGAACATATTTACCCAAATTGTAGCAATACTATGAAGATGTATTTTAATACAACTTCTGCTTAGTGAAGTCATTAGAGCTTGGCTTGCCGGGTAAGAAAAAAATGGACCAGTCTTTGCATTATCTGTTTAAAGAAGGTCTTTTAAAAAAAGAAAAAAAGAAGAAAAAAAAAAGAAAAAAAATTAAAAAAAAGAAAAAGAAAAAAGCTATAAACACTTTTAGGGAAGTGATTTTAGCAAGTGTAGTCTATATTTCCTGTAAGAGATTTTGTATTATATTTTCCTAAATGTTCTCATTTACTTGTATAGGGAGGGGAATGGTACAGACCCAGACCAGAGTCTCAGGGACTCTTCACCTTTGTCATATTGTGCCTTGGTGACCATTTATGTATGCCTCTCCTTTTCATTGTTTAAAGGACAACTAAGCTTTGTTTCAAGACCCTCTGTTCAAATGGTCAGTTGTCCACCTTCTTACAGATGAAGCAGAGAGGTGTATTTATATCTTCACCCTCTCACAACTGATTCAGTGTGGCTTTAAGTAAAATCATGAAATTAGGTTTTGGTGCGAGGGTTAATTGTCTTTGTATGAGCCCTCCCTTGGATTCTTCAGCACCCGAATCTATTTTTTGTTAGCTTATAAAGTCAGGGTCTCTGTGAGACCAGCACTCAGTGGCTTGGGAAACACAAACGTACTGTGTAAGGCTATGGGATGTCCAAGTGCGGTGCCATTTTTAGCATTCGGATACAAGACCTCATGACAGACTGACCATAATGATCAAAAGCAAAGGTTCAGTTGTTCTTTCTACATCTGACATACGTGTCCTCCCTTTGGCTCTTACAACACGGAGTAGAAATACGAATACATTTTGTGGCAGCTTACAGATCCTTGTTTGCACTCTCGCTTACTGCTTGGAACTTGCCAACAAGGAAACGTATACATTTAATTTACATAACCTAATGGATGGCCACCCCTACTTTGGCTCTGGGGAGGGGCCTAAGGTTATCAACTCTGGCAGCTGAATAAGAAAACAATTAACCTTTTCTGTGATGCAGGTTTTGGTATTACGTTCTATACACCTTGCATATTACTAAAATCCTCATTGTTGGGGAAAGCACACAGCAATATACTCATTGTGTGTAGCTGACAAGCAGCAGAAATTACTAGCTCCTTTGGTGCATATGTAACTAATTTCCAAATCATGGAAAAAAAAAAATAAGAGTTTACTTTAACACACGACTGTTAACAGGAAAAAAAAAGAGGCTAGTATATTGTTGCTGTTCATTTATTATATAATGAACACATTCATGGATTGTAAAGTGTTTCCTTTCATGACAAGCAGCTCTTGCACAGAACCTCCTAATGAAAAGAGATTTGAAACTTACAGAAGGAAAAACGAGACTTTAAATTGAACATTATTGTACCTTAGGTCAACCTGAAATTTTCCTTTTAAAGATGAATGTGCTAACTTAATGAGTTCTTCCACGCTGGGTATCCATGGCTTTGTAGATCTTATATTTTCAATAAAAATTACTCGAATAATCTTGAGTGGAAATAAAAAGGGTTTATTTGTTTTTACTTTTTCAGTTATTACAGCTGGGAGCTATTATGCTGGTAAAGAAAAATGACACCATACTGCCTGTGTCATTCTCCCTCAAGCACAGCCCAATTTAAGGTGGAATTTTCAGGCACAGCCCCCAGACAGCAGCAGCCCCGTTAGAGGCAATGGCACAGCAGTTCCTAGGGTCAGGTTTGGGGACTGGTCTGTCCCCCCCAGCAGAGCTGCAGTCTCGTGGGGACAGTCAGGGCTCTGACATTCCTTCAGGGCCGCAGTTCTGCTGCTGAGCAGCCGGTGCAGCACTGCCTGTGGCCACAGCACCTGGAGATGCAAACAGTGTTATTTTTATTAATTTTTCTCAGCTGGATGCTTGTGTGTGTGCTCCATGCGTGTGCACAAGTGTACCTGTGCCCACAGTGGGACTGCAAAAGGCAAACTGTTTGCTGCAAGATTAAATCCTGCCACCACCTTGGCAGCTCTGCCGTGTTGTCATGACCTCGCTTTTAGCAGGCGAGGAGGTGCTACTGCTCAGTTCATCCATTTCCTCTGCAGTAACCACATCGGAAAAGAAGCAGTAGGGACAAGATTACAGGGCTGCTAGGTCTTTTTCTCTGTGGAAGAGGCTCTGGAGGGATGAAGTCATCATGAAGTTCTTTTTATGGAGACGTAGAGGTTTGGCCTGTTTCCTGGGGGAGAAGAAAGGAAGGGCTTGCAGCACGCAGGTGTCAGAGGATACACGCCTCTTCATTGCTCCTGGATTAGTGCTTCCTCCAGCTCCGTGACTGCACTCTGTCATCACCGGAGGGAGGCACAAAAAAACCAGCCTAAAATTGTTCATTTTTTCTGCACATTCTCTGCTGCAATTCAGAGGATGAATCCTCCTTCACACCCATCCTCTCTCTGTCCAGCTAGTACCACCCTGCCAGGCCCATTGCAGCTGATTTATTTATCGTCTGAAAAGAGCAGGTTTGGCAGTAGAAGCTCTGCAACACATTATTAACCAGAGACTGGATCTTGTATTGTCTTCTTCAAAGAACAAACTTGGTTCAGTGTGAGTTTTAGCAGGTTAAAACAGAAATTAAAAGCTTCCCAAAAGGCCATGAGAAGGACAGGTTTACATGTGGTGTTAACAGATGAGTTTCAATCCTAATTTATTAGTGTAAGATTTGAAGTTGAAAAAAAGGACTTAAAATCTAACACATCTAACTTGATCTAACTTACAGAATTAAGACTGACCTCAAGTGGTGTTACATTTTTGACATGTTGAGTATGGCTTCAGCTATAGCACATGTAGCCTAACAACATATTATAATAGAATAGGAAAAAAGTTACTTCTATTGACCTACAAATAAATTACAGTGATAAATACCAGTATTCTGAGGATCTGACTGTACACTTTGCATAACCCATTTCAGTGGATGAACTTAAATGCCAAAAGAGGAGAACTGGGAAACAGAAAGACGTGAAGTTGCATGAGAGTGGGCTCTGCCTGTAGACCTGCTCTGGGCGGGTACTTCTGCTTTTCCTGGAGGTACTTACAGCAGTCTCTGCTCCTGGACAAGTGATTATTTCACCATTTTACCAGCTTTTTGGCAGACTGGTAATTAGTGGTGAAATTCTTCAGCCTTGCAGATGAGACGTGTGGAAAGAAACACATTTTTGAAAAGAACCACATCACCTTTTAATTAAGTAATATTAATTTTACATACTTCATTTTATCATGCTGCTGATAAAGGAATGTCTGCAGAACAAATTACTCTTTCATAAATCTGTTAAATTTGGTTTTAAATGGTAGAGGCCATTGGTTGTGTGTGGTATGAGCCAGTAACAGTGCTGATATTCAATCCATTAACTTACACTTTCCAAAATTGATGGAAGAATAATTGAAACCCTTTAGGAACCCTTTAAGGAAGAGCTGTACTCCCTACAAATACTAATGGGGCAAATACATCAGAAATTAATTTCGCCAGCAATGAAATGAGCCAATTTGCTTAAGTGACTGTCTAAATGCACTGTTGTTAATTGGTAGCTGTAAAGAAAACATCCAAGTGTGTTCCGTAGCTACCCAGAATTAAAATGCAGGGGATATATGAAACAGAAAAGACCATTTGGTCGCCTTGACTTTTCTCTCTGCCTGAAGTATTGTAAATAAGCCCAGGAAAGGATTCCTGGGGAGGCATGGCCAGCCAGAGGCTTGCCTGTTGGCAAAGCAGAGTGAAGGCGCCCCAAGTTCAGAATTCCTTTCTTTCATTTTGCACGAGAGGCATAAACTGTGGTTACGCAGGATTTATGGCATTGGAAGGGTCTGTGCAGTATGGACGTTTAAGTGATGAAATTTTGGTGCAGGTGAAGCACTGACTGAGAGCCTTCTGCTGCTTACTGGTGAAATTGTTACCAAAAGGTGTTAGCAAATGGGTTCTGTGCCAGAGCCTCTGGATCCCAGAGCCAAAGGAATGGTTCATAGTCTGTGAGATGCATTTACTGTATTATACAGATTCATTTGTACACATGTACATGGCGCTTGCTACATTCTGTAGCACACGGAGTATTGTGTTGTATCATTATCTCGTCATACTATAAATACAAATTTTTATACCTTTTGTTGTGTTACTCAGGTTTTTTTAAATTTTCATCACTTGTTTTTTGTGCATAGTGTTTCTTCTCTTCGCAGTTCTTTACATATTGCAAATCCTTACGTCAGCTTATTTCATGTTAACTATTTCATAAGGAGCTCACTGAGTTTTAGCAATTCAAATGAATAGCATGGTATGAAGATTGGGGTGCTACTTAGAGTTCTTTTACACACACTGGCCCAATGAAACCCCAACAGTCATTAATGTGATTTGTCTCTAACCATGGGTGCTGTATAAATTTCCACTATTACATTTCTGAAGACAAACTAACCTGTTTGCAAAGCGCAAATTGAAATGCATTAGTGTCTGTTCTAAGTAATTATACTTGAAATCATTTCAGCTCTGTACAAGACAGGGAAAAAAGCATTAAAAGGCAGCCTACAAGTTCTGCATGTTTATTTTTTCAAATATGAAAGTCACATCACAAGTGATGTGCAGCCAGACAAAAATGAGCATTTTAGTTGATGAGAGATGCGAGGAGGGACAGAGCTGAAATCCTTCGGTGAATTATATTGTTTACTCTCAGCTGCAGCGTGTGACATCCACTGGCTTGTGTTGCAGTTTGTCATGCATGTTGGTCTTAAATACAGTGATATCTTAAAAATACAGAAATAGTAGTTTTACGTTGAAATCATGGCCAATAGCTTGTTGATATGTTTGTGTTTGATTAGAAAAGCTGAGCTCCTGAATCAGTAAAATCCTCATGTGCAAAGCATAGTCAACTAATTTTTCTATCACAGTTTTCTTTGAAATTAACATTTTCACTAAATAAACATAAAATACAATTTAGCATTTAATAACTTATTATAAATTAATCTCCAACAGAAAAACCAGCTATAGTAAGATTTTAGCAGTGCTGTACTTTGTGACAGCACCAGTTTTCTCAGCACAAGAAATGCATTGGGTAAAAAAATTATTATAAATGTGGTGGCACTATTTTTGTAAATCCTGTACAGTTTATGATCTGTACAGCTTTGTTTATGACATTTGTCATATCATACCATTTGTTTATAAGAAAAATAAGTTTCCTCGTTTTGCTAAAGATGGATGTTTCAAATTTAATACTAAACATCCAGAAGATTGTCTTGCCTATCAGGATGAAAATGTTTTGTCAAAACCTATTTAAATAGAAAAGAGACTTAAATTATAATTAAATTCATAATGATATAACCATCAGCTTCCTCTAAAAGAGGTACTTTCAAGTGGTTTTAATGGCAAAGTTATGAGTTATTAATATTCTAGAAACTGTGAATTACCCAGTGTTTTTAATGACGGTAGCATGGCAAGAAAAGGGATGATTCTGGTGTGGTGGCCAGAGGAGGAGCGGAGGGCTGGCACTGCTGCTGCTTTCCTTGAGCCCGCTAGGATTTTACACTCCCCAAGCCGAGGAGGACACAGCGCTGGGAAAGCCCCCCAAAAGTTGTTCTTGTTCTCCTGTGCCACCCCTGCCCCACTGGGGATGAGGTGCCGGGAGGCTGATGGGACAGACGGGAGGGAGCGCCCTGGTCCTGCACGGTCCCTGCTCAGGCCCAGTGCATGTTCCCACACACAGGTTCAGCTCCTTACCAACAAAACCCATTTGGAGACAGCCGAGCTTATCAGCCTTGCTTGGGGTTTTCATTCAAAACAGGGTCAGGAGAGTAAACAAACAATTTGCTAGGAAAAAAAAATCCCCTTGTGCATTATATGTTTAAATACATTACAAGTGTTAGCCCAAACGTGCAGGAGCTTCTTGTATATTTATGGTACTGAATCCAACAAAGCTGAAGGAAACTAATCACTCTGACCTGCTTTTCTGGGAATACAAGGTCTCAGAATGAAATCTACCGTTCCTCCGGAGAGAAGATACATGCACTTGGGAGAGAAAACAAGCTGGTGCCAAATTCCTGTCTTCTGACTTTGTTATAATAAAAGTTCACATGGCACTTCAAAAGCTGTGCTTAATCCAGAATATAAATTTGCTTAAAGCAATGAATTACCTTTTCGGACAGGGTGTTTCCAAAGAGTGATTGTTGCTTCAACAGTCTGCAGCAGGGACCTTTGCCATCCGGCTGCTGTCAGCAGATGTGCAGTATGATGCAAAATCAAAAAGCTTCTATTACAGTTACTGTTCACCAGCTAAAAGCCTATTTCCTTGCCTCCTGTGTGTTGATTTTTTTTCCCCAAAACCAAACTAAAACCAAAACAAAACCCTAAAAAGCAGTAACAAGCGAACGACTTAGAAGAGTTTTTCCTCTGACAGATGTATCCCAGTGGGAGGGGTTAGACTGGGCAGCTGCAGTGCCTGTATGGTGGCACTGGTTGGCTGTTTGTTCCAGCCTTGGACGATGGGTAACCGAGAGCTCCTCTCTGAGGTATCAGGCACAATGACATCATATTTTGCAGTGGAACAAACACAACATGGTATGGATGGAACACTGCAGAGCTTGCAGACATCCTTCCAGAAATGTTTATGCCTTAATCTGCTGGAATTCACCATAAAATGGCTTGTAAAAAATTAATGCTATCTAAGCAGTTCTAGGAAGCTATCTCTCCAGTTCTAGGAAACAGATGCAAAACAACTGGTCCTAGAATGGGAAAAAATGGTAAGGTAAGCCTTAATTATGTTTTGACTGAACACAACGAAGAAAAAAATGAATCAGAGGAAAACAGTCTTGACCCAAAAGGAGCTGCAAAAGCAAACGCTGAAACACATGGGTCTGAGGTTGGGTGGGGAAAGGAGCTGTCAGAAATTTTGACAGTATGTTTGTAGAAGGCTGTTGTTTAATCTCTGCCCTAAGAGCTGATCGATGGTCTAACAGATGAAAATTTGTTTCCCTTTAGAGGCTTGTTCTTTCAAAATGAGAATTTTAAGTGCACAGTGTTCTGACCTAAAATATTTCAATTCTAGCCTGAATTCCTATGCCAGCGGGGATTCTGAGATCATGCTGTCTGTCAACTCCTCTTTCGTCCATCTGTTCCCCTCCTCCTTTCCTTGATAACTTCTGAACCTTCTGGCTAATTTTCACCAAATTTGACAAAGCAGAGATAGAATGGAGGCTGCAATTAATAATCCATGCTGAAAACTTTCATAGAAATTCCATGTCTGGGTAGAAAGAAAAATAAACTATTTCCTGCATTGAACATGGCCAAATTGAGCTGTTCCCTGTTTTCAAGAGGTGGCCACTGGCCAGCACGGACATAGCTCCAAACCTGCTACAGAATGAGCATGTAGTGCTGCTTGCCCAGGTAAACAGATGGGGACATAGGTTTTGGGAAAGGCCACGAAGGAGGTGGGACATAGTAGCCGTGTGAGTCTGGAAAGAGGGAGAGGAACCAGTCACACAGGGATCTGAAGGCATTAATTGCAGCAATCCAGGCAGACAATTTGATAGACAAAAGACAGGCAAACTTTTATCAGATGTATTTTCTTTCATCTAGCCTGTGGACTTCATTGGCAGAGCTGAATTTGGACAGCAGAATTTTAGGAATTTTTCTAGGTGTTCAGAATTTGCTTTTACTCAGGCATTTTTTACGTGAGTAACACTGGTATTTATGGAAAAAAACCCCAAACCCCAAACTGCAATAGTGTGAAGCACAAGTCTGCAAAATACCCCTGTAGGAGAAGTTGATTTTAGCGCAAGTAACTGACTGAACTGAAACAGCACGGCCTTACGAAATAAGCTGGTGAATGCTTTTGTTCCTTCCCCGCCGGACAGACACAATGCACTCTATCTGCAAGATGATTTGAAAACTTCAGCCAGCCTAAATTGCAGCTGCATATCAGGCTGTAATCTGATGGGGAGGAATTCAACACTACAGCTCTTTTTACCCATTAGAACTCACTGCCAGGTCAGGGTTTAGTCTAAAAATGTCTTGCACAGACCACATTATACCAGAAATCAACATTCTGCACTTCGCAAGTGATACAGGTGATGATTTTGATCAAGAAAACTTAATGTGAGCTTGTCTTAGCTGTGCTGAGCTGCAAGGTTGCTCACTTCCCTGTGTTGATTCATTTCAACAATTGCATTAAGTGAGATTAGAGAAGCTGCACATTTAGGACAAGTAGTGGGAGGGCTCAACCACCCACTTACGGACTGGGTCAATGCCTCATCAGGGTGAAATGTAGAGATAACATTTCTGGATACAATAAATTATTTCCTTCTAGAATAACTGGCCCTATGAACCACAACAAAAAGAAATGCCATTCTGAATTCAGTCTTCAGCAGTGCAGAGGATCTAATTCAAGAGCTATTAGTGCATGAGCTGCCCAATAGTAGCAACCACAATATAATTAAACCTAACACCAAGATGAATGCAAGACAAATAAAGCAAACAGATACTCAATCTTAAAAAAATGACCTATGCAAAAATGGGGGAAAATGCCAAAAACCCCCTACATGAGCAGTTTGAAACCTAGAAGCCTGCAAACACCCAGAAGGCTTAGAAATACAGTTCTAGAAGCCAAGGTAAAATGTCTGACATAAATAGAAAAACGTGGCACAAACCTCCCCCCCCTTGCATGACTCAATGAGAAACTTAAGGAGGCTATTGCAAGGCACATGGGGAAGCCCAGGAATACGTGGCATGTTAAATGTAAACAGGAAGTGAAGATGGCTAAACTCAAAGAGTGGCTGACAAAGGATGCTCAAAGTGTTAGTGACAAGTTTACATGATGCTCATCTGAGAACCAGCCTTTGCAGAGGTCCTGCAATCTGTGTCGAGAGCTTTCTGGTGACTTCACGGGCAGCAGCAGCCAAAAAGCCAAGAAAACAAGGAGCACTGTAAGGACAGGCACTGGAAATGAGGATTCCGTAGAAAACCTTGGTACACCCATGCCTTGAGGACTCTGTGCACTCTCGTCTCTGCACCCTGAGCAAGGCACAGCGATGCTGTAAAAGAGACATTGGAAACAATGTGGGGAATGGAGCACTGGCTCTACAGAGGCCAAATTTTGGAACTCTTCAAACTGGAGCGGACAAAGCTGAAGGAAAATGTACTGATGGTTTGTAAATTGCCATGAATACCACAGGTAAGGTACACGCAGAGGCAGCAATCATTTGATGGGTTTTAGAGAGAGCTAAAAAACAATTAAGAAAGTGCCTTTTCAAGCAGCACGTAGTGATGGTCTGGGATGTTGCCTTGTGAAGTTTTTGGGGGGTGCCGGCATGTTCAAAAAGGCACCTGGCAAATCCATGGACACAAAGCCCATGTGGACTAAGTGGCCCATGAAAGGACTAAGCAGGGGTGAAAACCAGCAATACAGCAGCATTGCCAGAATACACAGCCGATGGCAGAAGTGCCCCCCGTTAGCCATGTCTGGGCTTCAGGGAGCCTGGTGGGCATAACGATCAAAGCAGGGCGACATCAATTGCACTCAGGTCTGCCTCGTCCTCCCTCTCCCGTGTGCTGGGCAGAGGAAACTGGCAGCAAGAGCCACGGCGACCCGAGGGGACGGGCCTGAGGGGGGATGAGGCGACAGGACAAAGTCATCGAGTCCCACGCGACCGCCCTGAGGGGAAGGGCGGCCGGGCCGCGGGCAGCCCCGCCCATATGACGTCACCGGTCAGCGGGCCGGGCGCGAGGCGGAACGCGGCGCGCGTGCGCGGGGGCCCCTGTGGATGGGGCGGGGGTGCGCGCAAGCGCGGCGGGCGGAGCAGGGCGGGGATACCGCGCGCGCGGCGGGCGGTTCGAGTTGTGGGCGCTTTCCGAGTCTTCCCTGAGCCTTCCTTCACTCCTCCCTCGGCCTCCCCGCCGCTTCCCCTCCCTTCAGCCCTCCCTTAGCCTCTCCTCCGCCTTCCCGCCGGTTTCCCTCAGCCCTCCCTGAGCCTCCCTTCAGCCTTCCCGCCATTTTCCTCCTCGCTCCCTTCCCCTCGAGCCGCCACTGCGGCGGAGCAGATCACTGGGGTGAGTATGGAGCGGTGCTGCGGGCTCGGGACTCGCTCCCGGCGGGACAGAAGCAGCCGCTGCGTCCCCGCTCCTCTCCGACCTCTTGTCCCGGCCGGGATCCCTGTGTGGCTGGAGGCAGCGGCTGCCCCGCGGGCGGGACGTGGCCCTTGAGGGCCCCACTTGTGCGGCCCTGCGTGGGGACAGGCGTCGCGGGTGCTCCCTCAGGGCTCCACAGTTGTTTGTGGTGTTTGATGGTAGTGGCAGTGCCGCGGTGGCCCGGCGTGCCGGTGCATAGGGCTGTGTGGGGGCCTGTTATTTCACAGAATCAGTAGGGTTGGAAGGGACCTTTGGAGAACATCCAGTCCACCCCCCTGCAGGGTTACCTGGAGCTTACCCAGGAACGCGCCCACGTTGTTTTGGAATGTTTCCAGAGAGGGAGATTTCACGACCTCCCTGGGCAGCCTGTTCCAGTGCCCTGCCACCCTCAACGTAAAGTTCTTCCTCATATTGAAGTCAAACTTAGTGTGTTTTAGTTTTTGGCCATTACTCCTTGGCCTGTCACTGGGCACCACTGAAATGAGTGTGGCAACATCCTCTTGGCACCCATATTTATGTATTTTGAGGCCAGCCCTTTTAAGCACGGAGCGCAGAGGGCTGTTGGAACGCTGCCCTGTGACACGAAATTCGCGTAACGTTCTGTGTCATCTGCAGTCTCTAATTGAGCTAAGTCAGACACAAAGGGAACTTCAGAGGAATGCCTTTACTTGTTCAGTGCTCCAGGCTGGCTGACAAAGTGGGGTTCTCTGGTGAAATGTACGTTTTAGAAACAAAGTATTAAGTAATATCAAACTAAAAAAAATCCCTTAGTATTACCAGAGTATTGCAGACAAGGCCTCCTGATTCTGTTGATAACTTATCCTATATCCTTTGCTGTCTGTTACACGCACTTTAGGATCCCAAAGCTGATTATTTGTCTGCTAGGAAACAGAAAAGCAACAAAACTCCTTTTTCTTGTAAGTTGTGACTGTGTTCACGGAAGTATTTTTACACTGATCTTAATTTTAATTTTTTATAATTGATCAAAAACCCTGCAGTTTTATGTTGAGATTTTTATATGTTAAAGTATTTCTTGTTCCATTTTCAGAGGAAACTTTAAAACAAAGGTTTAGAAGACAAGATTCTGCTTGCTGTCGAGGTAAAAAAAAAAACAAGATCTTGAAGTGCAGTGTAACATCACTGTAGTTTTGTTTTAGAACAAACTGAAAACCCTGCTCATTTTGGAAGATTTAAAATAATTGTGGGTGTTTTTCTAAGTGAATGTGAGGAAAACTGTATAAGTAAAATGACTTTTGCAGGCCAATGAGTTGCTCAATATTAACACCTGTTGCTTTTAAACTAATGATACTATTCTATTTTCATAGTAAGTTTATGTGAATTAAGGAAAAACATATGTGCTTGCAATGATCTGGGATATAATTGATACAAAAATATGTCTTGATTTGATTACCAAAAGATATTAAGATATCTCTGAAATTGAAATTGGTTTCTAGTCTTTGAATAGCCACTTTAATCCAAAACAGTTTTCAGGGGCTTTTTTGTGATGTGGCACTTCCTTTTTCCCGTACAGACTCTTTTTATTAAAATACTGACTATTCATTTTAAATGGCAAAAAAATTAAAACTGGAATAATACCCCAGATTTTTTCACGTATTTGGATCTTTTCTGCTTACAAAAATATTTCCATCATGAGCTGTGGAAAAGATTTTGTGGAAACTCTTAAAAAAATTGGATATCCAAAGGCTGATGAGCTTAATGGGGAAGATTTTGACTGGATGTTTGAGTCTTCAGAAGACAAGTCATTTCTGGAGTGGTTTTGTGGAAACATAAATGAGCAGCATGTGGTATCTGAAGAAGAACTGCAAGATTTTGATAATCTTCTTGAGCATGGTAAGCCTGTTTTGGAAGGAAGTGCACTGGATGAAGTCCTTAAAACCTTGGAGCCCATGGGTTCAAAGAACAGTAGCCAAGAGGACAGGGAGGAAGAGGAAGAAGTGAAGAAATTAGAGGATGAGCTTCAAACTCTTCAGAAGTTAAAAAACCTTCAAATTCATCGGCATAATAAGCTTCAGCTGCTGGTTACTACAAACAGCCACGTGTTGCAAACGTTCCAAAGCAGAGAGGAGGAGGTACGTAAGGATTGGAAAGAAGGACTGGAAGCATTTATTGCAGCAAATAATAAGCTTGACAATGAACTGCAGTCTCTTATAGCTGCAGTGAAGAAATTTGCCTCTTTCTTCACTGCTTCAGATTCAGAACAAGGGTCGGATGTACATCCAGTATTTTTTTCCCAGCTTTCTCTGGACAAATATTTGTCTCTGGAAGACCAAAGCACTGCAGCACTTATGTCGCACATAAAAAAGCATTTTTATAAAGGTATGTCTGAATGTGCTGAAAATTCACATAAAGGCAGCTTTCTACTTGAAGATTTAATCAAGGAAGTCACTTTTGATGAGACTAATGAAGTTTGTGAAGAGAGGCAAGAGATAGCCAGGCTCCAGGCAGCGTATATTTGTGCTCAGAACCAGTTAATTCAGCGGCAAGCTGAAGAGGAGGGCATGAATGCAGCTATCAAGTGTGCAGAGAGCCTGCTGCAGTCCTGGGACAAGGTAAGGCACAAAAGGTGATACAAGGTACTGGAGTCTTAAACAGACATGTTCCACTGGATCTAGTGAAAGGAATTGCTGAGTTATTGTTACTTCAATTATTTTTATGTAGTGAAATTGCACTTTTAGGAAGTTTTAGTCTTGCTCACAAAACTGCTCTTGTGAAATAGCTTCAGTTCTCATAGTTAGAAATTCTTCAGTGTGGCACAGTACCTTTAATTCTACTTTCCAGCATTACTACCTTTAAAATCCTGGAACTTACAGTACCTTTCTAGTTTAGTTTAACTTAGAATTTTCAAATTAGAACTGGCTCTTTGTACAATAAACAGAATCTTAGCTTTTGCTGCAATTTTGTGGTATCAAGGAGCCAATAAGATAAATGTATTCCTGTTTATATCGCATAGCATAACCTTAAAAAGTTTTAGTTCACTGACTCTGGAAACTCAAGTATTTGTACCAAATAAATGAATCTGATAGTTGAAGCCCCAGAAGTCTCTCAACAAGTGAGTGACAGGCAGATGTGGCTAGTGGGATTTGTGAAAAAATCATAATGAAAGGAAAGGTATTTGCTTATGCCAGTCGTGGAATAACTTGAGGCATCCTGTCAGTTTGTATATTTTCATTTATGGATGACTAGTACATAGGACTTGATTGATTAGGGTAATTTGAAAAAGATTGATTCTGCCAGCAGTGTTGATCATCTGACTGAATATAAAAAATTAAGTTTGCATGTGAGATTTCAGTTAGACATGATTGAAATATAGGTGTTGGGTAAAATGTAGCTCTTTTATTTTTAACACAATAAACTGACCCTGTGATAGAATGAAATTACTTTTTACTGAAATATATTTATTATCTACTTTGTTCATCTGTATTATTTTGTAAAATTCTGTGAAACTATTTATGGAGCTTTCATTTAATTTTGTAGATAAATGTAACATAAATACGTGAATTTTACATGAACTGAAAGAATGTTTGGGGAATGGCTTGGAGGGAACCATGAAGAAATTCACAAGTATTTTGTTTTATGCAGGATACTGGACAACAGGAAAACATTGATGCTAAAATATCTAGTTTAACTGCTGAAATTTCAGCAGTTAAACAAGATATAGCTCAGATAAATAATGAAGAGCTGCTTCCCCTTCTTAAGAAGAATGCACAACTTTTGACTGCACCAGTAGTGAAAGAGTACTTAGATCATCAAATTGCTCGGCAGGACTGTTATGCTGCAATTCAAGATAAAATAGGCAGGCATTTGATAAGACAGAAAACATCATTTGAACTGATTCAGCTGGCCTGTGAAATGGAGATGAAGAAACATCAGGAGATCAGCTGTCAGCTTGAGAATTTGGTAGAATCTCTGAAACAGAGCACTGATGAGTTGCAGCAGAGACTACGGGTGATAGCTGAACGAACTCAACAGGCAAAGCCAAGGAACACTATTAGTTCAGAGGATGGTTTCTCTTGCAGGTAAGCATTAGAGTCACTATTGAACTTAGACTTACTTTGACATAATACTGGGGAGATGAAGGCTCAGGCAAGCTAAGCCTTGCCTGCTGCTAAGTTCTTAGTTACTTGCTGTAGCTAATTAGAATTTTGAATTTTCAAGAAGTGAAGCCTTCAAGATGTGAAACTTGTTTTGTCCCTGTTCTTTGAAATTCTTTTCAGGTTTGCCTGAGGAAAAACTGTTCAATTATCAGTCTTTTTAATCTTGCTGAAGCATTCCTAATTAATATCGATAACATGAAGAATGTTTAAACCCAAGCCTGTCTTGTCTAGCATCTTCTGAAAGTTACTGTAGAGGTATAGATGTTAATAGCAGTGATTTCCCAGGTTGTATGCATGGCCTCATCAGCTGAGCCGGCAAAAACCCCCGTGTGGTAGGAGAGAGGAATGACTCCTTTGGACTATGAAATGTTTTTAGCTCATTTTTACTGCTTGATTTGCCATCTGGTTTGAGTGTCGTGGCACCCATGTAGGAGTCTGGTTTTTTCACCATCGTAGTAATTAAGTCTCCTTGTAGTTCAGGTGATACAGTTAAGGATGTGTGCTGTGCTGCTCTTCCATCAAGACTAAAGCTTTTGATGAGATATATTGTATAATTATAGGTGTGTTACTGTCAGACATTTCCTCCTTCTTTAGAATGGTGCTTTAAGTGTTTGTTTTTTTTAATAATTGATAAGTGATAGCAGAGTATGGTTTGGTACAGTGAATAACTGGAAGAATTAGGCAGCATTAATTTTACTCCTATTGTGTGATTGTGTCAACTTGTTACATTTTTGTTCAGGCTTATTATGAAGTCTCCTGTGGTGTACCCCTATTCATATCCCTGCCTGCCTTTCCATGTGGCTTCCCCTTCCCCCATCTCTAGTCCAAACCACTCCCTCAGGTTCTTCCTATTGGCTCTGTTATCCTAACTCCGCCCTTATACCACCCCTATGCCCTACCATGTGGTCTCTCCACGCCCCCTCTCCTGAGGATAAGGGATAAGGTAGGCAGGGAAGGGGAACAGACAGGGGGGTTGCAATTCCACGAAATGGCTGCTGCCATGTGGTCGGGGTAACAAAGAAACAAAACTGGGGAAGGGAAAGAGTCGAACTATNAAAAACACACGGGGTGGTCCACACCATTCAGCTGACCTCCGTTGAAAGCGCGACTTTCCTCGGGAGGCTACCAGCTGGGGCTTCCGAAAGGCGACTTCTCCTGCAGCAGCGGCTGCAGGGACGCTCTCTAGGGCACCTCTTTTCAGAGGCCCCACGTTCGGGCAGCCATTTGTTGCTGCTGCGTTTCTCTGCGATGGTAAGGCACACAGCAGCAACAACGCGGTGGCGGTAAAAGAGGCGAGAAGGCTCTCTTGCATGGAGACTGCAGCAGGTCTTTATTCCATGCTAACTCCCCAAGGCCTAGGACTAGCACATGTGATAGCCCCCAAAGGCAGAGGGCTAGCACGTGGCATGGTGCCCAGAAAGGGAGAATCTGGTGGCTGCTGAACCCCAAGGCAGAGAGAGAGGTTCATGTAATTCAGAGTCCCTTATCCTGGGCGGAGGGGGCGGTACAAGGGCAGAGTTAGGATAACAGAGCCAATAGGGAGAACCTGAGGGAGTGGTTTGGACTAGAGATGGGGGAAGGGGAAAGCCACATAGAAAGGCAGGCAGGGATATGAATAGGGGTACACCCCAGTCTCCAGATCACTGAATGTTTCTGGCTACTTTTTTTTTTTTTCTTTATTATAAAAAAGGGGAGGGAAGTTGAAAGAATTAAAAACCTTATAGGGTTTGTACACAGAAGACACTTGAAAAACATTCAGTTACTTCTGAAATACAGCTCCTGCTCTAAATAAAGCCAGTCTGATTTTATATTAGGGATCAACTCCTGAAGATTTTGTTATGCAGAGGTGGTAGTAAGATTTGAACAAAGTTGTCTGTAATGTGTTAGCCTATTCCTGTGTGGTGTAAGGCTACAGTTTGCTATAGTGTGTAATGCTATCTCTTGCATGACTTGTAACTAATTGGAGAATTTCGTAGCAGTCTCTTCATAGATAGAAAACAGGAAATACTTCAGTAAGCTTGAAACTGTTACAGAGATTGTTCTTATTTCTCATTGGCCATGGAAGTCTGCTTTCTTTCAGCACGTAAAAACAAAATCTGTCTTATTTTGCAGTCCTTGAAGTGTCAGGAAATAGTTGGCAAAAGCACACTGTCAACTTCTGTTTGCATTCATGATGTACTTACTAACTGTTACTTTAGTATTTCATTGCTGCTAATTTGATACTGAAATATTTTGGAATCCTATTAATCACTACTATATATAGATGGAATCCTAAAATCAGTGGGAGATACAGCAGTGTAGTAAAAGTGCCCTCAGCTGTACTTATCTTACTTGTCCTCTGACTTCTCAACACAGACATCTTCTCTTAACTAATATGATAGAGTGCTTAAGAAACTTAAAAGTGCTTGTGTGTCTAACTTCACTTGTTACAGGCTGTATCAGCTCCTGGAAGGAGGAAATAAGAAACAACAATTGTTTAAAACATACAAAAGCCTGGAGCAGATGGCTCAGAAGTTAAAGCAGGACTGTGCTACAGTAGAAGATCAGCTGGCAGCATCTGCTCAAGAGCAGTCTCTCCTTTTGTCCAACCTAGAAAGGGATGTGGATGCCCTTCATGGTGCTCTCTATTGTGGAGCAAATCAGATACAGCTCCGGAGTCCGGTAAGCCCTTACTGATTTTTAAAAAATTACTACATTGTGTGTTATGTTCTTTTACTGATAAAAGTATAGTGTGAAGGCTCTAGACACACAAACTGTCCCCACTTATCAGCAACAAGTCTATTAACTTAATGACGATGGATGCTGTATTTACATTGTTCTTGGCAAATGTTGGATTTTTGTAAATGCTGGCAGGTAATAATTTTTTTGTTTCTGAGCAAACAGTTGCATCTAACTGAATTTCTTTCAAAGGCATGTGCAGTCCTGTATTCCTGTAAGCTTGTGGTGTGGGAAATGTGTTGTCTGGGTAGGGTGTCACTGGAAAACTCATTTCAGTTGCTTTTTATTTCAAATGGGCTTTCTCCCCTGTTACCTCTAAAACCTCAATAGTACTGGCAGTGGGTGGATCATTTGGATAAAATAAAAATACCAGAATTTGGAAGGACGGTTGTGGTAGGACAATCCTGCTACAGAGCTCTCAGGTGTTGTGTTTAGAACATCTTTTAAATGGGAACAGGGTTTGTTAAATGCACCTTGTTACGGTTTTTAAATGATTGTAGATACCTCAAAAATGCATCAAGGGAAATCTTCCATTACATAATACTTCCCTGCTTAATTACATAAAAATATATTTAACATTCATCTGTCAAGTGAATTTGCAACATATAGAACAGTTTCATTAAAAAATAAGACTCTGTAATTGGAACAGTACATATTTAGGGATTGCACATTATTAAATCAAATACCTTCCTACTGATTTAAGTTACTTCTTAAAATATGACATCTTGTTTACTGCTACTGTTTCTCAAGAAAAGTAATTCCTGAATAAGGGAATAATGTGCAAGGAGATGATTAGTCTGCTTATACTGAACTATCATAAGAATGCCAGTTGGGAAAGTTGTAGCTGGTAATTAATGATTTGATTGTAAAAGTGATCCAGCTTTTTTGTTGTGGCCTTTTTTTGTCTCTTTGTTTGTTCCCTTTTAAGATTTGCGTAGCAATGAAGACTTGTAATTGATAGAAAACGTCACTCATCTCTAGGGCAGGGTCAGATTCTTATGGTCTTAACTCCTCTGGTCAACAAGTAAATGAAATTACATTTGCATAACCTGATGTGAGTTCTGTTACATGGAGCTCAAAAATTACATAAATTGAATGGAATTACTTATTATCTTTGTTTCTGTTTTTTTGTGATTACTTTTCAATTACAAACAAATGCCTTCCCAAAGCAAAAAACCTTTTATATTTCTAGTGAAGCTAATGTATTAACAATAGAAAAGTAATAGTTTTTTGTCTTGTATTTTTTGTTAGGAACTTACTGAGCAGTTTCACCAATTGGAAGTGGATTTAGATAAACTAAATCATCTCCTTATGGATCTGGTTGCTGATCTGAAGTCGAAGAGAAGTTTTTTAGAGTCCAATAGGCTGCATCAGATGGAAAGAGACTTGTATGTGTATTTTTTCAAAGATGAAGATCACTTGAAAGAGATGGTGGAGAAGCTTGAGCAGCAGTCTCAGGCTAAAGCCAGTAGTCTGGAGGATCAAAATTTCACACCCAGTGAAGTTCTTAATGTATAAACAGCAATGTACTCTTAAGAAAGGAAAATATTAATGTAAACTGTCTAGGAGTATATGGAATAATAAGCATTAGCTTGTCAATGCTTGCACTTAGCTGTCACTGCAGTGAATCTTAGCTGCCAGTGTTACCAGTTGGGAATGTGTGCTGCTTTATGGCTTCTGCCCACCGAGTTCAATCTCAGTTTTGTCAGAACTCTTGGATATGAAGTAACTGTTGGTTATTTGAAAGAAGTATGTTCAGGCTGCTCTTCTGCTGGCCTGTGTGTTCATTTCTGCTGCACCAAAAGGAACGTGTCATACCCTTGAGTTTTTCTTGCATGCTAAGAACTTTCGATTGAACTGCAAAATAAATGTGGAGGAAGCATTCCAGATTTTGGAACATGAATGTAATGTCCTCATAGTGAAGAGGAGAGTTCTCCAAGGCAGATATTCCATGATTGTTTCCCTTACAGTTCTTAGAAGAAGACTTGGTTTTGTTAAAAATGTGTTGGAATATGTACCAGAATCTGTTTTAACTACCAAGACCATCTGCTTTAAGACCATTCCAACATCTCTTAATTTAACTTATGGCCTATCATCTCCATTGAAACCATAAAAAGTCCATATTTGTACTGGGCTTGTCAATGAAAAAGAATTTTAAATTTATCTTTTATTCTTCTGAGTTTGCCTTATAATTTATAATGATAGGCATTTCAATTCAGAATGCTGATGCTTTCATACTTCTGCTTTCATGTGAATTGTTAGCTTTATTATCAAATTTTTATGTAGCTTCCTAATATACCAATGGAACTAAATAGGCTTTTTTACTATGATAACTTCCAGTCTTTTATATTTTGATGGGATCAGCTGTGCTTGCTTTCAAGCATTGTACATATTGATGGAGGTTAGTATATTAACTTAAATTCAGTAACAGTAGTCTTAAAACTATTTTGATGGCAAACTTTTAACTTTTATGTGATTGTAACTTATTTTGAAATGTGTAATTTGTTTTTTTTTTGCTTACTGGTTGGGTGTCTTTATGTCTGGATTTCATGCTGTTTAACTCTATACTTTGTGTTTATTATTAAATGCCAAACTCTATAAATTCAGTTCAGTGTGGTTAATATTTATGGTGAATCTGTGTGGGTTTTTCTAGGCCTGTTCTCAGGCATGGTATCTTGTTTATATTTAGTCTGATGGGTTCTCATTTTGATCTGCACCCCAGGCTGCAACTGCTGCTGCCCAGCCTGAGAAGTCAGGGAGCACTTTAACCCTGTGTAGGAAAGAAGTGTTGCTCTTAGTTGTAAAAGTTAGGAGGAGTTGTGTGTCGGGAAGGATTATACTTCTGACTCCTGGAATGTCAGGGAAAAGAAAGCCATTCCGCCTCTCACCCTTTCCTTCACATGCTTTCTGATTAGAGCTAGATAGATACAGCCAGTGCTAATGCAGCATGATGGATGTTTCTCTTTGAATTGGATGCAAATGTTTGCACTTGTAAGTATTGAAAGTTGCAATGTACCAAGAGCCAAGAAAAAGATTTCCATGTAGGCAGAGGAACTGTTGTTTGCTGGTGGTTTAAATTTGACAGTCTGCTCATGCACTGGATCTAGTGGGAGAAGACCAGAGTAACAGGACTCCAGTTACCCACTTGTATAGGAATAATTGAGTGAATAGCAGGTTTTGATAGCATGATTGACTTGTACAGCTTGGATCCTTTGAGTATTTTTTAAAATGTTGGATGTTTGTGTTGTGTTTGTGCCAAGTTTTACACGTTCTTCTGGTCTAACTGTAAAACAAGTCATCTGTGGACACCGTTACTTGCGATTCTCCAATGTGTGTTGTACCTAGGGATTCTCCAAGTATTTTGTAGGTATTACAGAATATGGACAGGTCAGCTGGAAAACCAGCTCCTTTTCAGAAAAGGATAAAATTTAGAACGCAGTAGCTGGGGTCAAAGCTTGTAAAGACTATAGATGTTGCTGACCAGTTTCCTAAATTGACAAGCTATAGTAGCTATTTTAAAGTTAGCAATACATAACAGCATTTGAGTGTATCAATTATACAAAATTTAAGAAAGTAGAGGTATTTTATGATAAGTATTTTCTGAAACAGCATGTAACTAATGACTGTATATTGTGATAGTAATGCTTGTTTCTTTAATCTTGTGTTGGCTTAATTTCACCAATTACTTGAAAGTTAATTGTGTTTTTCCTGATAAAATCCAAGCACTAGTAACAGTAAATGTATGCATGTGCTGGTTTCAGACTAGTTTAAAGATTCTGGGAGGGAGAAAGTATCTCAAACATACATACTTCTTGTTTTATTTGTCAGATCTATTTTTCTTTAATACAAGTTAGCTGTACTAAATACTGTGATTTTTTAATCAATGTATTAAAACACTGTTTAAAATAAGTTAGTTTTTATAAATTATTACATTTTTATTTGCAATACAGTACTGATAGGCACGTCTGGGAGCAATGTAATTTTCTGTTGAGAATGAATGGCTGAACATGTTCACTAAATTTTGTGTTTAATTTCAACAGAATATAAGTGAGGATTACTCATGGTTCTGATTAATTCATAATTTATGTGTTCTGTGTTTAGGTTTAATCTTAAAAATGGAGCGGTACATAGGATGTGAGATTTCTAAAGCGCCTTTATCTGATATTGCTCAGAGGATTCTGACAGCTTTGCAGTCTATTCCTGTAGAAGTGCAGACTAACAGAGAAAACCAGAGTGAGTAAATCTTAGCCTACTTGTGTTCTTAGTTAAAAAATTGAAACACAACAATATCAAACTTCTAGTCCCTGTTTTTAAATCGAGGAAAAGAATAGGTGAGAGTTTAGGTTTACAGGTTTAGAAAAGGAATTAAGCTGTGACATTTGCTGGGACTTTTCTGATTAAATAATGTTATGTGAGTACAAGGAACTGTACCACCAATTTAATTTTTTTTCTTTCTGTTCCTGCTATGTGGTACAGAATTACATGGGAATTTCAAACTGTTACTTAAGTAATATTATTCAATGTACTAAATTAGATGTGTACATTAACTTGACTCTGGACTAGACATTTAAAGATCACTGGAGGTACTTGGAGCTTACCAGGCGACCTGTGAACTCTCCAGACTCGTGTTTGTCCTTAAAACACATGTTCATTAGCAGTGAGCTTGTGAAATTCACAAGGGGGAAGAGTGAACAAAAGTCCCAGTGAAAAGAGCAAATTAGGTGATGTTAAAAGCGCCTCAGCAGATCTCGAGCACTGAGGATACTACGGAGATTTTGCATATATATAGCTTTAGTGTGGGTCTGTCCTCCCTTAACCAAAACCAACTGCAAACCTCGGATGTTAGTTGGTCTGTTTCAGACTGTATTGAACTGTATTTTATAGATAAATTTTTAAAATTTAAATTCTACTTAATAGAGAAACTGTTTGTCTTTAGAAGGTAACTTGGGCTCAAATAGAACAAATATCTGCAATGTTGACCTAGTTGGTGAAATTCTGTGGTTATCCTGGCAGTGGAGCGCTAGCTAATGTTTCTATCAAGCCTTGAGGAGCTGGAAGGCAAGGATGGGTTTCTGCTGCCATCTGGTGATACTTTGTCATAATTCAGAAACTGAAAGTTTCAAGTCTCTTCAATACCTGTCATACTGATTATTGTGTACTGGAGGAGAGAAATGTAATCCTCATCGTCTGCTCTGGGGGGCGGATTTGTCAAGAAAAAGTGCCTAGCTGTGAAACAATTAAAAGCACTGAATGTAAACTCTAGATCATTCTTAATTTATTATCTCATTGTAGAAAGTGTCGAGAAAACCAAAGGTAAAATGTTTGAAGCTACAAATACAGCTGTGCCATATTGGCTGTTCTAACAGTTTGGGTTAGAAGTCTGAGCTGGAGCTAAATGTCAGATTATATACTTAGACCAACATGTAGAAATAAGCTTAGTTTCTTCTGTGGACAAAGGTCTTGATTTTCCCAGATAAGTTTTTTTAAAACAGTTCTAGTAAATAGAAATAGATCACGTTATGCTTTGTTTCACATTGGTCAACACCATTCTTGTTTCAGAAGTGCTGGTAATTGCAAATTCATAGCTGACAGCAGCAGTTTGGTGTTGTACTCAGTATGGGGGGAAAAAATACGTACTTTCCCATGATGTGTCTTTTGGCTAGGCAATAAGATAATCTAGAGATAAAGGAATCCAAACTCATGGCAATGTCAGGAGACACCAGCACTTCAGGGGAGTTCTCTTTCCCTGTTCTTCTTTCTGTACCCACAGATTGTAGTTACTGCTAACCTGTCACCCCTGGCTCCTTCATTCCAGTCTTCACTTGCTTCTCCTCTTCTTGGGACTTCTGGGCAGTGTTAAGGCAGAAAAGAAATGCGTGTCCTAATGGTTTCACTTGCCATGGTGTGAGTCTGAGGTGCATTTCCAAAGCCTTCTTGGAACTGCAGCATCTGTGCTTTCAGAGCCGTGGGCTAAAGGTTCAGTGGGAGCCCAGACTCACGGATGTGCTGTGCTCTGTGTCAGACCCAGCACCGGTGGCTGTCCTGCTTTTCATGAGACTGGTGTCACCTTATCTTCCTGTCAGTTTGTCAGGTCTGAATTATCCTTGCTGTCTCTTACCTGGTCTTAAAATGCCTGTTCTATTGCAAGATGAACAATGTGAAAAAATTCTCCTCTGCAGGTGAAACATGGTCAGTTGTTTGTAAGACATGATATGCTAAATTCAAACACAAATAATGCTTTATAGAACAAAGGTTTTGTGGAATACTTGCTGCTGAATTCCAGGAAAACAGTTAAGCTATGTAAAATTTCTAGAGTTTTGGATTTTTCTTTTTTTTTTTTTCTTTCGTGCTCATACCCCCAGCTTTAGTATGACCAAAATAAGTTGTGTTTTCTTGAAAGAGTGAAATTCACATAATTATGGAATTATAGTAATGCTTCCTCTGAATACCCTGGAAAATGTTTTTTGGCTTTGTAGTGAATTTTAAGTAATTTTTTTCTTAATGGTGACAGAGCAGGCTTTTGCATATGCATATTTTGAAACCTGCAGGGCCCTTTTAAGCATGAATACTAACTTGATAAATGGTTGTCGAGGGAAATATTTTTACAATTCTTTTAGGTTTGATAAAAGTGTCAGTAACATAACCTTGTATGTAACCTAAGTTATATGGGCTGCTTGCAGATTCATTTGTATTGTAAATTGTTTCTTCTTTTTTAAAGGTATAGAGAAGACAAAGGAAAATAAACTAGGTCATAAGGATGCACATCTGAGAAATGAAAAGGCAAGCGTTTTGTAAGATTGAAAACCACTAAAAGCAGTCTTTTTGTAGCAGGTTTGAAGTTATAGACTGGTTCTTTCATAACAAGCTTTATCACGATATATTTTATACAGTCATAGTTCAGATAACTTCCTCTGTCTTATTTTACACTTGGCCTATATTTACCTAAGAGATTCTTGGCCCCACTTCGGTTCCCTTTTCACAGGAAGCTGGTCTTTTATGACAGATTGTTCAGTGACAGAAGTCTGAGAACATTTCTAAACCCTGGTGACTGTCTGAATGTGGCAATCATTTCTGATCAATCATAAAGTGAGCTGATTCATGTGAAAAATTATTTTGTATTAGTTAGCTTAATTTTGAGTTTAATCATCTCTCTGAATTTGGTTTGGCGTACATGTGAGTGAGTGCCAGTGCAAGAGTGGGAACAGGTAACTGTGGCAGCCCCAGCTCAGGCTGTGATTGTAAAATCCATCGAGTTGATTTGATGAGTTGCAGATACTGCAACTGATCCCAGCTGCAAATTTCACAGCCTTCCTTACTCTGACTCTGGTGCATGTTGCACACTTCAATTCCATTCAGGCTGCTCAAGATGCAGAAAACTGATGCCTTGTGTGGAGTGAGATAGTTTCCTACAAATTACATTGGCTCACAGGTGCTCATGCAGCTGTGGATGCACATGGATAGTAGTGGAACCCCTTTTTGTAATGATGAGACTCTAATTTTGACTCACTACATCTAATGAGATCTTCCTACATTGACATAAATTATGAAACTACATCCTGGGAAACTACATCCATTTTCTCTACTTCCAGCCATGTCATTATTTCTAACAGAAGATCAGTTTGTCACGGAAGCTGCTGATTCTCTCTGTGGTTAACTGTAGTTTCAGCTGTATTATTCTGACTTGATAATTAAATTGCTTTGTTCTTATTTTTTTAACCTTTAAAAGAGAATTGCTTATTCCTGATTCTTAGAGTGTCTTAATTCAAATTCTGCTGTGTTAAATGATAAAACTATTTGCAGTTTGACTGGAGAATACACTTGAGTGAATTAGTTGTCTTTCTATGGCTCTTAAACATTTGGCCCTTCTGTGATGTACTAGGGCCAGTAGCATACCAAGGAAATTTCTGAAGGAAATAAGGATGAAGGAGTGTTGTGGTGGCTGAGCCAGCGGCGGTAGAAGCCAAGGGGCTAAACAGCCCTGGAGCAGGAGAGGCCTTTTGGTGGGCCAGCTCCACAGTTTAAAATCACCCCCAGACTCAGGGTGAGAAAAGCCTCCCCCATCAGGCCTTGTGGTTCTATGCAGATTTGGTCTGTCTGGTTGGCCATATGCCCTTTTATCCCTTAAAAGGTTGTAATCCAGTCCCCACTCTGCCCCTTCCTTCTCCCTATTGTTGTTATATTACCTGGCCTTCTCTCTGCCCCTGTGCCCTCAGATCATTGGTTTGTGGTGCTCTGCCCGCCTCCTTTCTGTACCCCTGTATAAGTTTGTCACAGCCCTCCAGTCGGTCTCTTTTTGTTCACGGACACCTTCGTTGTGGTTTGGCAGTAAACCCTTCGGAGCTCTATACGAAGAGCCCCTCCTGACTCTTTAACTCTAATGACACACGAACGGTTCAGCTTGAGCGTGAGCGTGTGCGTTGTGCCTCCGTCACACGGGTGTGAAAGCCGGCCTGCGAGTGTGCCAGACAGCCCTGCCGGAGCCATCCTGTGCTAGGGATGCTTTCGGGACAACGCAGCGGCCTCTCCACCGACCACCCACACCGTGTCAAAGGAGTAGAATTCAAACATTACCATGCAGCATCTTGCTTAATGCTGTTTAGTAGCGTGTTGCTGTAAAGGGGTCTAGGGACTATCTGGACTAGGAAAACTGTTCTGGGTGTTGTGGATTAAGCTGAATAGAATATAATGCTTACTCATACAGCTGATATTAATTCTTCAATGCAACTTTCTTACATATTTTTGTTATGTCTTACGATCCTGTAAGTTGCTTGAAGGGATCCAGTTGACTCATGTACTTGAACTTCCAAAGCAGTCATTAAAGTCCCTTGCCAAAAGTTCTATAACAAATGAAGTTGTCATGAAAACAGCTCTGAATGTTGAAGCTAAAGATGAACAGTCTCTTCCCTCTTCAGACAATAATAACCTTGTCACTATGGAAGACAGGCTACTGGACTAGATGCATCTTACAATTGTTAATTTGCCACTTTTAGTGTTAGACTACCATTTGATTAAAAAAAGTGGTTGTGGATGTAAACAGTGTGTCATCAAAATAATCTCTACTGATAAATACTTGAATTTTGGTTTATGTAATGTGGTTCCCCTAAACTGGCTCAGTTTTGTTAGTATCAACATTTTTTCATTGAATTTTGCATTCTTGAAAGTTAATTTATCTAAATTAACTTAGTGCAATTTTTAATTTCTCCTAATAAGTCAAAAAATTGGTGTGCTAAAAAAATTTCTGACTTTCCCAGGAGGTTTGTGATTCCAGAATCACCTTATTAAACACAACTGCCAGCCCTGAAAAAAGAACTGCTGGTCAGATAGTCAGGACAGTGCATACAGACGAAATGCTTGGCTGTCAAGATACCAAAATAGTGAGCTGTTACCAGGATTCAGGCTTCCCAAAATGGGGATATAAAGAAAGGAGTCTTTCTGTAGAAGCAAAAAACCTGAAGAATGGGGAAAAGAAAATAGTTATTCCTCTTAAAAGAAAACAAAATATGTCTACATCTTGTTCAGAGAAAACAAGAAGATTGCGTGTAAATACCTACATGTCCTCACATGAAAGAAGATACAGCTGTACTCCTGGACAAATAAAGTCTTCTGGAAAGTATCCTTGTGATATCAGCAGTTTAGGATGTGAAGAAAGAAATGAACTGCTTGCAACTATAGAACAGGCAGTAGCTTTTGTAACTACTATGATATTTCAAGATGGTTCTTCACAGCTCAACTCGGAGCAGGTTAGTGAAGGATGGGTTTTGTTTCGAGTCATTTCTGTAGAACCATTTGAATGTGCATTTGACTGATAAACACAAACCCATGTTCATTGGGCACTTTGGTGTGCAACATACCAAAATGTACATTTAGATTACATTTTATTTTAAACTACCAAGTAAAACTTAAAGAAAATGAAACCACTAGGACTTTTGTTTCTAGGCTGAAACACTTGCATGCTCTTCTACTGTGTCAACAGTGTATGCAGTAACTGTAGCATACATAATAGGTTTCATATTGTAAAATAGTCGGGAATTTTTCTTTGTAAGCTTGCACAAAATCTGCCAGAGGAAACACTGTTGTAATTATACTTAACAGGCCTCTACCTCATCAGTGAAAGGAGTTGTTGTGCTGGTGAAAAATCAGACCGATCACCCTTGTCCTCCCAGTCACACTTCAACTGGCTATACTCGGAATGCTGCTAATGAAAATGATAAATTAATTTATTTAAAAACTGAACAGTCATCTCTCTGGGAACAAGAACAGGCTCACAAGAAAATTTCTTGGTGAGAGTATGTAGGAAAAAATACTGTTTTGCTTTATGTATGCTTTCTGCAGTAATGATGTTGGTTATTTAGCACAGGCCTAATCTCCTTACCTGTCAGGCTCGTTGAATTTCATATTGGCTGTATTAGTTCCATGTCAAGTCTGGACTAGGATAAACCAAATAAGAATAGACTATTCCTTTGGGCTCAGCATATCACTGACTGCAGCTCTTGCAGAATTAGGTTGGGATTCTGGTAGGAGCTGTTTACAGTCACCTGCAAATCCTTTATGAGCAGTTAAAGCTGGATGGCACCAAAGCCTATGTTTTGTCCAGGCTTATCTTTCTTGTATTTTATCTTCCATTTCCTGAAGTGCATTTCTTATGTAGTACATTTTTGATGGACATTGTGATAAACACCCTTTCTGAGCTTCGTTAATACTTTAAATCTTTTTAGCACAGGGTTTTTTAATGGCTTTTGACATTCCAAATGAAGTTTTACTAATATTCAGTAATAATACAATATAATTTTGAAGTAAAGGCTTTATATATCTGTTTAATGCTTGGATTAAATTTTAATAAAAAGTTGGACTATGTTTTAAACTTCCAGTTATTGTAACTGAAGTCCATTTTTATTCCTATGAATTTAGGAGTCATATCCCATAAAGGGAGAAATGTGAACTGAATTGGATTCTTAGATGTAATAGTCTAGCATGTTAGAACTTCGTCAGAATATTTTGACTTTCAGTAATAGCTGTCTTATTGTAAACAGCTGAATTTGGATTATTAAATTACAAAACATTAATTTTCAAGATGTGGGACTTGGTTGTGAGTTGCATCTCTTCCACTGCTTGAAATCATGGCTTGAAACAAGTCACGGTTTTGCTGACCTGTACTTCTCCAGCTGTAATATTGGGGTTACATGACAAGTAGTTTAATAGCATGTTGTCAGCTTGAATACAGGTTGTTGTGAATTGAGAATAACATATCAGTAAAGCATGTACATATGAACAGTAAAAATTTAATAATAAGTTGAATAAGGATATTAGCATTTAGATGAAACCTGTGGGTAATGATTTATTGTAAGAATAGTGCAGTTGTTTAAGAATGGATCTGTAATGAATACAGCAATTCCTTGTGATCTGTGTGATTTCTAATATGTCCAAAGCCTTGGGATTGTGGTCTCATACCATCAAAAATGCTTTATCAAACGATTATTTTTCTATATTGCCCAAAATAGAACTTATTTTTAAAAATGACACACATAGTTGGTAAATCTATATATTGATTGATACATACATATATATATAGAGTTGGTTACATCTATTTAAAATAGCATGAGTGAGGGAATGATAGACATTTGCAAGAGGTATGGAAATACACCACAAAGATGAAGCATTTTGGATTTAAACAGCATATTAACACAGGACAGTTATGGCAATTTAGATTGTGTAGTAACTTCTAAATCAGTGTTTTATAATGCTACATCAGTTTAGCCGCTGTGATCTTGTTTTGGTATATTGAAGTATTACAGGGATGCCAGTTGGTGTTTTGGATTAAGGTTGCACTTCAAGAGTTAAACAAGGGTTTGTTTTCTTTATGTATATGTGATAAAGCATATCTGCTAGGATGTTTTAATTTTTAGAGAACATAGCTTTGAGTATTATTGAATTGAGAATTTAATATTCAAATGCAGTATGCTGTTCTTATAGGAATAAGGAAACTTTTTGGGTTAACTGTTTAGTATTAGGTGTTAATTAAAAGAACAAAGTATATAGACTGACTAAATCTGGTAGCAGTATAGTGTGTTAATGAACTACTTCTGTGCAGGCAAGTGTTGTTTCAAATGCTACAGTGCAAAGTTCCAATAATTTGCTTCAATGCAAAAGATTTCCTGAGGACTATACTTCAAGTTTATGGTAATGAAATCAGCTGGAAACAAGGCAAGTATTGAATTTATGATCTCATCCTGTAATCTGTGCTATTGTTAATTCTGTTAAGATCACTAAGTGTAGAAATAACTAAATTGGTGGTTAAGTAATATATTGAAAAACAGAGTTTAGTACCATGAAAAAGAACACCCTTCTTGGGGGAGGTTGTGACCAGAGGCTTGGCATATCAACCTAATGTATTTCTTCTCAGAGTAGGAATCAAATAATTGAGTAATTTAAGGATAGCTTCCAGTGGAAACAAAAGCTCTCAGCACAGTCCTGACTGTAGCCAAAAAGGTCAAACTACTTCATGTTTCATATTCCCTAGAAAAAAACTTTGTCTGCTGAAAGGAAAGGCTGAAATAAATCCCAGAGATGCTCATAGTTGTCAGAATTAGGAATCGCTTGAATGGGCCCTTGTTTTTTTGATAGAACAAGTAAGACTCTTCTCTGTGGATTTAAAAGCAACTACAAACAACAGGCATAAGATGTAAATATGATCTCTCTTTTTGTTTTGGGGTTTTTTTTTTTTGGTTTTTGGGGTTTTTTTGATTCTATGTATCAAATTACTGCTGAGTGAGTTACAAAAGTACTCATGACCTTTCAGGCAGGGCTCCCTCTAGGGAGAATCATCAACTTGTGTTCAGCATCTGAAAAGTTTCAGTAAATCACAGTAAACTGATGATCTTTTAAAATCTGGTGTGAAGATCTGTATGAAAACCAGCACTGGAAATGGGAAAGGTGGGAAAAGAAATGCCATAATGGGACTGGCAATAGTGACACACACTATTAACCTGTACACACACAGGAAGTATTAGATAGGTTAGATCCTACTTGATCCCTGGGATTTGAATCTGAAGTTTCTAGTAACCAAAAGAATTCTTGTCTAGGCTTTTAAACTTTGAAACTTGATGTTTCCTTACACATTCTTTCTGCTATAAAAAACCAAACAAAGCTCCAACAAAACAAACAAACCCCTGAAGTTCTCTTTAGAGTAGTCCTGTAGCTGTAACTTGCATTATGGACATTAAAATCTGCATCCAGGTAACTGAGTCTGTAAGGCTGTGAAGCATGGAGTTCTCTATAAAAGTACCTGTAGGTCATCATTTGAACTTACCTAGGGGTTACTGAAGAGGATACTTAGGTTTATCTTTGAATATATCAAAAGCAGTCTAGTTATTAGTTTGTCCCGTTTGTTGTAGACTGCAGGACACATGTTGAGATTGTAGTTCAAAGGGAAGTGAAATGGCACTGGGCTTGGCCCATCCTATCCATCTATGTGAGCATGAGGGTGCAGTGTAAGCACATATGATGCTATAGGAAAGAAGGTTCTGAGTTTTGAAAACAATGCATTGTGCGCCCATGTGTGAATTAATATATAGATTAACAATCTTGGTCTGATTGCTAGGAAGTAAATCTATCCCTGATCCCCAACAGCAATTTTGTGGATATCAATCAAGCTAACAACAATAACAAAACTGTACCAGAGGGAGACTCTCATAAGAAAACTTCAGCTTGAAGTTTTTCAGTTCTAAGAAAGAGGGGTTTTTACAGTAAATCTAAGGAGCCAAAAGTTTACTTATATTTGAAAACTTGAAAAAATCAACCAACCAAAAAATCCACCCCAACCTCACAAAACAACCCTGTTAAAAAATAGGCAATACTGAACTTCCTCCTGTGTAGTCATGATACTGACCGTTTGTTAAAGCTGTGAATTCAATGTTTAATATTTTTGTAGAGTAAATACTTGTTATTTTATGATGTGTGTGTGCAGGAAAGATGGACAAAATTTTAGAGCTATTTTTCAGTATGGGAGGTAATATAAGTATTTTGAATAACTTGTTTTTGTAGTTGCCGATAGTGTTGTGTTAGATCCAAGGATTGCAGCATGGCTGATAAACCCCAGCGACACAGTTCCTTCCTTTGAGTGTTTAATACAGAAGTACTTTGAAAAGCCTTTTTCAAAGGGAACAGAAAATACCGATACAGGCACTTTGAGAAATGTATCTGTAAGTAGTTTGTTTTCAACTGTTTGTGGTTGGGTTAAAAAAGGAAGGAAATTATAATAGAATTGCTTTTGCTTAGAAAATATTGCAAAAGAAGATAGATAATGCTTTTCTAATGGAAGAAAATTATTCTATTAATGCTACCTGTTGGAAATCTAAAGAAAGGGGAGAAGGGGAGGTTTCACTGCATTCTACCAAGATGGGAGCTCATTCTCCAGGAACACCTGTAAAATTTTCCTTCAAAACTCTAAAGTTCAGTAACAACATTGATTGATATATAATTTTATATTTTTTCTGTTCACCTTCCTGTGAAATGATTTCCAGCTCTCCTTTCCAAAATATCTGATGCTGTGTTCTCCAGTTCTTGTGGACTCGTAGCCTGTATTTAGTTAATTGTTACTAACAACTTCGCTGAATTTCACAGCTGATAAAGACACCCCATTATAGGCTGAGAAGCAGCAGGGAGTCAAATGTGAACCTTCAAGCACTTGTATGAAAAAGTCTGTGAATTTTAATTCTCAGTGTGAGAATATGCATGATGAACTTTTTGCGATGCTATCCCCTGGAAATTTCTTTCTGTATCTTATCAAATGTCTTCCTGTATTCCTATTGAAATGTATTTCCTGAATGTTATAAAATATTTGTGTCTGTTTTGGGCTATGGTGATCTACTGTGGACACATTAGCTTTCAGAGGTTGTCTGAATGATAAGAAGATATAGAGCAACCTAAATAATGGATTTTTTGATGCCATTCACTTTTCAGAGACCTTGCTTGTTCAGAACAACTATTGGACCATGGTTATAGGACTTGTAGGATACAAACCCACAGATGTCAAGGGGGGTTAGAGCATGAACAGAGGTCAGTTCTCTTGGCACCTACCCATCAGGGTAGACATTTCTGGGAAAACCAGAACCAGTTTACTTTAAAACACTGTAAACTGCAGTTGTTTAGAAGCTACTTCATGAATTAAGTTATTAGTGTAGGGAATAGACAAGCAAACAGACAGAAGTTATCTATGGTTATTTCCGTATGTGATGGCCCTGCTGTGAGTCAGCATCCTTAATCTTGTCTCTTCCCTTATCTTGACTCAGTCTTTTGTTCTTCAGATATCACATCTGTTCTTAGCTATTTTTCAACTTTGTCATCCTGATTCCCAGCTCTGAGTTAAATATTGAAATTTTATTTCTTTCCTGTCCTACTTCAGGTCTAGTTTGTTTCCTTGCCCAAACCATCTCCAGTGTCTTTATGCTGACTTGTTCACTCAATTCCCAGTTAACGCCTCCTTGTAACATCCTGTAATTATTCCCCCCATTCCTTATTCTTTAATTTGTCACCCGGACTCTCACACTTCCTTTTTGGCTTTTCTCTTTGCTCAGTGAGTCCTAGTTCTTCCTGTGAATCCTGGCTCTTTGCCAGGTTTATCTCTTCAATCTTCTTGCTCTGTTTTTACAGTTGTCTGTACTGCCAGAGGGATCTGTGGTAAGTGATACATCATCTTGTACCTCACTAATTCAGTGAAGCTCCCTGTCTTGTGCTAGTCTTGTCCACCCACCACAGTACTTGGAATGACTGCTGGTTTATTCTGTAGCCCACAGCTCACCCACGCACCTCTAGCACGAAGATGTGCTGCTTGCAGCTTGTTTGTATATTTGGTGCTGTGCCAAAGTGGTCACGGTCCATATTCCCTGGAACATTTGCTGGAACAGGTGCTAAACACTATGTTGGTCATGTCATCGCTGCATTTACTGATGAGGAATCTTAGTGTCAGTTGAAGCCTGTCACTGGGCTCTCTTCCACTCCAGAAAGGGATCAAGCATTGGGGTTTTTTTGAACAGACAGTCTGTATTTAACAGACAGCTCGTTTGTTCCAGAACAAGTTGGTATGGACAAGGTTTCTCGGAGACAGATTGATGACTTTTCACTGCAGTATGGACTAGACTGTTTTAGAACAAGGATCGTCACCAGTGGATCTACATATTTCAGCTTTGAGGAGAGTCCTCTGCATCCTACCTTCCAGGCCCTGCTGTTTCTCAGTCTTCATTAAGTTTATTTTTAATGGTCGCGTTCTTGGAGCTAGCAATCATACTCTGTGTTTGTATACATTTCAGGATGGTATTCTCGCCAATTGAAGGAGGTGGCCTGGTGCTGTGTGAAACACCTCTGGAATGGAAGGGAAGGAAGTGAACAGTTCTGGCACACAAGTGGCAGTACTTATAGGAGAAAGAAAAATGCAAGGAATTTTTCCTCATTTTTCAAGTAGTAAAAGAACTATGACTTCAGTGTCAGTTTACTGATAAAATATTTCTCTGTACTTGATGCAAAATGTAAATAAAGGAACAGGCAAAATCTGGAATATTCGTAATATATAGTGCTGTGTTAATGGTTTGGGTTTGACAGAAATCTAGAACATTTCTAAAATGTTAACAGAAGGCATACAGAAAGGCACATTTTTACAATTTATACATTTTAAAAAAGAAATACTCTAAGTATTTTTATGTCAGCAATAATTGATTTATTTTTGATTTATTTATATCAGTATCAAAACTTAGGTGTGAACTTGGAGAAGCTTTATAATGTAATGATGGACCTTGCTGATGGCTTAAAGGTAAGAGGTAAAAAGAATTTGCTCAGGAATAACTATGTAAGTATTGAATTAAAGAGAGTTAATGATCTATTTCTCATTCAAATTAGAATAATAGAATGCTTCAGTCCTTAGTGGTTTACATTAGTAGTCAACATTTAAAATAAATTGCCCGTCAAATTTGCAATTTTTTCTAGAAGGAGATGATGAGTGTCAAGGTTAATCTTTAGAAGAAACTTTTTCTCTACAACAGTTAACTAAATGAAAATTCTGAGAACAAGAAAGGTTCAGAATATTGTGACTTTTCTTTTAGTATTTGAAACCTATATGTTACTATCTAAAAAGTGTTAACAGAGGTAGAACATATTATAGCTGTTTTTTTCTTATGTATTACTTGTGTATCAAACCCCTCAGCATATCTTTTGTTCTAGATTGTGTTGGCCAAGCACTGGTCACATGCTGGAACAGGCTTCCCAGAAAGGTGGTTGATGGCCCAGGCCTGTCAGTGTTTAAGAGGCATTGGGACAGTGCCCTTAATCATATACTTTAAATTTTAGTCAGCCCTGAACTGACCAGGCAGTGGGACTAGATGGTCTTTGTAGGTCCCTTCCAAGTGAACTATTTTATTCTATTTTACCCCTTATTGCAGTTCAGAATACATCTCAAGAAGTCCATTAGTGTCTGTGTGTGTGTTTGTTTTCTGTCTGTGATCATATACCTGGAAAAGTGCCAGAATGCAGGGATATGCTCAGGTTCTGGTGGAAGGGACATCAGTTTCTTGGGAATTTTCTTTGAAGTTGCTGGTAGCAGGTGTAGGGCTTAGACCATTAGGTGATGCAGCTGTATTAATGTGGACATCCAAGTGGCCCAGCAGTATGGTGAACAATCTGTGAAGGGAGGCAGCAGGGAAACACCAAAGGCACAGAAGCAGTGAGATCCAGCCTACGAGAGTTTTTCGACAAGTCAGATTGCCTCAGTGGTTAGAGAAAAACCGGACTTTCTGTTCTCTGTAACTAATTTGGGGACATAACCCTATCAACTCTTACTTTCTTCCTAATGAAAACAAAGTTATGAATAGTTGTTTAATTGTTCAATTTAACAAAGGAGAAGGGATAACTGTGTCCTATTATAATGAAGCTTGATTTAAAAATAAACTTAAGAAAAAAAGAGGTGTATATATATTTCTGTATTAGTATTCTTGTACAAAATGGTTACTATTGCAAAATTCCTATTCCCCACAAATATCAGTAACAGCACTTAGATACTGTAATTTACACGAAGTAGTATTTCATGCTGCAAACAGTGTTGTCATGTAAAAAGGGAATATACAGAAAGTGAAATACTGCTCGCTGGACAATACATTCACCTAATGACACTACTATATGTTTTAAGATCAAAATTAGCTGGTACTAAAGAATGTATTTATATCTTACTTTACAGGCTCAAGGTTTGTGGAACTTATTTTGCACATTAGAGCTTCCACTTATCAAAATTCTGGCAGGTATGAGAGTTCAGTTCAAAATATGAATCTTCACTATTTTCACACAGCTGCTGACTATGCTCAAGTGGAATGTAATTCCTCAGAATATGAAATGTTATCTTAGTCTCATAACAGCTGTGTGAGTTTGAGTTTCCATTTTACAGTCTAAGAAGTGTGTAAGATTGACATTGTCAATTATAAATGTTCTTGACCTAAAATTGTATTTACAGTGATGGAAACACACAAAATATATGTGAACAAACAAGAACTGAAAAAAACATCAGAGATTCTAGGGGTAAATTTTGTATTAATATTTTTCCTTGAAAATTGTATAGCATCATCTGTGCTTTTACTGTGGATAACTGATTAAAAAGAGAAGGAACATTTGTCACATTTTATGTAATAGTTTGGGGGTTTTAGTATATTGTTATAAATAAAACTAATTATATTTACATTTTAGGATACTTCCCTCTTTATTTAGGCAAGTAAAAATGAGACTTTTGCTTCATCAGCCTTGCCTCAGAACTGAAATTGCATTGCAAAATGCGCAGGCCCTTTTGGGTTATGTGTTGTAGAGTAAAAATGGTAATGACGCTTTCTGAACCTACAGTTTTCAGTAACTGTCTTCCTGAGAAGTGCTAGACTTCTCTCCCTCTTTATATGAACAATACACTCTTTAAATGAGTGTTCTTTGATAAAAATAGCTACAAGAGAATCCCACTTTGTAACATAAAATTTGACTAGATAATCATAGTGGTCTGACAGATTCCTAATTTATCAATAATTTGCACAGCTCTGTTTCTCACAGATCTCTATAGGCTTCAGTAACCTAAATTCTTTGACCACAAATGTTGGTACTTTTTACTACGATAAATCCCCTTCCCAGATCATGCAGGACTAAAAATTAAGGAGTATATAAGCAATCTACTCAACCAAATGTTGATAGCCATCAATGATTACACAATATCAAGTACTCCATTTTTAAATAAAGGTCCAATATTCTCATTAACCTTAGAAGTAGCAGATATTGAAGAAAATAAAAATGTGAACAGAATAATTTTGATGTCCTAATGTATAGTTGCGGCTCAAAGAGCTTGAACAGGAGGCTCATGAGGTTGCTGGAGAACGATTCCTTTTGACCAGCAGTTGTCAACTACGAGAGGTAATATTTGTACTACTATTTCTACTTAAGGTGTAAGTTCTATAATTTTATTGATATGGAAGAACTGTAAAGCATATGTATCCTTACAACTTCTGAATTATTTCCTTCTATATTATCTTATTTTCTGATTTTAAGGAAGGGCCTATCAGTTTTTCATAAATATGGCAATGTTGAGTAATCTGTATTTGAACGTATTTACATAAATTATGTATTTATTTTTAGTTTCAGTAGCTCAAAAATAAAGATCTGGTCTTTTCAATACTTTGTTAGTTCTCTTTGCTACAGTATGCTCTATTTACCTTGAAATCTGTTTTCTGTTTAAGTTCAAACACCCAATTATTTTCCTTTCTATTTCAACACTTGAAACACTGAAAGATTTATTGTCTTTTTCTTACTGTAGGTGCTATTTGATAAGTTAAAGCTGCATACACTGTGTGAGAAACTTCACAGAACTGAAATACAGCAACTTGTATCCACCTCGGAAGTTGTGGTGAGACGGGGAAGGGTTTTAAAACCAACTGCATGATTTAGCAAGACGTCTAAATTATATTGCAGTGAAATTGGAATTTGTCTAAAGTTTTCGTAATGATCTTGATTTGTTTTTGTATTGTACTATTTGTACTACAATTGCTTGTGCCAGAAAAGAAAGTTGCACTCTATGATGGGGAAAAACAAACCAGCTACTGAAGGTCTCCCCATGAGCCTCCTTTTCTCCAGGCTAAACGTCCCCAGCTCCTTCAGTTGTTTCTCATCAGACTTGGGCTCCAGACCCTTTTCCAGCTCTGTTGTCTTCCTCTGGACTCACTCCAGCACCTCAATGTCCTTTTTGAAATGAGTGGTCCAAAACAGAACACAGTACTCAGTGCCGAGTACAGGGTGATGGTCACTGCCCTGGTCCTGCTGGCCACACTATTGCCGATCCAGGCCAGGTGCCCTTGGCCTTCTTGGCCACCTGGGCACACCTGGCTCATGTTCAGCCACTGTCAGCGAGCACCCCCAGGTCCTTTTCCACCAGGCCCTTCCCAGCCACTCTGCCCCAGCCTGTAGCACTGCAGGGGTTGTTGTGACCCAGGGGCAGGACCTGGCACTTGTCCCCGTTGAACCTCAGACCACTGGCCTTGGCCCACTGATCCAGCCTGTCCAGATCCCTCTGTGGAGCCTTCCTGCCCTCCAGCAGATCAACTCTTCCATCCAGTTTGGTGTCATCTGCAAACTGACTGGGGGTGCTCTTGATCCCTTTGTCAGATCATTAAAAAATCATTTTGTTAAGATAATAATAGCAATGGAGCTTCTTTCTAGAAGAGAAAAAGCCTCTGTGCAGCTGTACCTGTTTCGGATGTGGTGGCACAATTGTACTGCTCTAGTTTACATAGGAGTTAAAGTGCACAACTCATTGCTGAACGTGAATGTCTTTGGGGAAGGTAGAACAGTAACATTTATTTCTCAAGGAGGAAATTCCACTTTTCAGTCAAGTGTCTGAACTACCAAATATGATTTCCAGTAACCTCAACAGTATAACCATAAAACCCACACACTACTCAAGGAGAAGGAGGTTTCATAGATCAAACATGTAATCTTGGAGAGTGACAGAGAGCCTTGGGAAATGGGAGGGATCGGTGAAATAGAATTTATGTCATCTTTTCGTGGGGACATAAGATTTGTTGCTATAATCAAAGCAATGCTTTTATGTAGTCCAGTATTCTCTTTCCAACAACTGCTGAGACTTGGTTATTTAGAGAAAGGTAGGATGAAACCTTCCAGGAGATAAATAGTAGACAATTAATCTTAAAATGTTGTTTCTCCCTGGTAGTAAGAAAAAAGCTTTATGCTTTTAAATATACATTCTAGTACAGTTGTATCTGTTTTTCACCTTGGACTATTGTAGTTCCAGGTATTTTTTTGTTGTACCTATAAATATCCAATCTCTATTTTAATAATTTAATTCTTTTTCTCAACAGAATTTCTGGCAGTTTCCAATCAAAGTAATCTGAAATATGCTTTATTTTATTGGTTTTTAATTTGACAATTTCAGTTTCTCTTGAAGTTTTCCTGGAACTTTTATTAAAGCATGAACAGGAGAAATTCTCCTCTTGGATTGTGTGTATATAAATATGTATGCGTGTATGTATGTATTATTTTGTCTGCTTCTGTTGTTTCTCTCTTGCATTGATGCTGCATAGCACAAAAAATAAACAAGAGGCCATAAATAACACACACATCACACCCCAGTATTTTCAAAGTTGCTGTGAAAAAGATTTCATATCTTTTTGTCTTTTTGTCCCTGTCTAGGACAGGAATGAAAATGAAATGGGAAGGAGTAATCTCCAGCCTTCCGAAAGAAGGGAGGAATGAACGGAGACTTCCTTGGGCCTGGGGTGGGATTGCTTGTAGGACGTCATCCTTCAGCCAGTATTTTGTCCATTCAGCATGTCAAGAAAATTTCTTCCTCCAACACGTATTCTGTTAAGGTTTAATAATATAACTTAAAGAAAAGTATGTCAGTAATTCACATTCTTGATTTTGCAGCTAAATAAATTACAAGATCTTCATCCTTTGCCTAAGATAATTTTAGAATACCGCCAGGTGAGCTGATATTTTTTCACAAAATGTAGCTGCATTGAAGCAAAATTTAGCAAGATAGATAACATATCATAGTTAAATAAATAAATAAGTTGGCTCTAGTCAAAGTTCATTCAAATACTAATTTGAAGTCAGTATTCTTCAGGGTTTTAAATTTTAATGTTTATAGTTGTTTTGCACTATGCTAGGTTATAGCTAGCAAACAACTTTGTTGCAAAAAGAATTGGAAAACTTCACTGTTAAGTTTGTGTAGTGCTATAAAGCATACTTAGAGCAAAACACTTATTTTTTGAGTTCTGAAGAAATACTTTGCATAAAGTGAAGGAGATAACTGTTTATGGGGGATTTTGGGGTGATGAGCCTCCTGAAAATCCAAATCAACTAGTTAGTCTGCTCCCACACTTAATCTTAGGTTTTCAGTGAATGAGCTTCCAAGAATTTAAAAAAATAAAACAAGTTTAAAAGTGTGGGTTTATGTTTGGTTCTGATTTTTTTTTTTTTAATAATTCGTTTGTGGTTTTTTGTGTGTATTTGGTTTTTGTGTAATTTATTGACCTGGGGATATAAGATGTAAAATAATAAATTCCAATAGTTCATTTAGTAGCATCTGCAAAGCCCTGGCTTTAGGTTATAACAAAGCTCTTACCTAACTTATGTGAATAGGTTAAGCTATTAGTGAGTATAAATCCATTATTTACTAGGATAAAACTGTCTTTAAAAAGAAGTATACAAACAAGATGCATTTAGAAATTAGGATCTTTAATTTGAAAAATCCCTAATAAGTAAACATTTATCTTAAATTTTTTGTATTTTAGGTTCATAAGATGAAATCAACTTACGTGGATGGACTACGAACATGCATGAAAAAGGTAGAAATATATAAAGTAGCTTGTAGAATTGTAAAGAGATGTAAAATGATTGCAGTGTTTACAGTTTAAGAGCTTTTATACATGGAAAATTTAAAAATATTTCTTTTTATTTTCTTGTTTTGATTGCAGGGAATTTTTATTACTGATACTTACATTAAATAAAATTTTGCTGTGTGTCTTCATTCTTTTTTTGTTTGTTTTTTGCTTTACTTGATTAAAGGGATTTATTTCCTCTACTTGGAATCAAACAGGAACTGTGACTGGCAGACTTTCAGCCAAACATCCTGTAAGTGAGCTTATTGGAAGATTTGCATTTTAATTGAAATGAAAAATTTATATTACTTGAATAAAATATGTAATTATTTAACACAGGAAATGTTTGCTTTAATGCAAGTCTAGCAGTTGCTGTACTGTATCTAAATGGACAGAAAAAGCTTATTAAATGGGTATTTTACTCTAGGACATCTGTTCTTATAAATATTTTGTGTTATCTGTGGATCAGAAGTAACATTATTACCTGAAATAGAGGAATACAATTGTGAGCCATGCATGTACCCTCAATACTTCTTTGTCATGAATTCCTGGTGTTCATGAACCACTTCTTCTAAAGGATCAGTGAGCCCTGGAAGGTGGGTATTACAGAAAAAGAGCATGCTGTCTTCTGGAATTTGGCTTCAGGCCTCATAGCAGTAAAGAGCTCAGCTGGCAATGCTAGTGCTCTGGAAGTCTTGCTTATGTGGCTGTGACACTTGGACTCTTTGTTCTTCCTCTCTTTGACTATAATGATCTCCATGTACATGCTTGTGCCTGAAATATGTTTTATTTGATATTCTGGACTTCTAAGGGCTTGGGTTATCTTTTTTTTTCTTTTTTCCCCACAAAACGGCCTTTTAAGGACATACTTGAATGTGTTCTATGATCCCTTTTCTCTCGGTGTTTATGATGCTGTCCTTTGGCTGTACAGACTGGTGAGGTCTTTGTGTTTCCCTCTGTCACAGCCCGTGGCTGCATGGACAAGAGTGCAGGACCTGGTGTGGGAGGAGATGGGGCTGCAGAGCTCCAGGGGCTCAAGGCATAGGTTAGAGAACAGCAGAAGAAAAGTAGTGACTGCCTGTCTGGGGAAAGTTTCTGTTTGGTTTAATCGTGGCCTTTTCTAGCAAAGACCTGGCCTCTGGCAGGAAATAGATGAAGAGATGGGACTTGGTTCATGAAAGCTAGAGGGAATCTGTGAGGCCCTTGTCCTTTTAACTTGTGCCTCAAAGTGTTGTCACTTCTTATCCATGCAGATTTGGGTACTGTTTATCTCTGTGCAGGACCCAGCCTTAAGCTTTGTGGGTATAAATGGCATTAGGGGCTTTCTGCAGTCTTGGGAGAAGGGCCATCGTCTTCCGCAGCTCTGCGTGGGAGCAGAGATGTAAACTTTAACAGTTGTGACCACTTTGCATGGATGGGCTTGTGTGGTTCCTGGCAAGCCCTGCCTGGAGTGATGACTTCGGAGTTCTGACAGAAACCCATCCTGGGAGGTTCTCACCCTCACCATTCTGGTGACTTCCTTAGCTCTTCTTTCACCTGTCTTCACAGTTCAGGTTTCGTTTATATCCTCCTACCCTCATGGTCCATATTTCCATATAATTTGTCATCAAACAATTTATAGGAAGTGCTTGTACTGTTTTGTTGAAAAAAATCAGTGTTTAGGATTCTGAATTAACAACAGAATGGGGAAGTGTTGCTGCTGCTCTCGCTTCTGATGCACCCAGATGGGAGAAAGTGATGGGAAAGTGGAGAAGATGATCATGAAGGTCACAGTTTGCTGAACTCTCTGATGTGATGCTCAGGCATTTGCAAGTCAGAGCTGAACAGACAGCTGTCTTGAACAACCACATACAACACAAAGTGATCTTTGGCCCCTCATAGTAAAAAGGACATGAAATCTATTTTTCTTAGAAGTTTTTCTTCAAAATAATGCTGCTAAAGTTAGCATCCAGGGTTGCCTAAGGCTGGCTTTTCCTTCTAAGGAAAAACATTGGCATGGCTTTTTTTGTTTGAAAGGTTTATGGAACTTATACCATCTGTTTCTGAATCACTTATTGATATAGAAGATATACTGCAGTGCCCAGTCACTTTGCTAAGTGTTAAAGGCTTAGGAAGATTCTTGCCAGAAATCATAAATATTGGAGATATTTTTGCAGTTACTATGATATGATGTCAAATTTTAGCTGAATTTTTGCTGAGGTAGTTTATTTTTAACTGTTTTAAAATGCTTTAACAAGTGATTAAAGCAAAAGATAAGTGTGAATCAGATACTGCAAGAATTCAAATGGGAAAACATCCCATATTCTACAGTGCTTCTGAGAGATGGGATTCCAAACAAAGGTTTCTTTATGTTTCTTTTGTTTTGTAAAGGTAATGGATCTATCTGTCCTCTTTCCTTTAAGGCATTTAATGGAGTCCAGGAGGGATTTACTTATAGTTTGAGGGGAAATGACTAGACATTAGATACAGAGCAGAATTTCTTTTTCAGATAAACTGTACTGTTGTCTTCTTTCACACAGTTCCATATTTGATATATGGATGATGTATATTTTTGGCTTTATGTGGGTTTTTCTCAATAGATAAGTTTATTCACATGAATTTTTATGACTTCTGTGTTGTAGCAACTTAGAGGGGGTTTCTTAGCAGCACTTTACATCAGTGGCTCTCCATGTGTTCATCTGCTTTAGTTTAACTGTGCACTTCATTTCTTCTCATTTGGTTTCTTCTTCTACAATATGTGTGCTGTATAAATCATATGTTTTTCACAAATAACTGTGTTAATGTATTATTGTTAAACAGGGACACATTTGATCTTGCAGTCTCCAGTTACTGCATTGGAGGTGTCTATTTGCTACTCTTCGAGAACCTGAGTTTCTGAAACCTAAAAGTAAATACAAACCCTAAAAATTATTTTATAATGTATCCATAGGGTAGTTATTTTTTTTCCTCTATGATGGATTGCTTATGACTATTAGGGGAATTTAATTAGGTTTATTATTTGAATATGTTATTTTCAAAAAGTTTTTGTATAAATATATTAGTCTTGTCTACATTAGGATGCTCTTTTATTATATTGCTCATAGATAACTTTCCTATTAGATATATTTATGACCTTCATAAAATCTTGTTTATGTTCTCCAAACACACCTGGAAATATCTCTTTTCAGCCTCTCATGTTTTAAAGCAGAAATAAGTCAAGATACAAGTGGAAAAGCATAAACCCAATTAAGATCAAGCTCCTTTCAGAATGAAAAGAGAGAAATCCAAACTTGAGATGTAAAGATTGCATAAAATTAGATGTTATAATTTGGTTTAAGATGTAAATTTCAGTGCTAGAATCAGATATTCTGTATTAAGGTTTCTTTCCTCCAGGCTTCTGCAGCAGGGAGAACTGAAATGCTGCTAATGAGTTTATGCTTCTCTACTTCAGAACGTTTGTATCATTAAACTAAAAAGCATAAAGTGGTGGGCTTCAGGGAGTATTTCCTTCCTTTTAGTAACAAAAAGTTATACTGAAGATAAATAAAAATTTTCACCTTCTTGGAGCAAATGGAAAAAAATAAAAAAACATTCCTATTTCTCCTCGGGAAAAATGCTTTTACAGCTTGTCAAAAAAGGCAAAGAAATAAAATAATTTAACCTATCAGTCAAAGAAACATGTTAGCCTGTAGTTTGGAAATCAGGAATGCAATTTGAAAGGGAAACTAATTAGGGCATATTGAACATTAACATGCTTGAGGAAGGATAATAAAGAACCTGAAGTATTGAATGTATTTCAGTCTCTTCAATAGATATAAGATTTTCTGGTGGTGACTGCACAATAGAGAAATGCATGCTTGTTTATTAGAAAATGCGTGTTGCAAGTAGTGTTTGAAATATGTATAATGAATTTACCCATCTGGTTTTCATTCTAAGGGGAGACACAATTCCTTGAAGCAGAGGCCCCTCTGAGCAATTGCCATCCAAAATGAGTCTGTTTTCTCAATTAACTTAGCAAACCAGTATTTCTGATTATCCATACTGTATCTGTGTGATTTCCCCTCTGGACTGTGGTTTTTTGGAGCGAATAGTCTAATTTTCTTGGAGATAAAATGGAAATGTGGTTTTGGTGCAGTTTTGGGATCGTTTCTGGACAGTGTGGATGAGATGCTGCCTGTTTGTCTCCCTTTTGTAGCGGTATCCCAACAGGTTTTACATCTTGGCATCCCCACGTGCGCCCTCCTAGCAAGGTGGTCTGACAGAGTTGTGCTACCAAAGCTGTTGTGACAGCTCCAAATTTCAGGCATTTTGTCCCAGGCCTCATTAAGGCTGCAGGCTGATGTGTGATGCTACAAATATTCTTTCTGAAGGTTTAAAATCTGTAGTCACAATTAGATTCCAGCAGAAACAGGATGTTCTACAAGGTGTTCCAATTGTGATGAGATTCTGCAGTGTCTTGTTTTATCCCTGCCCCTTTCTTTCACAGCTTTTAGAAGGTTTGGCAGAGGCTGATGCAATGTGAGGAGCCAGACACCAAGTCTAGGAGCAGGGATATGACTGCATTTTGCTTTTTGGTTTTTAACCCCCTCCCCAGAAAAGAACCAAGGCCTTGAACCTTGGCTGCCTTTGAAACTGCACTGCTAGGAAGGAACAATATTTTTGTAAGCTTGTTTTCATACACTGTCCAGCTGAGAAGAACTTTTACTTAAAATGGACAACTGGTATGGGCCTTACATTTTCATTGATCTTGTAGTGTGTTTTCTAATTTTTTTTTAAAGTATGTTTACTGGAAATCACTGTGGATAGAGATGCATCAGACATGTTACAGGTTCATATAAAACATCTTGTCCAAAGTCTTCTATAATGTCATCTACGCTAACAAAATCATTTTTAGGTAAGTGTTCCCTAATGTGGGCTTTGCTTAAAACAAGGGTAGGTTGTCTTAACAGATACGAGAATGTGTCTGTGCTTTCTTGGGCCTTTGAATTAAAGCAATTTAATGTTGTATTTTCTAGTCGGTGCAAACCCCTGTCACTCAGATGAGCTGACGTGCAGTTAGAGAAAGCCAGAGTGCGAGTGCTGATTGTTGTGGCTGGTTGGTGTTCCCTGAGCATCTTTTGCATTTAGAACATATTTTTGTGCCATATTTCTTTTCAGTATGTTTATTCCAATACTCTTGAGTCATATGGTGATTATGACTGCACTAATAGCACTAAAATAGTATCTCATTTTATGAGTAGAGTTATGATGGTTTTATAGTCTCTTTTGTTGTTGCTTAGTTTTTTTTAAAGTAATCTTAGTGAAGGCTTCAATAAACTGTATTTACAGTGTTGGAGACAGAAGTTCTCTATTTCCTCTTCCTCACTCATCACAGTTGATGTTTTATGACAGGAAAATTGTACTTAAAAATGAGTGAATGGGCATGTTGACAAGACTTTGGTCCAATTACATTTTCAAGATGAAATTTTACACTACCTTAACACTGCAATAGAAAGTTCTTAGGTACTAACTAGTGTGACAACTGTAGTATGGAAAGTCACTGTTGGTCATATCATGACACTCATATCTGATGCTCCAGAACATCATTGTGTTGATTTATTACCCAAATGCAGAAACAAGGTTTCTTCATTATTGACCTTTGTTCTCTCAGTGTCTGGGCTTCAGTGTCCTTTTCTATGGTATGTGCACATCTTTGGCATTCTCTGTTGTAATGCTCCTGATTTGTGTAGATTCATTTATCTCATGGTGAGTGTGGTGTGTCCAATACATGGACAAAATTTTATAGCATAATTTGGCTCAGTAAAGCTTGTAGCATCGTCTGGGCTGGAATTTTGTAGAAACAAGCAATTCAATCGTGTCCTCTTCTCTTCTGTTTGGGATTATCTTTATATATATAATTGTTCTGTGTGTTATTTAAAGAAAGGTATAAATCTGCTTCTTTGCAGTAATAGCATAAAAGATACTTGCATTTTATTTATCCAGGATAAAACAGTCTGTCATTTTTTCTTCTACAAGCTAAACATAAGCACAGAAATAAACGGAGCAATTGAAATTGACAGCTTAAAAATGAAAGATTCTATACAACTTGGAAAAATACCAGCCAAAATACTTTTAGCACATTATGAAATATTGACTATGGAGGCTGAACTCCTCCTTCACTGTCCTTTAGTTTCTGGCAAAAGAAATTCTCAGAGAAGCTTAGACTTGTAGAAATGGGAGAAAAAAAGTTCTTCTAAAATTTTCTTATGCTAGAGAGATGACAGCACTGCATACTTCCACTTGTTTCTTTAAAATTAGATGATGATATATTTCAATCCAGTATGTATAAATTAAATTGTCAGCACTTGAGCATTTACTGCTATGAGTGGGCATTGTTAATGTTGTTGATTATAGGCTGATTTATTTTATCCTTTAAATGGCCTTTGCCGGCGATGTTTTGGAAATGCTACAGGTAAAAGCCAAAGCTATGATCATGTTTTAGAAATTCATCTTGGAATACAACTAGTGCTACTTCCAGGTTATTTTTCTCCATAATATGAATGTGATTGGAGCACAGAGCTAACAAGAATCAAAATTAGCATCATCCTTGCTAAAAAACTTGTTTTGATTAATGTAGCTTTCACTACCTTACAAATTCAAAGGTGTTTTAAAGTGAAGTAATTATAGTAATATCTATTACTTGAAGTGTTCTGTTACGTAAGTTAGTCTACGCACTTTGTTGTGTTTCTTAGAATTTTATGAAGTCTGATTCCAAGTAATTTGAGAATAGTTTAAGAGCAATATTAGCATGGTGTTTAGGTTACAAGAAACAATTAGTGCCATACACTCGTAGTCTATCACAATCTTCGTTCTGCTACTGTTTATCCATTCCCATTTCGACTCCTGGCTGGGCACTTTTCTTATGCCTGAGGTTGGCATATGCAGTATCCCATGATGTCTCCACTGGTCACAGTCACTGTACCTCTGTAAGGTCTGAGGAGTTTCATGGAGCCCATGTCCTACTGAGGTAATTTTTACTGTCTTCATCCATGAGACAGTAGCTCAAATTGAATATTCAGCAATATGCACAAATGTATATGTGATCCTTATATTAAATATCTGTGTGTCTATTTGTTATTAAGTTTTCTGTTGGAAGCTCTTGTGAATTGATTAAGATTTGAGAAATTCTGCCTGAAGATTTTTTTGTTTTTCATATGAAGTACTCCATTAGAGGGAGTTTTAGGTATATACTTTAGGAACTACTCAGAGTTTGGAGACTTATGTTCTGACAGGACAATTAAAATAAAAATCTCAAACACACAAATTACGTCTTGTCTTACAAGTGCTCAAAAAGGAGAAGTGTTACTATATTTCTCTAACATCTGAATTCCTTTTCGCAAGGACAAAATACAGTCTTAACTCTGATCTCAACATAGCTTTCATTGTTTTAGCATAGCAAAAGCATTTAAATAGTTTATTTTGCTATGTAATGTTCTAGTGTACAATCTTCTTCCAATATGTATCCCAAAAAAAATTAAAAGATCTGAGATGTCTGACAAGACAAAAAATGAAGGGGACAGAAATGAAGAAAGACTGAAAAAATGGTTTATAGGGAAGATCAAAAGTTAGGTAGATTAAAAGAGACTTCTTATCTTGGATGGTCCAGTTTTCACACAGTAATGATTTTCCAAAGCTTTGTCATTGGCATTCCAATGAAATACATGAAAATTATCTCAGTAGATCTACATTCCTATTATATTTGTCTTTCTCTGCTGACAATTTTTATTTCTGTGTCAATAAGTGGAAAATTTGCCAATTCTTTATTTCCTCAGCAGTCTTTCATAAAGCCTCAGGAAACTTCATGCAGAGTTTTGGAGATGGATGTGCTCTCTCAAGCTGGGAACAACAGTGGGAAAAAAATGAGTGGTTCGTATAAGGGTTGCTGAAGAGGGACAGAATAGGACACAGGTCATCTTGCTGACTGCCATGTGGCCTTGTTGTCCTTAGTTCTGTTCTAGCATGATCATCTGCTGGCTCTGCCTCTCGGGAACTTACAGTTAAGGACCACTTCTGTAAAGCCAGGAACTGTCCTTTCCTTGCTGTGATCAAAAGAGACATCACTTATTTAGGTTTCTTTTAACTCCTTCAACCAGCCTCCTGTTCACAGCCTTTTAAGAGGAATTCCCTGCTAACATATGCTCAGTAAATTCCTCAGTATGTGAAACAATCTTGTTTGAGATGCTAAATTTTACTCTTTTTGTAAAACAACCGTTACATCTTTTCTTCAACAGCAAATTCCTACAGCCTGGAAATCTTGTAATTTTTTGTGTGGTTAGAGATCTGGTATTTGTACTTTTGGACAATATTCCCTTGACACTTTTTACTTAAAAAGCTATAATATACAGCTAATCTACAACTATACAATATTTACTAGCTCCAGCTGCCACTCAAAGAGTGGTTATCTCTATGCCTTAGCATTGGTTTTTTTCACCAAAACCAAGTCATACCTCCTTGGAGTTCATCCCAGAGTCTGAGCTTCTCGTATTAATGAATATTAGTGTAACAGAGCGAGAATTCTGTGTTTAATTTTCTTTCAGGAAAATGAAATTAAATAAGGAATAAAATGTAGTCAGTTTATATATGGGAAACAAAAGCAGTCTTTTTCTCTTGAAAGATGCAAAGAGCTGTGTCTATACAAACTCCCTTGCTTGCTGTGCAAAGGTGATAATCTGTCAGTATGTTGCCAAGAATCTGGGCTGAACCCATGATTTGACAAAATTATTCGTCACAGGACACAGAGATTTTACTTAAATCAGTGAGTAAAATAATTTTTTGTTTCATTTTAAAAATCACTCATCAGAACCTTTTTCATGTGCCGCTATATCTTTATTACCTGGGATCATTGCCAGGTCTAAATTTCAGGGAACATGGCAGAAAGAGAATTAGTTGTAGGAAATCAAACACACTATTCTTAGGGCCTGGTCTGTGAAATAAGAAGTCACTAATTTTGGTTGCCCTCTTTTCCTTCCCCTGTATTCACATCTTTCAAAGCTGACTGAGCTTGTGGGAATGGGATGAATTACTTGTAAGTTTCCCACTTGTATGATGTCTAAAACCTTGATAACTCTTTGCTGCTGGGTAAGGCAAAAGGGGAGTGCCTTACCTTTGATTGATTGTTCTCTGCTGAAAGGTGGAAACTAGTACCAAAAATGAAGGAATCCTTCTCCAGAAGTCTGTATGATACTGTGGTTTTTGACAAGGAAAATAGATGCCCTTAATTTTCCACAAGCCACTAGGTGGCAATTGCAGACAAGTCAAGATTTACTAAGGAATGCATGTACACAACCATACCAGGCTGGCATTGCTGTGATGACCTTGTTCATTTTCCTATTTTCTCTGTTTGTTGAGATGCGTGCCATATTTTGAAAATTGCATCTTCAGACTGTCTTGAAATTGTGTTTCATATAGAAGTCACAGAAAATCACTGTTTATTCCTTTACAAGTATAAATTAATGCTGCTATGGGCAATCATTAAATGCGGCAATTTTCCAAAAGTTTGGTTTTAATTATTCTTTCTGTGTAATTTCTCATGAGTTTGCCTCCAACTTTAGAGGTGCCAGATAAACTGAGTGAATTTGATGTTGTGAGTGCCCTCAGGATTCAGTCTTTTCGTTCTGCATTGCAAAAATGCTCTTCTGGGCAGGGTGCCGTTTTCCTTGCTAGCTCTACAGTAGCTTTGGCCTTTAACAACGGAGCAAGCAGAGTGTTGGTGGTTAAGGAAGTAGCTTGCTGAACCTATGCTTGCATTTCTTCTCAAACTGGTTAAATGAGGTGTGAGAACACAATTTATCAGTAGGTGTGGTCCCATGTAGAGCAAGAAAAGACAACTGAAAAAGAAGGAAAAAGAGTGAGAAAATGTTAAAAAGGCAAATAAACCAGAGGGAAAAATAAAGAATAACAAGAATAGTAAAAAAAAAAAGTCAATTAGAAATTTAGAATATAAAGCTCAAAGGAGATGTCATCTACCTATCTATTAGCATTGTAGCGAAGTCTGGTCTTACAGACCAAAGTCTTACTTCTGCTCTAAAAGTGTTACAATGCTAGTCATCAAACAGATGCTATGGATTTAAAAGCTTACTTTGTGTTTCATTGTGTACAGCTGAGTTCTTGTTCAAAGAGAATAGTTGTGGCCTAATTATTCTAATAAACTTTCTGGAGAAGAAGTTGCTAAGAGAAACTGCAGAGACTTTTGCTTCAATTTTAGCTGGAGTGCTACATTTCATGAGAGAAAGTAGAATTTTGCTGCTCTGAACTTCTTTCAAATGGAAAAGAAAATCAGTGTATTTCTCAAGTATGAGGAAATAATTGGTTTCCTGAAGCAACATCTATTAGAGAAATTAAACCTAACAAGATCACAGTCCCAGTAAATTTTATTGCTTACAAGAAATGCAACTAGTTTTTGCTATTTGTTGGCACTGGTAGCCACTGTAAAACAGTAATTAATTCCTTATTTTGCTCTAGTGTTTGGCACTGTGCCTTGCTAACAGCAGGTGGCTTGGTCACCACATCAAAGGGTACGTACATGCTACCTTTACCTGGTCTAACTCCTTCCTTATATCTGTTTGGTCTAACTCTCGGCTATTTTTTCACTTCCTTCATGACACATCCATCCTGTATACATTTATGAATGAATACTCTTATCTTAGTAGTAAGTTTTGTCTCCGTTCTTATTTTTAGGTAAGGCCTTAGAACAGTGGGGGAATTAGTCAGAATCAAATGCCCACAGAATACTCAGCAGCCACCTCTGCGCATTCCCATTTGTTTCAGGAACTACGTCTTACATTGCTTTGTTCCCCTCCCTGCAGCTTGTAGGTCTTTAGACAGACATATTCCATAGAGGGTTAGAAGTGCAGATCTGGGTAGTTATAGATTAATGAGCCATTTTCTAGGTTAAAAAAAAATGCATATAGCTATTGGTGCCTTTGTATACAGACATGGGTGTCTATTCTGAGAGTCACTGGGGTTGACTGAGGTTACTTGTTCAAAATAGCAATTTATGCTACTGAAAATGTAAACAGGGAGGAACAGAGATGTATGGGATGAGATGCATATAAAAAACTGAAAGGGGAATCATAATATAGGAAACATAATCAGCAACCCTGCTCGATGAAGAGTAAGAAATATTTAAAATGCACCACCAGTCTTTGTGATTAGGTGAAGTCTAACTACACTAACTTCAAAGGCAATTTATCCAATATATGTCTGTATACTGTAGTCCTTGGAAAGAACTGAAATAACATACTTGTTTAATCTATGAAGGAATAGAAAATCAGTGGCAAATGAAGATGTAGAATTTTGGATACCAAAAATAGAAAGCTCAACAGAATTTAACTGACTGAGAAGAAATTCATAAAACTGGGAAACTGTCTATTTGTTTGATTTTGATTAGGTATTGTTTCATTGATAATTCTACTCTCCTTGCATACAGTGACTTTCCTTATGGAGTAGAGCATCGTTGTTTCAAGGCTCGAATCTGTGTTTGTGAGGCTTTAAGAGAGACATCCAGAGTCCATCAGATCTGAGTCCCCTTGCCAGGACTGCTGGAGTTTGTCCAGTGAGGGTTTGAATATCTCCAAGGATGGAGGTTTTGGAACTTCTCTGGGCAGCCTGTTCCAGTGTTTGACCACTGTCACAGTAGAAAAGCTTTTCTTACATTCAAGTGGAATTTCCTGTAATGGTTTCTGATTGTTGCCTCTTCTTCTGTCATTGGGCATCAGTGAGAAGAACCTGGCTCTGTCTTCTTTACATGCTGCCATCATGCATTCTGAGTAGAGGACAAGGATCGTTTTTCTTGGCCTGCTGGTGATGCTCTTCCTGATGCAGCCCAGGATGCTATTGCGCTTCCTGGGTACAAAGGCTCATTGCTGGTTCATGCTCAACTTGTTCTTCACCCCGATCCACAGGTCATTTTCTGCAAAGCTGCCTTCCAGACTGTGAATTCTGTGGGACCCTGATAACCCATTTCTCCAGATGCCTGAGGTCCCTCTGAAACACTTACCCGACATGTCAAGCACTCCTCAGGGTTTTGGATTGCCTGCCATCTTGCTGAGGTTGCATCAGTCCTGTTATCCAGGTCATAGATGGAGGTGTTGGGCCTTATCTGCCCCTGGGCTGCTCCAGTAGCGACTGACCTCCAGCTGGTCTTTGTGCCAGAGCCCTTTGGACCCGCGGTTCAGCCGGGTTTCAGTCCACCTCACTGTCCACTTATCTAACTTGTACTTCATCAGCTTCTCTGAGGCTTTTATGAGCGAGTGTTTTGAAAGCCTTGCTGGAGTCAAGGTAAACAACATCTGCTGCTCTCCCTGCATCCACAGAGCTGGTTACTGCATTGCACAAGGCTGTCATTGGTTAAACAAGATTTCCCCATTCTAAATCCATGCTGACTACCCCAGACTGTCTACTTGACTTTAATATGTTTGTAGATGTTTTCTAGGATTATTTGTGCCATCATCTTCCTGGGAACTGAGGAGAATCTCACTGGCCTGTAGTTTTCTGCATCTTCCTTTTTGGCCTCATGGAAGATAGGAGTGACAGTTGCTTTCTTTAGAAATCTCTGATCATCACAGCCTTTCAGACATATTGAAATTGGGATCTTGGCTTCATCTATCCTTCTATCAATTGGAACCTCTGGAAGTTAATTTTGGATTATGGTGTTATTTTTATATGTTTTAAAATTTTTTTTAAAAGTAATGCTAGGGTTTTCTTGTTAATCATCTACTAGAATAGCTTAATCTTTTTTTCCCCTCACACAGAAACAATGAAGAGAAGTATTATAATAGTTCCACAACCAGCTTTTCCACCCCACTGTTTCAAGTATCCCTTCTTGTCTGTTGGAATATGATTTTTCAGAGAGGGCAGTTTTGTTTCTCTGTAACTTCTAACAAGATGTGGATACCCTTTTCTAACAAAGAGGGAGAACAGTCACATCTATGAAGGATTTGCAGAAATACTTGAAATATACGCATAAAAGCAAAAATACAGGCTGTATTATGTAGTCCAAAGTCGTGATAATCATTTGCCCAAGCCACATTAATTTTCCACTTCTGGTACAGTAAAACAGTTACCTGACTCAAGCAGAGGAAAGCTTGCTATTTGGAAGACTCTTGTGAGATTGTCTCCTTGTTTCTCTATTCCTTTAAATATCTAGAGTAAATTTATCTCCTCAGATTTGATGATCTAAATCTTAGAATACATCACCTCCAAGGGAACCTTAGGACAACTTGTCAGTATGTGTCTTACACAGATAGGTTGAACTACCCACTGGAGATTCCTGTCTTTGCTGGCTATAGAGGGATTCTACACAACTAGTTTAGACCAATGACTTGCCTAAAATTAATTGATCTAAAATTAGATGAGAGGGATGTGTTAAACTATTCCAGCAGCTTAAAGATGAAGATTACAATTCTCATGTTTCTTGAGTTATGTCTTTTCTGAAGATCTATTCAAATTATGAGTTGTTAACTAATTTACAAGTGAAAAGACATTTTGCACTTGTAATTACTTACTAGTCTTTCCCAGAATTATTAGTAACACTTTTAAAATTGCGTTGAAAGCAGACTTTGTACATATGCTCTCAATAAAAACAAGATAGCAATGCAGTGATTTATTTTTACATTGTAGATAGATCCTGAAATACTTTTTTTTAAATTCACTTTGTTCAGGATTTTGAAGCTAATGAGACAAGGAAAAATAGCAGTTAGAGTAACTATAAACAATTCTAACCTGTGCTGAAAATTACCTAAGTACATGTCACAGTACCAGTGTACAGTGGAATGAAAAGTCCCTCTACATCCTCTGTTAGAATGGTTCTATAAGTCAGAACTAAAATTTTTTTTTAATATGTGTAAAATTAGGCTCCCACTTTTATTCATGTCCAGGTACATAATAAAGGACTTAATTTCTGAGGATCTACTAGATTCCATGGCCACTTAAACTGCCTATTATTCATACACTGAATAATACCCAGGCGCTGATTCTCCCCAACTTGTTATTGGTGGAAATCAATAGTTGCCAATAGGAATGTTAGTTTTGTGTACAGATTAAGTAACCACTTGCTTCAAAATATGATTTTAAATATGAATTACAGTAAACATTGCCACAACAGTATTTTTAAATGTTTCTAGAAGCTAAAGAATAAAATATTCCACTTGGCAAGTGCTTCTTCTGGGTATTGGTGGACTGAGAGCAGTGTTCCTAGTTTTTACCTGTGCTGTGAAAAAATATTCTGTATGTTATGCGGTAGTTTCGTATCTCTCTCTCTGTATGGTGCTGTGGCAGGTGTTCAACTTTAATACATTTAATTGTACATCTTTAAGGGTGGTACTAAGACTAGGAATGATACTGTTGTGGTTTTGGGGTTTTGTTCTTCTGCTTCTGCTTTTAATTTCAATAGCTTTTGCTGTCTGATTACATCCCTCTTAAGTTTAAAATAACAATTTTTGAGTTGAAAATTGCATAGAAATGATCATTCTGATTTGGAAATTATATAGCACTATTCCCACCCTCTGAATTCCCAGTATTACATAATATTAGTATGATCATCTAATTCCTGAACCACTTGCAAATTAATTACATGGAATGACAAAATCAGACCTTGATACACATTCTCTTGTCATATGTTACTTTTCTAGATAAAGAGGCATAATGACACAAAATAACAGAAAGGAGTTGTCATGTGCATCTTTGTTGCTTTACTGGGGGTGTATGAACCCAGATCTTGAAAAAAAATCTTCTGCTGATCCTAGTCCTGCATGTTGGTTGATAAAATTAGCTCTAGCTTTTAACCTGGACTGATGTACTGTAGACAATAAAGAGTCCCATATTTATTTTATCATGCATTTTAAAAAAGTAGGAATAGATACTAGAAAAAAATCCTAGAGGCTGAAGAATATTCAGTTCCTTTAGCCTTCAGGCAAGATTCACGTGTATTCCTTTCTCAGAAGTAATGCACTATATCTAAAAGACACGGGTTAAAATAAGAAGAAAATTATTTTTATTGGATTACTAATTATCTTCTATGGTACATCCAGAGATTAGACTTTGGAAAGGCTGCCAGTGAGAAATTGTTCTTAGAAGCTTCCAGTTTTCAAGGAAGAGCAAACATTCAAAAGTGTCTGCAGATGCAGAGTGTGAAGATTCCTTTGAAAGGCAAAGTGGTTAATCTTTACTTATATGGGAAAAACTTGTTGGCACTAGTATCACTGGTGCTGGTTATCAACTGTTCATAAACATATTTTCATAAACTTGCACTTACTAAGCATTTTTATTTTTCCTGTTTGTAGAACATTCAAGGTATCTCTAAACATCCAGTTACAATTACAAAGAAACAGTACATAAAAGGTAAGCTGTGTTTTTATTAAGATGAAAAGACAGTTTTATCTAATTATTTTACTGAGTGGTATTATATTTTTTATATAGACTGATAGCACCAGCATTAAATAACAGATGATCGATGCTTTGTTATACATTAGCATTTAAACCAATTACTTTTTCTGGTTCTTCCTGAAAAAAAATTTGATGTTTCAGCACTAATCTAAATAGTTACAAGCTTTTAGGTTTTTTTTTGTTTCCCTCACTTTTTCCAGATGAAATTATGCATCTTAAATACCTTAAATATCCTAGGGATGATTTTGTGTGTGTTCAACTCATAAGGCTCTGCCTGAGTCAATGTTTAAGCTGGGTCATTTTAATCATACTCACAACTAAACACCAGTAGTTAGTCAGATGTGTTGTTTTTGATGATAGAAGTGGATTTAAAGCAGATGGTTCAGAGAGAATCAAAGTAAAGTCTAGAAAAGCATGAGCCAAATGATAAGGAGAGAAACCCACAGTAGCAGACTCAAATATAAGAGAGAGATTTTGGAACATATATTCTCCTTCTTGAATGCCGGCAGCCACAGCTGGGCAGTGCTGCTCATTGTGGCGCTTGGTTCTCTGCTCAGGGCAAGCTTTGCCTTTTCACAACTCTTCACTCCCTGTGTTGGAAATAACACAGGTCATTAAACAGGAGACTATGGAAGATAATGTAAAATTTTGACAGTAGTTTTATTTTATCTACATGATTCATTTTTATAAGTGTTTTTTAGAAGTTGCTATAAAAAACTCTGTCAGCAGGGGCAGCATAAACCTGAGGTGCTGGGCATAACTGTAGCACATGAAACTTTCTGGAGATTTTGTTAATGCTCTTATGTGCTTCTCAAAAATGTATTTCTAAGTTTTTCCTGTATCAAGACACATTTTTTTCTATTTACTTCACTTTTATGCTGACCAGATTCTGTTTCATTTTAAACCACTGTCCTTCCCTACTCTATGTCAAGTGATACTCCCTGGATGCACTCGATTTCTAGTACCTTGTGTTAGTGTTTCATGATATTACTGGGGATTTCTGTCATTACAGTTTGGATGCCCATGACAGCTGTATGTTCTCAATATTATATTCCCCTGCCACCTGTAACTCAGAATTTGGTTATTAACACATTGCTGCAGCATGTTCAAAGATACAAAAATACATACTTTTACTTATTTTTATAGACCCTTCTTTATGAATGCATCCATTGTTAAGTGACCTGTGAATAATGTTAGTTATTGTATATACTTGATAGCTTATGTTTAGGGAAGGGTTTGGATTTGAGAAAGGAAGTAAGCAGTGCTGCAAGGATGGTGGAGGTTAAGTTGTACATGACTGATATAGTGAAGTAATTGTGATGCTGGCAGTTGATGCTCTGCTAGATTGCTTATATTGCCATTTCTGTGGTGTTAGATGTGTGTTTGGTATAAAACCTCTGATGGTTTGCAACACAGTATTTTTGAGCTGGTGTTTGGGATTTAAATGTCTATCACCTCTCTAGGAAAAGAAGAGGACATAGTAACTATTTCTCCAAGAACATTGTTTGTTTCAAAAAAAGGATGTACATTTTTAGCAGCAGGTAAGACAGTGTGTATTATTTTTCTTATACATATTAATATTCACAGTTCTGTCATGTCTTTTTCCCCTCTCCTTTGGATGACATATTTTACAAGGCTGTCAAATCCCTTAGTATCAATTAATATTGTTATATGATGTGTATTCCTTATTATGCTTTGGAAGTGGATGATTTTTAAGCCTTGTCAGTAGAAACAGAGTTAATAAGATTAATTGACACATTAAGATAATGAAGGAATGAGACACTTTGTGATACATAGCTGGAATATAACATCTTCAGGATGAGCTTCTTACAGGCATCTGTCTTTTTTGAGCATGAAGAAGTAATTGAATACTGCAGGCTTACATTTTAATTTGTGATAGTTTGGTTAAAATGTGGGTATGTTTTTATTGTAGAGCAATAGATGCATTTTAACACTGTTTTCTAGACTTTTCCCATATTGAGTTAAGGATCCTTGCTGACTTATCATCTGAACCAGAACTTCTGAAACTGTTCCAAGAACCTGAAATCACTGATATCTTTTCTACACTGGCTTCTCAGTGGTAAGATTAAATGTTGCATATTTTAATAGTAATTAGACAAAATAGTAAGAATAACCTAAGCTATTGTATTACTGCATAAAGATAACGAAAGACAGTATTTTGTTACCTAATCTATTCATACTATTTTAACACCATGAATTCCTTTCTTTCTGAACCTTTTCTTCTCCACTGTGGTTAATTACCACATATCAAGATGTTGCAATCCAGCTGGCCAGTATGAGCCTTGTGACTAAAGCTGGTGCAGTGATGTATTGTGAACAGTGGTTGCTGATAACTTTCTCCTTGTATTATTTTTAATCAATTCTTTTTGAAAATTGAGCAGGAGTTAGATAGGTTATCCATCTGAAAAACTGCAGAACAGCTTTTCTCAGTAAAAGTACAAGCATTTTTGAAATTTACTTATCTATCCAATAGAAGTATTAGAATCAAATCACATATATTTAAGAAATGGAGACCAGAGCTTATGGATTCCCTTTGAACTAATAGGGTTTAGTGCTTCCATAGTCTGATGGATGACTTGAAAAAAGTGGTACCCCAGTAATTTTTTTAAAAGGTAGATTTTTTTATCTCCATATCTATATAATTATTTACTGATCTCTTCAGTATGCAGATTAAAATATTAACTGTCAAAAAAAGATAGAATATTAGTTACTTAGCTGTTGAAGGTATTTTCTATTGTTGTTTGTATCATGGTGATGCCTAAAAATCTCACTTGAGACTGGGACTCTCTTGTATTTAAAAATGGGTAAGCATTCAATAAGTGACAGGGTAGATATTAAGAAGCTTGCAGTTTCAACAGATAGGTTAGAAAAAGATTGAATAAAATGCTGTAGCATAAAGCTGTTTGAACAGACTGAAGTTCATGTAAATATTATGCAATTTTCTTATTTTCTTTTTGTCTCCCCCTCTCTATCTTTTTATCTCCATTTTTAGTTGGAAGATTGTTAGCTGAAAATGAAAGCAAAAATATGTATGATTGATTGAGCTCAATTCTCATCCTACAGTTTCTAAATTTTTGCAGGCATACTCTTCCCAAACATGGTATTTCCTACACACTTCCGTAGTTCACAGAATCTTAGAATCCTAGAATGGTTTGGGTTGGAAGAGACCTTAAAGACCATCTAGTTCCAATCCACCTGCCATGGGCAGGGACACCTTCCTCTAGACAAGGTTGCTCAAAGCCCCATCCAACCTGGACTTGAACACATCCAGGGATGGGGCATATTTGTTAATATGCTCTGAAGTTGTACAAAGAAACAAAATGGAGCTCACATTATAATTATCCTGCTACCAGCAACTGAATCAGTGCTTGAGGCATGAGCATTCTGGGAGAACAAAACTCAAGGCCACAAACATTCCATCAAATATATCTATGGAAAGATCACCTTTCTTTTAGAGTTTCTTAGAAGCTTCTCTTGATACTGTAATAAATTCCTAGCTCTAACATGATATCGCTAGAACCTCATGATGGAGTTAAATCCTTATTTTAGTTTGATGGTTTATTGGAAATGTATGCATGAAGATGAGTCAAATTTTGTCTCAGCTCTGGGCATGGCTCCAGAAATACCATTCTATTCAGCAATCTCACGGCTCTTGGCAGCTGTCAACCTCTTGCAGTTGCTACACGGTAACTTTAAATTTAACGAAATATTACAGGCAAATATTTTTATCAGACAGAATTGTCATGGTGTGTCTACAAAATCATTACATAATGATTCTGCTGACTCTTCTCTTAAGCTTCAGGAAAGCTAATGCTTGGAAGAAACTTTCTATTGGATCTATTAGATGACTTATGAATCACAGAAACACAAAGGGCATGTTTAATCTCATCTAACCTTGGACATCTGTCACATATTTGGAGAGATTCATTTGGCTGACTGCTGATATGCCCTGTATAATAAGATCAATCTTGCATTAAAAGCGTTGACTTCTCACCATTGAAAACAAAGTAGGTCTAGGATGGCCAGCTCAAATGTAGATGTGTGTATTTGTTCTGACAAATTGAATTCTGCCTGTTGGGTCAGTTCCTACTGAACTCATCTTGGATTTTTGAATGTTGTCCTTAATTTCTTTGGCACCAAAGAGAAGATATAAAATTACAGGCTTCACAAATGCTTTCTCATTCCAGATATTTATTCATCTCCCATAGTCCACTATTGATACATAAAATCTTTAGGGCCAACAATTAGTCAATTGACTTTATTGTAGTTGACTCTACTCACTGGTATTAGAATGATTTATGAGAAGAGCAAAATAAAGAAGAAACCTTTTATGTCTTCTTGGTCCTCTGGTTTCCTCTGGGTCTTAATCCTCTGAAATCTGTGCAACTGACACACCAGTGGGCATAGCAAATATTTGTTTCTGTTTGAAGGAATTGCATGTTGTTACTATTTGTAAATATTTTCTGACATATTTTGTGCAATTGGAAATCCTTGACAAAAAAAGGTTTTTTCTCCAAGAGATCTGTAAAGAATGGATTCGTATCTGAAACTCCCTCTCCAAAGACAAAAAATTAAGTTAGTGTTAGTGTCCAGTGCATTTCAGCTTCTAAATGCATGTCAGCTGGTATCTTTTAGCAGGTTTTCTGTATCTAAAAATCCTTAGACTGATGAATACTAAATCATAAATAGGAAAGAATACATTATTGGATAGAAATCTGAGCCACACTCCGGAGTCCAGCCAAGTTTTATATCAGTTTATTCACTTATTTTTTCTAAACTTCATGGCTTCTCCACTGAAATGTAACTCCATTCCTTAGCTGCCCTTCAGACTAAAGCCTTCTGTCTGAAATCCAAACTTTTAAAAAACTTTCACAGGCTTTTTATAGCATTTGGCAGGAAATAGACATGGGTGGGCAGTTTCTGCAAAGAGGTGAACTCTATGAGTTTCTGATTAAATAAGGATCTCTTATGTATAAAAGCTTTCCTCAGATAATTTGGTTATGTATTCTTATTCTGTGCTGTGACTCCGCCTGTCTCTGGTGCCTTAGAGATGTGTCTCTTTTGGAACCCTGTTGGATGGATCCATGTTTCCATTAAACATCATTCATATGGAATCTTTACACTGGTCAGCAGTGCAGGTAGAGATGCATAAGTATATGTCAGCCCAGACTGTGTCTGTACATTGTAGTAAAGGGCTGAGGGGAGGAATTAACTTCCATGCTAAAATTCAGTCCTGTGCAACACAATACCCAAGCCACCAACCCCAGTGAGAGGCAATGCTCCCGGCCAGGCTGGGTTGGGATCTCGTGCTGCTCTGGTGAGCTTGCCGAGACAGCTCATTTCAGGAGTAACTCAGCTCCACAACTCTGTGCGTCCCTGAACTGTGCTCAGCTGTTTGCTGGAGACACTGCTTGCTGTAGATAGTTTTTAAAATATTGTGTATTCTCTGGCAGAATTGTCTTGAAGTGGCTATTTGGCTAAAACTATCAGAAGCTGCAGTTAACTACCACAGAAGCACAGAATGGTTTGTGTTGGATGGGGCCCTTAAAGATCATCTTGTCCATCCCCCTGCTATGGACGGGGATATCTTCCACTAGACCAGCTTGCTCATCTCTGCCTTGTACAGCCAATATATTTTCTGGTCATCTAACATAGTTACCCCAGCTAAAACTAAGATGATAGAGATTTTGATGTTCACTTGTATATCCTTAGTTCTCTTATTCCTGTTCTCCTGTGATGATGATCATAAGGTATTACCAAAATTATCTTACAGTGAGTCCTCTGTTATGTCCTAGGAGGAGAAAGCCTTAAAGACAGGTCAACACCTGCTGTTACAACAACACTAAGAGTGCATTACATTAATAACATACTGAACACATGGCAAAGTTTCAAGACTTGCCTAAACTTTTAAAAATTCATGATATAATGGATTCTAGCTACCTGCAAATTCACCTTGTGTTATATTGTCTTGATGCCCTGTGACAGTCATAATCCTTTTAAATCCAAGTCGTCATCCCAGTGCAGAAGGTGACGAGAGTTGTCCTGGCAGCTGTCTGACCAGCCAAGAGACCTAACTGCCATTAGACATCCAAATGACAAACAAACCCCAGCATGAACTTTCTCTCACTTCTTTAGCTGTTACACAATAAATGAAAAATAAGTAATTGTATTTAAAATGCTGTTGATGTGCGTATCTTAAAATCACTTTGAAAAATAGGTGCTGAAAAATATGTTTAGTCTTTGAGGTAGTCTGCAATTTCTCCGCAGAATTTCTAAATTCAAGGTGTAATGATTACCAATCTCTTTCAAATAGTTCTTTTGTCATCCTTCTCAGTAGGTTGTTGTTCCTTCATCCTAGTATATAGGCATATTGACCTTATTGAGTCAAAAACCAAGAAAAGTATCTTTAGTTAAGCACTTAAACACACCATGGTATGGGGTTTCATCCTGTCTGACTTCTGCCTTCTTCCCTGCCTGAGTGCTTTTTTCAGTTGAGATAGTACCGCTTCAGAGTTCCTATGATTCGAGCATTAATCCGTACTTTAAATATTTGGGTGAGTCCTTTCCTTTGTTTCTTTAGAATCTGTCTCAGAGAACTGGAGATCCCCAGCAGTACAGATGCATCCAGCAGAGCACAGTGGTGCCCTCTATCCAGGGCCCTCAGGGCAGCCTGGCTGTACAAATGCAACTCTGTTATTTATGGCTCTGAACTGGCTTAGTAAATTTAAGCTTGAAGATGTTGTCACTGTGATCCAGTGTTTGCTAAAGACATTTCTGATAATCGGCAAATTATCTTTATATCCTATGTTTTATGTTCTCAAGCCTGAAGTAGAACACTGATGTGTCTATCATAAATGGCCCAGCAGATTTATGAGGCCATTTTGCCCTTTCTAAATTATAATTATGAACTAAGATGTTAAAACATGTAGACTCTATGTCCTCATAAACCAAGAGGTTCAGAGGAAAAGACCCTGTAAGTAGATTTGTTGCAAATGGATTTAAGTGAAAATTCGATACTCCTATATCCAGAAATTTAGGAAAGGAAATACCCAGGTGATTTATAGTCTCTAGGAATAATATTAGCATATGAAACAAAGAACATTCTCTTGACCACATTATTTCTCTGAGATTTAATAATATTTCTGGATTGTTTGTATTGATTATTGTTGTCATGGTAAATATACCTTTCCTTTAGATGATATTTGCTATTTGACAAGGAGAGAAATTAAGAAAGATATTTAGTAAATTGCTTACAGTATGATCTAGTTGCAAGCATAAATCTATTACTACTATAAACTGTGTACTTTCGTTTGTTTGAGAGCAGAAAGATAAATGTCCCTGTGCGCAAACTTTTCCATGCAGTGATAAATTACCTGGGTGTTTTCTGTCACATATTCTGCGTCTATTGGGCCAGTGTAGATCCAGTGTAATGATACCCAAGTTGGTCTGTGCCTCAGAAAAATGCCTTTATAGATAATGTTGTTAGACAGTTGTGGCTTAGTATTTTAACTTTTGTACTCTAATTCTTTTTCAGTGTGGAAATCAGAGAATATGAATCAGAGAACACACAAAAAGCTTGCCTTTGTGCAATGAGTCTTCCTTATATTTGAAAAGCTAAAATAATAAGAGAGTAGAGATATTTAAATAATCTCTATTAAAAATATTTACGTAGTACTATGTGGTAGAGGAATAGCTCTAATACTGTTGTATCTACGACAGATGTGTTGTGTATTAAAAGGTATAATAATCTGAATAATCTGATAGCTGCTGCCATTCCAATATGAAAACAGACATTCTCTTTAAAGTATCAGTTTCTGGCTCTGAACTGTAATTTAACCTGTACACATTAACTACGGATGGTGAATTAAAGTAACAATGTAATTAGTGGATACTCTTCAAGGGTGATATTTACTCTGATTATACCAATGAAAGGACAATTTGTGGCAGTTGTGTGCAGTGCTTACACTCATGGCAGCATTTGAAAGAAGGCTGGAGAATTTGATAGTGGTCAAGTTGCTCCTTCACACTGAGATCTGAGTTTTGTAAAATCTGAACCACAAAATACTCCCTTCTCTCTCATCTGTCATCTACTTCCTCATATTCATGCTATTAGTGCTTTCTTTTGTGTGGTGATGGAGAACAGCATGAATACCTGTGCTTCTTCCAGGTATTGAATTTACCTTCTAGTAAGTACTGGACATAGTAATTGTTCACCTAAGTCTGTGTGGCTTTCAGAGAGTTAAAAAAAAAGGCTGCAGATAAGAGGACATATTATGTCTTTGTAGCAATGGCAATTTATATCTAAAATAAAGAACTGTGTAATTATCCTTGAATTCCAAGGGATTTATAAATTCTTTACCACCAATCATCTTGAAAAACATTTCTTTGCATTTTTATAGCATGGACTTGGTTGGCTGATTCTTTTAAGGCATGGAAGGATCTTTAGATTATACTATCCTTGCCAGAATCAGAGGAACTTGAACACTTCATTTCCAATAATCTTGGGAACTGCCGACTGTTTATAAAATTTTCTGAACACAAAAGTCCATTTTTCCTTAGCTAGTGTTTATGTGGGATCATGGTAATATCTGTTGTGAACTGTTTTGTTAGAGACTGACATGCTGATTTTGGAAATTACTTGAGAAAAAGCCTAGAGAGAAGCAAAGCACAGAACTACTTAGAATTAGCATGTTGAAAGGAGAAAAGGCTTTTTGTTATGCTTTTGGGTTGTCCTTTTTTTTAAAGATAAGTTCAGCCATACTTGGATAAAAAGACAATGGTGCAGAAAGATTTGGTTTGTTCTTCGCAGAATGCCTTCCTGCAGGAAGTGTGGAATTTTATTTCTTTGCCACCTGCCAAGCAGGGGACTTGCTGAGCTGATTATATCCAGTGATGGCCAGGTGAGCCAAACTGTTGCAACTCTGGCAATTGGGTATGGTAGGAACTGTGTCAAAATAGGGACTCTTGTTTTTCCAGCCTCTTGGCAGTTCAGGATACTTCCTGACAATAGCTCTATCTGCTGATACCCTGCTGAGTTCTGAAGAACACAGGAAATAAGCAGAGGTATTTTGGATATTCCTGAAATTAATAAAAATAAGTCCTGATGGGCTGAATTATACAAAAAGATAACTGGGTCTGTTTGAAAAAGATAAGGTCAAGTATGCACAAATGCTTGGTGGTAGGCTGACTAATTATATATACACCTGCCCATACCCATTTTATACAACTTTGTTTCAAATACGTTCTTTGTATTACATAGACTAAAGGTTAATCCTCCACAAAATAGTATTTTTTTAGGTTAATTCGTATAACTGTTTCATATAGCAGATAGGGAATTCAGTTAGGCTGCCTACTCAAATAGCAAGAGCAAAGGCCAGTTAATCAGGGATGAGATAAATAGATTTCTGAGAAATGAAAACCACATCTGTAGCTGAATGGTTTTTAAACAGATATGAATATTTGTCCTTCTATATTAATTTAATGAAAATATTATCAGCAAGGTAGAACAGAGTCATTATTAATCAAGTGATGTCACCTGTGTGTTTGTTAGGTGATTAAGGAATGATTAAATAATCATGCTTATCCAAGTGGATTTTTACTAAGGAAACAGGAAGAGCTTTAGCTCTCCTCTTGTCCCCATTAGCAGACAGTTACAAGGTGCAGCCACAGGGTTATACAGCTCCCTCTCCTCCAAGCAGAGCTTTCTTAGTTTTGTTCTTTGTCTAAATAATGAGCTATACCAGTTTAGGGTTCTTAGAACCCCATATTTGTCTGAAGATTTTGTAGATAATCCAGGCTATCTCATACACTTCTGATCAGTTAGGACATGTGGTCTCTTGGATTTACTTCTCCACTTTTTATGAACTTAATGTCAATTGAATTTGAATAATTAATTTCACTTCATCCATTGCAAAATGGAGTTTATGGAGTTTTGTTTATGGAGTTTATGGAGTTGCAATGAAGAAGAGATATTCCATGTTATTGAGCACATATAAGATGATGAAACTTTTGCAGTATTAAGACAAGTTACAATCATGCCTGCTCTTCACCAGGGAGTATTTAGGGTTACTTCTAGAATCCTGCCTTTGAGGAGAGTGGAGAAAAGTTTTCCTGTGTGTTACATGGCAGCCCCCTTAAATGAGTGTAACTGGGTTACTCTGGATTACACTTCTCTGCTGAAGTCACTGTTTAGAGGTGTATGACTGTGTTGTGATCCTTCAGCTCTGAAGTTTGGCTGAGTAATTCAGCCTGTATTGATTCACTGTAAATCAGGAGGTCCTAAGCTCTTTGCTGCCTGCTAGGACACTCACTAAGGGTTAATATAACATTTTTTTCATTATCATTTACTTGGCTGGTTTTATAATCCTGTTACAATTTTTAGTTAGTTTCAAGGGTTCTGCTTACTTTCCTTTTGTGAAATAGATTCTGAAGAAGCATTTTTTGCAGTATATATATCATTTCTATTCTGATCAATATCTAAAATGTCTCTAATCTTGTACCTTTACTTAGAGTGATACTGATAAAAAGTGTGGAATCAATAATTTGTTTCATATATGCAATTAAGAGAGACAATTTCAGTTTGAATGGGAAGGCATGCTCTTTCAAAGCAAGTCACATATTCAGGGACAGGTACTATGTACAGGTGCTACACATTATGAATCTGGTATTTAATAACTTGATTGGTAAAATAGTTGTGAGTGAGGCTGTGCCACTTGCAGCTCCTGCAGCTGCTGTGTCTAGTAAAAGGGGAGGATGTTCAGTTTGCCTTCTCGGAATCAGAGTTTTGAAGCATTTTAAGCTCAAGGTTGAACACCCCATGGGTGTTGGTGTGGAATATTTTAGCAGTGTTACTTTTGCAGCAAAGCAATTTCTGTTTTGAGATCTCACTTGCAATAGTTGATATTAATGAAATTTAGCACTTGTCTTACTTAGCACTCTGACAGACTCTGTATGGCAACCTATGGAAATTTCACCTTGTAGTTTACAGTACCTTGTAGAAGTGCAGCTGTGACTTTGGACTGGCAGATAATAAAGCAGAGGGAATAAAGTCTTCAGGAAGCATAATGGCTTTTGTTTTTAGAAGCTTTAAATAAACCAGGGAATTAACTAGAAGTTTAACCCGACGGCTCAATTTTATGTCATGTTGGAAGCTTATTATTATTGCACATTAAATGCTTTCTTAGCCTTCTAGAGTAAACAAAAAATAAAGTTTTACAGTTGCCACCACCACAACTAACACAAAAACTATTGAGAAAGCAAGCTCTGAGGAGGCAGGACAGTCCTCAGTTGTTTTGTGGTGTCTGATAACTTTCGGCTTTGCTAATTTCATAGAGAGATTTTCTTGTGTGTGAAACTCTTATCTCCAAACAGTTGTCTTTCTAGAGTAACTCTGATAAAATGCTCTGTTTTAGGAGCACACTCCAGAGCTCAATAAAGTATTTCCATTTATTTTATTTAACTCAGCTTCAACTCTAGTGTCAAGCTAAATTTTGATGCAATCAAGAATGTCAAGGCAATTTATTCTTCACTTTTACTTTTTCCTTTAATTCAGTGTTGACTCACGGCATAGTAGAAATTTAAGTTGCAAGAGGTGTTTTTAGTGAAAATTGAAAAACATGGGATAGGAAGGTTCTTATCCCTCTCTGCAGAACCCATTTGCTCAAGACCCTTATATATAGCATGACTGATGTCTTCCTTTTTTGATTGCCTGTCCAAGATATTTCAACGTCTGTCTCTTATTTTTTTCTGTGCTGTGTGGATGCAGTTTGATGTAGCGTGACATCTCCTCTCTTCCCCTGCTTATTTTTCCTGAGCAAACTATACATTGTTGTAACAATATGATAGCTCCATATTTTGTTCTGTGTAATATCTGAGATGGCATTACATCATCTTTTGATTATGTGTTAAGAACTCTCTTCTTTCTGTTTCACTTTTCTGGTATTTATCTAAAGGCTGCTCTGAAGGTCCTGCTGTTTCTCTATGAGACTTCTAATGGGTCCAAGATGTGTGATTACTTAATGCTGTGCTGCAGCTGCCTGTATCATCTCCCAAAATGGCTGCTGTTCCTTCTTAACTATTTGAAGCCTCTTGATGAAAAGCTTGAAAGTTATTTGTGATAAGAAAGAACTCCAAGGGCATTAATTTGCATTTGATCCCTGACGTTGTTTTATACAAATGGCCTCTGAGAAATTTTATGCCATCCCAGTTTGCAAAAGCCCCTTAATCCATTAACATCTTTTTGTTCTTTCAGTGATGGTGCCCATCAGTGTCGATGCTCACACTGGCACCTGATGTGGGGAGTTAGTTACCCTGATTTCCTTGTCTTCTGTACTCATAGACCCAGAGACCCTAAAATAAGGTCTCCCTAAAATCAAAAATATTTGATTGCCCTTGTGATTCAGAAAGAAATATCTTGGACAGGCAATCAAATAAAGTCCATATAATTCACTGTGTAAGAGGGACTATGCTTATGTGAGACGAAAGCCTTTTTTTTTTCCTGTAGGAGTGAAGCAGAGACAAGATGAAGGTTGCAGGGTAAGGTGTGCTCTTTCAAGAACCTATGTCAATGTCAGGGACTTTCTGTTCCAACTGACATATGTCCAGAACTGTGCATTTTTACAGAAAAATCTTCTAAGTGACCTTTTTCTAATGAAGAGCACTAAAAAGAGTGCTATTTAATTTATCTCGTCAGTATTTGATACCTGAAACAGCAACATGCCGGTAAGTATCTTAATAAAGATAATGGATCACTTTAGTCACAAATTAATCTCTCAGCAAATTGTTACTGATGATAGCTATAATTTTTGATGTGACCTTGTTGCAATTTCTTTATCTGGTTCCCTGCTACTTTAAAATGTAACAACAGAAGACTCTTGACCGTCATAACAAACTGCAAAGACATGTCTTTATCTTCTGTAAAATACACAAAAGCTAGATACTATGCTCTTTAAAAGGAGGTTGAGGACTAATGAAATAAATCTTCATGTAGTGGATTATAGAGGCTACTCAGACAAAATAAATGATTTTATGATTAACTACTGGAAGAAGTTTTAAAATACTAAAGTGCTTCTGGATTCTTGCAGAAGTGTTTTATAGGGGTTATAAAGATTTTCCTGGTGCTAAATAGATATAAAATAAATTAAACCACAGTTTGGTAGGGTGGCACACCCAAAAGGAAAAGAGACGCAATGACAAAAATGTTTTAGAGTTGGCTGTAGTCTGGGAAGGATGACATCAAGCTGATGGCTGTAGTCTTTCATTCAAAGAAGTTGAACACAAATAAAAACCTTTTAAAAAACCTCTAAACTAAATAAAACAGAATGTCAAACTCCTGAATCATGTGTTGTGACTCTCTCCCCTCTGTGTTTAAGTACCTGACCCCTATATTTACATGGGAGATCCATGCCAGAGGTCTTCCAGCATGTACAGTGGCTACTGGAAGGCAGCTCTGCCTCTCCTGATGGCAGGGTGGGGATAAACATACATGTATGTATATGTAATACTATGTATTGCCCTTTAGATAAGGAGGAAGAGACGTGAGGGATCTGGTGTGAGGAGTTTCTTTGTGTTATTCTGTAACCTTTTATCTCACTTATGCAAACCAGGTTATGATAAAATTGCAAATACAAGCATTTGACATAACCTCTGAATCAGACATGAGAAGTGTTTAGAAGTGACATAGATAAAAAAATACAAGAAAAAACTAATATATACTTAGGTTACATCAGAAAGGTTTATATTTCTGTTACTGTTGACCTGCCGTTTCCCTTCTGGCAAGACGTTAGTCTGCATTTTAGTCTTGTAGATGCTTTTTTTTCATAGAATCCTAGAATGGTTTGTGTTGGAAGGGACCTTAAAGACTATCTAGTTCCAACCCCCTACCATGGGCAGGGGACACCTTCACTAGGCCAGGATACTCAGAATCCATCCAGCCTGGCTGTGAACACCTGCAGGAATGGGGACTCTACAGCCTTTCTGTGGAGAGGTTTTTTTCCTATTTTTAGAAAAGTATCTGAACTGTATTACCAATTTCTGGGCAGTCTAGAAAAAATTTCATTTTTCGTCTTGCTGTTTCCATGTTCTTACGTGAAATATAATCTCACTACTTTTTCTTTTGAACATAGTTGTATAAACGCCTCATAGTTATACTAAGCATAGAAACCATACACTTTACATTTCTGTATGATGAAAAGATTGAGATGAATTGTATGTATCTTATTTCTGGCTCTTGATTGATACAAGACAAAAGTAATGGCATATTTTGATATGACAGTGTCTTCAGGGAAACTGTTTCCCAACGTCTTCCTTTTCTGTATTTTGTAACAGAGATTAGCCAGGCAAAAGTAATTCCAGGTTCGCTTCCACATACTACCTTACAAATGTCTGAGACAAAGTATGCCTGAGCCTTGTCAGTGTTTTCCATGAGTCATGGAATAGCAGCTTTCAAAAAAACTGTTTATTCTTGCTCGTTGCATTAGCAGTGAGTGAACTGGGTTACAGGTCGCCAATTCTTTTCCGTATGTCTTGGATACTCACATACATTGTTATAGATATTCCATTTGCCTCGGGTATAATAAGGTCTGCAAAACTGAAAATGTGAACTTTCAGAATTTACCTCCTACATGATCTACCCAGTGGTGATACTGCTGTAAAACCGGGCTTTTCTAATTTTAGTGATTACATAAATTGTCTGTACCTGTTTCATATCCCAACACAAAGTTCCAGGCACAAACTTACAGAATATAAAACCATCATCTGCTATTAAACAGCAACAGGTGATTGAAAATTAGAGATTTATATAGTTCACTGATGAAAATAAGAAAAGCTGTAAGAGCCGTCAGATGAACAAATGTGTATTCACTCATATATTCACTCATTTATTGGACATTAATGACCGCATATAAAATGAATTTAGTGCCACTCCATCTCATTTCCCACATCAACAATTCACAGCTTGGATTAATTGGCAGATGCGAGAGAGCAGCCAAGAGTTTGTGGCTATTATGACTGAGCTTAGCTTGTCTGGAGTGTAATGCAGATCAAGGCAACGCATGCCTGCCAGATATTGTGTTTGAGGAGTTTGTTCTGCCTTTTCCTGTGCCTAAACAGTCGCCTTCCGTCGCCACACAACATTTCCCAGAAATGCTGGAATGTCTTATCGCATTCTTTTAAGACTGATTTCCTCCCATTTCTACCTGTTCTCAAGGTTTTATTTTGCCATTACTAATACGTTATGCCCTGTGGCCTCTTTAATCTTATTCTTTTTTATGTGTTGATGCTGTGTGAGCTCATTTCTGTATACTAAAATTCATGTTAGTTCTTTTTAATATTCTGTAAGGGTAAAAATGAACCCATTGAGATCTCTACTCTGTATTAAATGTGTTATTCCAGTTTACACTTAAACTTTTTTAAAATTACAGATATGATTGCTATATTTTTCTTGGGTATAAAGAAGCTTGGTGTTCATATGTGTTAAAGACTTAAGACTTAATTCAGTAGAAACTCTTTGAGACGTCCATTAGACACCATTAATATATGAAAATATATAGTGAATTTTGGAGAGATTACAATAATATTCAAAGTATGTTCTCTGAAAAAGTAATAAATTATGTATTCCTCCTTTTATTTCATATCTGCACTTTGTTTCTTAATCATAATTTGATGTTATCCTTCTTCACTGTTTGCTAGAAAATTTTACTCCTTTTTTTTTTACTTCCAGAATTAGGCAGCTATTCCCTTTTAGGCACACAGCTCAGTTCTTAGTAGAGCCACCTTTTTAAAGACTTTGTGTATCTCTACTCTCACTGTTAGATATTCTACAATTTTTGGCTGCAAGTTGTTTGCTGCCCTCACAGACCTTTCCAGATTGTTTAGCTCTGCTAACTCCTTCCCAGGGTACTGAGATCTGCCAACCTGAACGTGTCTTCCAGCACTGAGGGCTGTTCTTTTTTTCTATTTAATAGATGTCTGTCAAATAAAGTACTCTAAGGCAAAGTACTTGCAAGTCAGTGCTAAACAAAGTAAAGGACAAACAAATCAGAGATGTGGACATAGCCTGAGACAAGTAGGCAGGCAAGGACAGGAATGTCAGAGGTGAAATACTGTACATTTGGAGATTTGAAAATGGTGAAAATACCGATTCTGAACTTGAACTTTTCCCAGTGTATTTGAGAGAGAGTAATGAGAGAAGATGTAGTAATTTGAGAGAAGGATGTAATAATAAAATGGGAAAATATGTTTCATGCTAGAACTAGGAACTGCATATTTATTTCCTGCAGGACTTTAGGGATTTTGCTGTTTCCACAACAAAATCTGCAGCAAGTTCCTTTTCCTCTTGAGCTTTTTTCCTACATCAATTTCTATACCATTGCATTAACAGTGTTCCTCTTACTCCAGCTGTACAGATACTGCTGAGTGAGCTGGAGTCAGTGCCTCAGTGTCGCTGCCCAGCAGCTAAGACTACTTTATGCCCATTCACCTTGCTTTTTCAGGTTCAAATTTATTAAAAAAAATGCATCTCCACTAAAGATCTGTGTTACATCCTACCACACTTCAGCACTGAGTATTTTCATGCATTGGACGGCTTGCTAAAAATTTCTTTTCAAGTATGCAGATAACAATGTCTTTTTATGATTATCGTGGTGCTTCATGATGAGTCCATAGGCAAAATAAAGTTTTTATCTTGAAACAGGTTCTCACAGTACCCATTAAAACAAATCAATTATCACAAGCGTAAATTAGTTTGTAAGGGAAACAGGATAAAGCAGAAAGCCCACTGGGGATTTCTAACATGGCTGCTGCAGTTCTGAGAAACTGCACACATCCCCTTTAGTTTTGTTATTCAAAGGAGTAAGTAGCCTTCACTTCAAACTGTGAGAATGCCTCTCTGTATTACAGACGGAATCAAACACTCTAGTAGAAACCAATCATTGTCATTACAAACAGAAAAAAAGCATTTATTAGAAAAAAAAAAAAGAACATTTATGATTAATGACTTATGTTTGCTCAAGCAGTTTTGATTTATATGGCAATTTCATACCTTATAGTTATATATTCTTTTATGTGGTACATAAATTTGCACATTCTCAGAGTGGTAGATGTAATGCCTCTCTGTCCAGTGCTCACGTTTCCCACTGACACTCGGAGGTGTTGACTGACCATTTTGGTTGTAACATCATATTAAGGGAAATACGTGAGATAAAGCTCTGAAATTTTAATTTTTTCCGTGTGTTTCATGACTAACCACAGACCAGGAAATGCTAAGTGACTGTTGGGTTACCATGATTACATGATGCATGTACATCTGCAACAATAGCTGCGTTAGGCAAGGTTTTATTGTGATTGCTGACACTGCCAGTCATGATTACAGCAATAAGACTATTTCTGTTTTTTCCAGTCAGCCCTCCAAGTTGAAGCTTGGATAATGCAAAATCATAATCAAAGTTCTAGCAGCGGTTCTAATTGTGCACACAATCCAGTTCTAGTGTCTTGTCACTGCTAAAACTTCTCTAGAACCACCAGTCCCTCCCAGCAAGTCTCAGCTTGTGTCTTCCTAAGTACCGTGGTCTGATAAATATGTATATTCCTCTACAGGTCTCCATGATTCTTACCCACTGTGTCCTTTCTATTGTAGCCCTTCTTTTCTGGAGAAGTGAGCAGCTGATGTACGCATCAGTTTTCTTTAGCCTCTGACTTCAGTAAATCTGCAAGTAAACTCTGTTGCTGTTCTCCCATTTCTTGCCTTCTCCAATCTTCTAGTTCAAATTATGCAGTATTAGGAAAGCAGTATTACATTTTCTAGGGTTTCCCCAGTTTCAGCATTCCTCAATCTCAGTTTTGCGTACCAGAAAGGTCCTGAGGTGAGATTTGCTTTTACCAGATTCTGTTTTCCCTTGGGATAGATGCTTTCTCAAGTGTCTGTGTAGCTCTCTGCCAGGTTCTTCAGGAAATTCCTGCAGTCTTTCTGCCGGAGATTGCTTCAGGAAATCCTTAATAATGTCTAGTTTCCTAATTCTGCACTTATGAACTCCAATTGCCACTTTGTCCTTGTATTCAGGTACAACTGGGAATCTCAACCTACTGTATTCAAAAGAGCCATGAACTTTTGACCTGCTACAGCTAAGAAAGTAAATTATATGAATCTCAAACTAGCAGAATGATTGATTTAAGTGGGAATAGTCTTCATTACAGGTGGAAAACACTAATAAATTATCCTGTTCTTGTTTCTCAACAGAGCAGTGAAAAGTCTGTTTCATCTTTGAGCAGTTAGTAGTATTCAAAGGAACAATGTGAGCTTCTACAAAACCAAAGACTTTTTGCCCAATGAAGGCTTGAAATTATATTCAATTTTACTTTTCCTCTTCAAAAAATCTGTACTGACTTGCTTAAATCTGATTTCATTCAGGGTCTGTCTGTTTATCATTCAGAATGCCAAATTATACCAGCACTGAGCATAGGCTTGGCTAAAATCTGTGTGTGAGCTAAGCAAGCAAAAATTGGTGGTTCTGCTGATTTTCTAGGGGTTTGAATACTGTAATAGTGGTGAAAGACTTTCCTTGAAGAAGATACAGAGAAATACACCATATTCTCAAAGCTCCTCAGCTAAAACCTTCACAACAAAGCATCTTTCTTGGCAAAAAAGCTTTCATAAAAAATCATAGAAAATTTTTCTTTTCAAAATGCAACCAGACACATGAAAAAAATGGATACACTCATGGGGAAACTTTCTCCCAAATGGTGCAGATATCATCCAGTATCTCTCATAACAATTCATCTCCATGTTTCAAATACAATTTTTGTAGGTATTTGTTTCCAGAGGGTGAGTATATGATAGACATTTCACCCAACACCCTTCCATTGATCAATATTCTTCAGTGCTTTCAGTTGTTAATAATGTCAGCATTCTTTCTGAAGCTGCATTTGGATTAGGAAAACTATAGGTGGCACGTACTTGATGATTGCAGTCGTAGCTTTTCATTTTTCACATTGCTAAATCCATTAGCATTTTTGTAGGACTGTTTCTGTCAGTTTGTGAGAGAATGGGAACTGGGAAGGAGGACACTTGGCTGGGAGTAATCTGGATGCACTCTGGAGGTCAGAAACAGCCACTGCTGCTGTTTTATGGAGCATTGCTGTTGTGGAGCTCTGTAAGGCATATGGAGCAAGCAGTGCTTGCCCCTATCAGTCATTTCTTGATAAAACGTTGGATATTTCTGTTAGTGAAGCCCTGATAATAACCTTATTTAAACAAGCTTTAGGTCAGACTTATGCTTTGAGTCTCTAGACCCTCATATCTTGAAGAAATGCTGTTGCTGGAAATAATTAATTTTTTTCATGAACCAATATTAAATCCTCCTCAATCTGAAGAACTAATAATACAGTAGTAGGATTTTTCCTAACCAAGAATTTAATTGAAAAGGAAAGGAGAAAATTAAAATTAAAATAAAGAATTTCATTTACTATGGACTATCACTATGAAAATTTGCAAAGAAGCTGTGCATTCTTGGCTGACAACAAAAGCCCTTAAGTGCTTCTATTCATATCTTACAAATTTGTAGATATTAAGTAATTATTGACTTTAAATAAGTTTTCTGTGGGTATAACAACTTAAATTAGTTTTAACTGAAAATATATGATTTTTGTTTGTTTGTTTAGGAAAGGGATTCCAAGTGACCAAGTGAAACATGCTGATAGAGAGCAAGCAAAGCGTATCGTTTACTCAGTGGTTTATGGAGCAGGTAGGCATTTTTAGGAAAAAACCCAGCTACTGTAAATTTATACTTTATTCATAATTTATATAAGTAGACTGAATTTCTAAAAGTGAGTAAAAGTTTGTCGGAGTATTGCATTTATATTTTTATCCAGGATTATTAAATTATCTACTCAGTGTAAAAATTATGAAATTAAAGTAGCTACATTGTCATATACAAAGATTATCTGATTTTGTATTTATTTGCTGCAGATATAAATAAAGCATTTATCTAAAATGAGTTTAATTTTTGAGGGGACTTTGTGTTCTTTCAGTATATAGACAGAGGTGAGAATAACTGCAATGAAATTTAAAAAAAACTCCAATATTGTTTTAAAACACATTTATAGAATCAGAGAATGGCAGAGATTGGAAGGGACCTCTGGAGGTCATCAGATCCAGCCCCCCTGTTCAAACAGGAACAGCTTGAGCTGTTTGCCCAGGACTGTGTCCAGCTTTTCAATGTCTTCACGGCTGGAGAAAGGGCTCTTCGAGGCTCCACAGCCTCCCTGGGCAACCTGTGCCAGTGCTTGCTCACCCTCATAGGATAAAAGGGTTTCCTTACTTTGAGTCTTAATGTTTGCTGCTATTTCGTCACAACTAAAACTTGCAAAAATCCACTGTTACCTATTCTGCCTAAGTCCTGACCAGGTCCTAGATACATCAAGATGTTCTGCATACTTTCTAAAACTGCCTGCTATTTCTTAAATGATACTCAACCCTCCTTATGCTTCGTACATGCTTAGGATTACCTTTTCTGGGGAGATAGATGCAGATGTATCATCAGCCTACCAGCTCTTGTGAATTGGTTTCAGTGAACAGCTTACTAACTTTCTCTACAGAGGATGAGTTCTTGAAAAACTCATTTAGGAAATGAGAGCCCTGGGCTGCAGGCTTTATGTGACTTGGAAACAATGCTATATCTTGCGCTCGTGGTTGAGAATGCTTTCTAAGCCATCTTTTGCACTGAGTCCTTGAACCAAAGGCAGCATCAGCCAGGGCGTTCCGTTTATCATTCATGACATTCAATTGGGAAGAAATGCTTCAAAATCAGCTCTCCAAAATATCTATTTTATGTTTAGGGGTGTGTGTAGGTTACATACACACCTATAAGAGTGTGTATATATATATATATATATATATATATATATATATATATATGCATACACATCTGCATTTTTACATTAAGCTGTATTGCATTTGAAACATCTGTGTTTAAAATCTATATTAAAAAAAACCAGCACTAGTTCCCTCCACTGTAAATTCAGACCTGCCTGTGCTGAGACTGGAATCAAATCTTTGATTTCCAGCCTGAATGGTTTCATCACTGGGTTATTTTACAAAATGCCAGCATTATCACCCCTGCCCCCTGGTCCATGCAAATGCTACCTATTTCCTATCTCTTCCTTCACTGTGGGTGGAACAGGCAGATACCAGATGTAATCAGATGAATCACCACCAGTTGAATGCCCTGGACTTCTGTATATAATCAGAAATGCCTCAGTTCCTGGGGCTCAATGGAGCCAATGTCTGTCTACTCACCTATAGGGAGCTTTCATGTTTATATTTAAGCACAGTATTGGCACTTCTTCACTTGGTCTGAACCAGGTGCTAAACATTTCAGTGCAGCAGTGCTTGATACAAGTATCTCCATTTACTTGTTTGCTTTGTGTACCTCTCTCTCAAACAAGGGCAGTTGGAGCACCAACTGCAAAGATAATAAGAAGTTTCCAGTTCATTAGAAATGTGATCAGATCCTAATTAAGACATGAAATGATATCATTAAACCACTTAGATGGAAACTGGGCTGACAAAAAGTAGTTGTCAGATACCTGAAATTGATGGACTGAATTCCACCCACAGTTTGTCTCCCTTCAAAAGACAGCTCACTTTTCATTAAGGAGACATTTTGATACAGCTAAGGAGTGTGAATAATACTTCTTTTAGTATTGAAAACTACAAAAACATTCCCTGAGGAGCTTGCCTGTATTATGCTTACAGGAGTTAATAAAAACCTTTCATGTAGTAAATAGTAATCTTTTTTTTTTTCTTTTTGTTTTCTTAGCTTTAGGTTACATTTGGTTCATGTTTTCAAGGTCTTTTCTGTAGTTCTGGAGGATAAAAAAGAAAGAAGAAGGCTGATTATTAGGAAAAAGTTTTTCACCCAGAGGGTGGTTGGGCACTGGAACAGTCTCCCCAGGGCAGTGGTCACAGCACCAAGCCTGACAAGAGTTCGACAAGCATTTGCACAACGCTCTCGGGCACATGATGTGATTCTTGGGGTGTCCTGTGCAGGGCCAGGAATCGATCTTTGTGGGTCCCTTCTGGCTCAGGACATTCTATGAGTATTTTTGCTTGGTTTGGAGCAGTTCACCTGCTTCTGCCTCAGTCATCTTGTAGAACTAAAGCACAGGCAACTTAAATAAGGAATTCATTCATTTCAATGTCAGTATGTTCAAGCCCTGAATTGACTCAGAAGGCTGTCCAAGTGTTTAAATGAAAACTAATGCTATTTTCAGTTTTGAAAGATGATATTGCAGAATGAAGAACTCTGAAAATCATAGGCTGCTGCTAATAATTCCCCTGGCACAAATAACTCAAGAACAGTGCTCAGGGAAGGTTTAGTCCACTCCTGGGCTTTGCCTTGCATGGCCTATGCTCCTGCACTGTGGAGCATGATCGGACACAATTACCTGGCTGTGCATCCCCTCTTTTTGCTTTCCAGGAACTGCATTTCCCTGGGACCTTTCAGGTGTCCTTGCTAATACTGTGCTTTAATTTTCTTAGTATTTTATGCAATTGTTCTGTATATTAATAGTTCTTTAAATGGATAACATGGACAAACTTAGATGTTACAGTTCTCTAAGGAAGCTACAGTAGTCTCCTAGCTGTTAGCAACGTGTGCTTTATCAGATAGATTTGTCATTTGCTGACCCAGGAAGAAAACCCAAATTAATTAGATGTCAAAAAAAAATAGTACAGATCTATAATAGCTCAGCAAATGTCGTCCTGGATGTCTGTGTGAATTTCTTCCTCTAAAACCTTGTCTGGACTGGTGTTCTTGCAGCTCAGTGCAGATCCTGGCGTGACTGAGAACAAAATGCTACAAGAATTGTTCTGAAATGTACATCAGCCTGACAGTGATGGCATTTAGGTAGCTGAAATCCTCTCTCTTTTAAAAGTGCTAGATAATTCTTCTTGACGGTCTTACTGTGACAGTGACTATTCTGTGCCTTTGGTGCCTTGAGATGTCGCCTCTCAGCTTATGTTCTTTGCAGACACAGTGCTGGTTCTGTGTTGCTGTGCAGCTGACATAAATATATCTGTCTTTCAAACTTCGTATGACTAATGTTGATGTATGTTTTATTTTTACTGGAACTGTTTGATTTATAAGTGGGTTTAAACTGTAGCTCTTGGTTTATATTTTCACACTCTGGAATATCTTCTGGTTTTTTCCACCTTTTCTTATAAATGCTCTTAGATCCAACATAATATATATTGTGCATCTACATCTTATCCAAAACCTATTATTCCTTACTGTCTCTGTTGAAACACTTTTTCTGGTTTTTTTCCTTTTTTTTTTCCCTATTTCCAAGACTTTTATCTCAAACCTTGGACCCCAATTTCTACTGACACCGAGGAGCCTAAGACTGTTTGAAATCTGTGGGACTCAGACTCCAAACACCCTTTCTAAATTAAGGTTAAACTCTAAAGCTTCTAGCTAAACTGAGCCTCAAACTTCTCCATCCTTTTTCAGATCTTCATTATATTTGTGTTTGTTTAAAGTTAATTCCAAATCTTTATCTGTTCTTCAAAGTTTGGAGATTGCAACACTGAACCAGTAAAATGATACTTAAAGCACCAGCATTACTCTGTGAGCAAAAGAGATTTCAACTACATTATAGGTATAAATTATAACTAGGAATTTCTTAATTGCATACTTCTTATATACTTCTTATTAATTATATACTTAATCCAGTAACTTCAGTAAAACCTTCAAGCTCAGAGTTAAACGTTTATTTTGTTGCAATATGATTTTGGTGTATCAGATTCATCCTCTTTCATAGAGGTAAGTAAAGTTGCCTAATTCCATTAATTGTGCATGTAACAGTGCTATTGTATGTAGTGATCTTCTGTTCTGCTTTATTGCATAGTAGAGATAATTTCTGTACCACCAGGTAAAGAACGTCTTGCTAACTGCTTGGGAATTACTCCTGTTCAAGCCAGTCAATTTATAGAGAGCTTTATGCAAAAATACAAGAAAGTACATGAATTTACAAAGAAAACCATTGAACAGTGCCGAAATAAAGGTAATCCAAAGTCTGTGACTGTATTTTGTTTACTGATCTGCACTGTGTGACAGTGGTGAAGACAAAGATTCAGCTTGACCCAAATTCAGATAGTTACAGGACAACAAAAAAAGATGGAATTCCTTTCTTGGTGAATCAAGTTTGGGTTTTTTTTTCTTTTTCAACCCTAAAAGGAGCTGGTTAAGTCTGCCTTTTCTCAGAAAGATACTAACAGAATAAGACATCTGTTCTCAGAATGAACCCCACTTAACGTCAAGTTACACTGCATCATTTTGACATATAATGTACTCCAACACAAAAAAAGCCCAAGGAATCTTCTGCTTAATAAATTGGGTACATGGCTGCTGGACCGTGGAAATTCAGTCAATTTACACAGCCAGTTCTTTTAAACTTATTTTTTCTTTGCATCAATCAGAATTTATGTTCTTCAAGTTCAGGTGGTAACTGTGATGAGAGATGTGTGCAGAGTGCTTCTGGAGCCAGCAGCTGCAAACTCTTCTTGCATCAAATTTGTTTTTAGTCTACATATTCATTTATATTTAGGGAATCCTAGGAGTGCAGTAATTTGAGGAGAGAAAACATAGCTGCTTGAAATATTGTCTTTTAAAAGCTAATTAGCAGAACTGTCAAAATTGAGTTCTTTTGTTTCTTAATAGGGCATGCAGTACTAAGGCATTTTTTAGAAATAAATAGTAAATTTGCAATATAATATTACCCATCACTGTATGGGTGAGTGTCATGACAGAAACATATAATTGACTTCTAGTTATGAAAATAGGTAGTATTAATTTTTTGTACTTTGTAAGCCCTAAAAATTTACTGGAAATATGATCTGTCATTGTGTTATACAGTTGCATTCCTTTGTTTATTTATACTGCTCAAGAAAAGTAATGTTACTGAACATCCATTTTTAGCTGTAATTAAGCCCAGCATAACATACCTAGTAAAATATTACACATTCATTATATATTTATGATCTATTTAAAATAACTTAGCATTCTTTTCCTAAAAGTGAGTGCATTTCAATAAACAGACTTCTTTGCTAGAGATTCCAGTTTATGAATTCAGTAGACAGGAATGTCCTGACTAATGGTCTAAAGTCATCAAAGCACAATTGTCTAATTACGTCTTACTCCTTCTTACACTCCTGTCTATCAACCCTTTTTAACCATTAATGATAGAAGAGCAATCTGTTTATGTTGTACAAGCTCTAGAAATCTGCAGCAGATCAATATTATTTAATATTTTTCTTGTTAATCCACCTCGGATTCTAACTTCCCAATAAAAACATTCCAACCTGTTGAGCTCATTATAAGGTAATTTTTCTTAACTTATCTGCAGTTCAAAGGTGAGCAGCACCCCCCTGACTAATATTATTTAGGTGTTATGAATGTCTGATACTCCATGTAGACATGATAAGCATATAAATAATTTTTTTATAAGGAAGATACTTGTTAGTGGATATATTACTGTATTGCCGTTGTTTTTTGATGAAATTCTTGACATAGTGAAAAGACTACATTAAGACCTCATTCAGGCACACATTTGCAGATTAATCATTGACCCCAGGCAAACACTCTGCCACTGTAACACTAATGATGGTGTTTGTTTGGGGATGCTGCTCAGTTATGAGTATTGCAGGGGTGATTCTCTTGTGGAGTCACACCTCACAGGCATAAGGATGTTACAGCAAATCTAATTTTACCTAAGAATACAATGTTTCAAGAATTCCATCTTTAAATACTGTTCTTCATGGAAAAATGTTAGTTAAATTGGGAGGACTGAATTGCCAAAGAATATCCTAACTTCCAGACAGTTCTGTTCCTTGTTTCAAAACTGGTGCTTTCGGTATCAGCGCTCCTGGAAATACACTGATTTGCAGAGAGCTGTATTAATTCATCCTCTGCACACAAGTCTGGGTATGTGTTGTCCGTAATAAGGTGATAACTTTTTGTTTGAAGAGGTCTCCTCATCACTTGTGCTTGCATAGCGGAGGAGATGAAACTGTGTCAGTCTGAACTTCCCCGGTATCTACTGACAATTCATGGGTAGTCAAGGTGATCAGAAGTATAAAGAAAGATTTTTTTCAAGATGTATTTTTAACATGGAGGATTTTTCATTTTTCTTAAAACAAGAATAGAAGTTTATTTTTGAAGATAAGCTAAGTTTTGTGTGTCTTATTTTGACAAGAGGATCCTCACATCTCTTTTCCTCTCTCAACTCCTCTCACTTGCCCTCCAAAATAGGGTTTTTTTAGCAAAATACGTCATTAGGCCTAACATAAAGCTTTAACTATGTTTTTATGTTTCTTTTAAACTAAAAATTCCCACCACACTAGAGTTAAGGAAGTTTGGCTGTGAAAGGAACACAGAAATACTACATAAAGAAAATGGAAAAAAACCCCCAACATTTTTTTCCCCAAAAAAACTATTTTATATTTTTGGGAAATATTCATTACTGATTTAATTACTCCACAAATTGATTTTTCTTTACTATTCCCAAGTAAACTATTCATTGCATGGAAAGCTCTAATTATGGTTACTAATAGATAGCTAATTCTGCTAGGTATTTATAGTTTCATCTCCCACAGAGAGAGTTTGCTGTTTTATCAGTAGACATTCCTAATGAAAATTTAACAGCTTTAGAGAGCAAAAGTTTTCCTTGTATAACATGTGCCAGTTCTGTGAATGAAGTAATTCTTAAACTAAAAATACAATAAGAATTGAAGGTTTAAATAAGCTCTGACTATTTTCAGAGGACAAAATATTAAATTGATTCAGGCAGCACATAATTACAAATATCTGTATTATCTTCAAAAAGAATTTTTGAAATTTAATTTTTATCACTCTATATCACATAATACTAATTTTTATTTAAATCCTGCAAGGTTATGTGGTTTCCATAATGGGACGCAAAAGGCCACTGGCCAATATCAATGCCCAGGATTACAAGCTACGCACTCAAGCAGAGAGGCAGGCTGTCAATTTTGTTGTTCAAGGTAAAGAACTACTTCCCTACCTTCCTGTCAACCCACCTGTCTCTGTCTCTGCTTGGCTTTAGTGGGCAACAGCTCTGATGATCTCAGAAGAATGAATACTCCAGTAGTCTGCTAGAGTAGGCGTGAGTTTTACTGTGGAAAAGAAGTTAAAATTATATATTTTATCTACCTTGGAGTTTGCTGGTAAACAGAATAATATAATAATAATGATAATATTAATAACAGCAACAGTATAAATGTTCTAACACACTAGAGTGCTCTGTGATAGTTAAATGTAGGTATTGATACAAACTATGTATAGAGAGAATATCTAGAATTCAGTTCTTCAGATGCGTTGTTTCTTTAAACACTTTCCTTTCTGGTTTTTATAATTTGTTACTCCAGAAGGGTTTCTGTGATTACGCTTCTTACAGAGTCTAGCTTTTATTTTGCCAGATAGCTTTAGTTTAAGAAATATAGAATGTTACAATAATTTGTAAATTATTGTATTATTTGTATTATTTGTAAATTGTAAATTATTGTAAATACAGCTCCTTCTTTGCAGAAACTTTCAAACTTAATTCTGTGAGGGCAAGAAAAAAGGTGTTCCTTTCCACAGAAAAACATTTAAGATGTAGATTGGAAAGGTAAAAGTCAGCATTATGTGCTCAAATGTTAGTTAATCTGATGTATTAATATATTCCGTTTAAGCCTCTTGGGGCTCAGGTGTGTACAGAATTTCACCTCCCAAAGGAAAAAAACCTGAGCTGTCAGCCCAGGACTGAGATCCCTCCTACCAAGCTGTCCCTCAGAAGAATTTTTTTTAATTGGATGATGCTGACAGGGTCTTCCTTAAATTACACTGGAAGTGTACAATTTACAGGCAAGGAAAAACTACCGTCTAGATATGGTGATGGTGTGCTCCTAATAAAGTGATTTGAATTTTCCTTTTGAAAGTATCACTTTCCTTTCCAAACATTATTCATTTTAATGTTCCATTCTTAAGATGTCTTAAGTATTTCTGTCGTGTTTGACACTCCTTAAGTACTGTCTCTGCAAGGATACATAGAGATCTAAAATTGTAACTCTAATTCTCATTCTGTGAGTCCTGCAGAGCACACAGCGTAGTATTAATGAAGAGACATGGCCCTCTGAGCAGCACTTGCTATGTCCATCTGTCCCAAGAGCTGGAGCAAGACTGGCACAGGACTGTCTATGAAACACTCACTTCTATGTACCTACAGTAATAAGATTGTCAGATTTCACTGTCAGTTCAAATGATACTGGAGGACAAATGTGATAAAAATGTAATTTTCATTCAAAATGTAGTATTAGAAATTGTGGTGAAGCAAGGATTAAAAACTCTAAAATATTCAGTATTCCCAAATTTTATAAAAAATTTCATTCTAGACTACAATGATTTTTTAAATTTAAGATTTCAGCTGTGAGGTAATATTTTAAGACTGTAAAAACTTTCTAAATTATGATGAAACCTTTTATCACATATAGTGTACTAAACAGCATTTAATATGTGTTTTATAGTTATATCTAATAGTCTAATTAATTTAAGTAGTTTACATTTTGATTCCAGTAGCAGTGACTGATAGCAGAAGACTTCAGATGCATGAAAATATTGAGAGGAATGTAGAATTGCAGCTTTGAATTATTACAGCTGTGTTTCTCACACTTCTTTCATAGTGTTTTTTCTCTTTTTCAATATTTGCTGGTTCAGTAGTTTTCACCACTGTACAGCATATTATCCTTCAGGTATTATTCAGCTCTACCTATCCCCATAGAGCAAACAATTCATTTTATCTTTAATTATTTATTTATAATTATTTTCTCTTTTAGAAGTTTAAAATAGCATACCTCTAGAAATCATATCTCAAAATTATTTTGAGATGTCTTTCATATTTTATTACTCTACGTTGATTCATGAAGAATATATCTAGAACATATGTTTTGTGATGGACTAGATGCTCAATATACTTTTATTCTCACAATCACTAAGAAGATATTTACCTGACCTTTGCTGAAACATCCTTTCTCACTTTTTGTATCAGTTGTCCCTTTTTGTGATGTATTGAATCAGTTTGACACGTCATTTGAACAGGAAAACAGGATGGGTATTTGAGGCTAAACCCAGAGTCAGACACCAACATCTTGATCATCAGCTGTGGGTCTGCACCTGGTACAGTGAATGAGTAAAACAGAGTCTCAGCATGGAATTCAGAGGAGGCAGTTTGTAATAGAAAACTGTGGAGAAAGAAGAGATGTTCAGCCTTTGTCCTTGTTCTCTTAGACATTCTTCCCTAGCCAAAAGGGCCCACTGTATCCTGGGGGACATCAGTCACAGCAGCCACTGGGCAGTCATTGTCCCCCTCTGCTCTGCACTGGTGTGGTCCCACCTCATGTCCTGTGTGCTGTTTTGGGTGCCTCAGTATAAGGACATCAAACTATGAGACTATGTCCAGAGGAGAGTGACCAAGATAGTGAAAAGTCTTGAGGACAAGACTTCCAAGGAGCAGCTGAGGTCCCTTGTTTTGTTCAGCCTGGAGAAGAGGAAGCTGGGGGGTGACCTCATCACAGTCTACAGGTTCCTCAAGGGGGGCAGTGGAGGGGGGGTCTGAGCTCCTTTCTCTAGTGACAGCTGTAGGACCTGAGGGAATGGCCTGAAGCTGTGTCAGGGAGTGAGGGAATGGCATGAAGCTGTGTCAGGGAGGTTCAAGTTGGATATTAGGAAAAGGTTCTTCACCCAGAGGGTGGTTGGGCCCTGGAACAGGCTCCCCAGGGCAGTGGTCAGAGCACCAATCCTGACAGAGTTCAAGGAGTGCTTAGACAATGCTCTTAGTCATATGGTTCAGATTTAGAGTCCTGCAAGGAGCAGGGAGTTGGACTTGATGATCCTTATGGGTCCCTTCTGACTGGAGATATTCTGTGATTTTCTCATTATCTCTAAGCAGAGTACCCTTATCATTTGGCTACCTGGCAGTTTTTTGCCCCTATTATGAAAGTTGAACCATTTGGAAGAAAGAATTCAGAATTCATTGAGTTACAGGGTTGTGAAAAGGACCATGATCTAGGACATTTGGGATGTTTAATGGGACAAGGAGGATTATGGCTTCCAATCTTTATTTAAAGGATTGTTTCTGTATTTTATCTGATAAATCTTTTGTGTAAAATGTTTGGTTCAGAACAAAGCCCTTCACCAAACTGCAGGCCTGGAGAATTGTTCTGCCTCTTGATGACCAGAAATGTGTCATCTAGTCTGTACCATGACACTGTTTTATGCACCACTGCTTTTAACACTGTAATGTAATGAATATACATTACATACACACGGAAATATGAAAAAGTGCAAAATTAAGGCTCCAAATTGAAACGCAGCACTGAAACAATGTTCTGACCTTTTGTGACATTAAATTTTAATTGATTAATAGGTAAAATTTAATTAAAGCTTAGAGATAGATAATTTCATACTTTTTTTAATAGAAAGCAATTTTTCAACATATAGTCATGAATGACAAATTCACCTTTAATTAACACATAATTTCATATTGTTATTTTCTAGTTTTAATTAACGTAATTACTTCCTCTGTTATTTATTAATCTTATAATCTTTTCACATATTACATTAATTGGATCTGCTAGTTTTGAAAATTCTTATAATTCAGAATCTACTGATGTTTTTTTATTCCTATGCCATAGTTGCGAGAAGAACATTTTCCTTTTGCATGCTTTAAATTAAAACCAGATCACTTTCTTTTGTAGGCTCTGCAGCTGATCTTTGTAAAATGGCTATGGTGAAGATTTTTGCCTCTGTTGTCATTTCTCCGACTTTAACAGCCAGGTTAGTAATGAATGACTGCAAAACTGTTTGGTTTTAAAACAAGATTAGTTGAAATAAATGTTTCTGGTGTTTTAAGCAGCTCTGGAACTACCATATGTACCTCTGAATCTTTTAACAAGCAAGGACATGTGGAATGGTTTTATACATTTCAAGTTATATCTTTGTGCTTAAATGGTTGGATCTGTAAATGCATCCCAAGGCGTTGAAGTGCCCCGGGGTCATTTAAACTCGGTCAGATCTAATTCGGTGGTAGTTCTGCACCTTTGAAATCAAGTCCACTGATCATATCCTTCCTGTATTTTGAGTGTATTGTACAGTGGGAATTGAACATTCAATGGGCTGGGAAAAAAAAAACAGGAATCAGGAAACCAGTGCTCAAGCAAAATAAATGAACATTTTTTTTATTCTTGTATAGATGGCTTTTCCTCAAAGAAAAGCTTGGTCATCGTGATTCTCTTGTGACTACTCAGAGTTGGGTGGGAGATCACAGAATGTCCTCAAAGAATTTTATGCCAGTAGCAGAAATAATGAAGTCTACTTTTCCTGTGGAGAAGTTGGTCCAGACAGCCAGTGAGCATTATTATTTGTTGCAATAGAAAGAGACTTGGAAGACAAACATGTGGAAAAAAACCCAAATAACTGTTTTCTCATCTTTGGTGATGCTGTATCAAACAATCCAGTAGAACATGAGTTGGTGCAATAGAAGTTCAGACAAAAGCAGAGACAGCAAGTAGTGCAGAACATCAGTGTTTCTGTTGTCATTTAGAAAGGGTCATAACAATTTAGCTGTAGCAATCATACATTAAGGATTTTTGTGAGTGTTTAGCTCAGAGAAATAGGGTTTGGCCTTCCAAATATACTTGGCAATTATGGGTATCTCCTAACCCTCTAACTTATCTCTGTGTGTTAGTGTGTGTATCATTTACATACAGCAGTGTTGTCTTATTTGATCAATGTTTGAAAATGTAATTTCTAATTACAAATATAAGTTCCATTTGTTGAATTCAAAGTTTGACTCATTCCTATGCTGAAAGTAAAACAACTTCTGAGTGACTCTTAAATGTTCTTGCAACTTTTAAAGCAAAATACCATTGAACTATTATTAAAAAAAAAAAAACGGCCCACTAGTACAAATCTGAAAAGGGAAGTTGTTCTTTGGTGGAGATCTTGCCTGCACTCAGACAATGATACATTTATGTATTAAATGTTGGATGATGCACTATCACGTATTGCATTGTACACTTTCAGGCAGATTGTCTGCACTGATTATAATTCATTTTGCTACCTGAGTTGAATGAAGAGCCCAGAATCTGTCAGCTGTGGCATGGATGAAAATTTCTGCAGCAGTAGCAGGCATAACTCTGAGTTAGATGAGTGATAGAGGAGCAGCCAACAGCCTTTAGTGGAGGAAGCAAGTGGAGGTGGTGAGAGGGCAAAGAACATACTCGCTTCTGTAGTTCCTGCCTGGCACACAAATCTCTAGGTTCAGTAACTGGCTGTTTGTTGTAATTCTGAGAAAGCCAAAGTTTTTTGCTGCTAATGTCATGTCTGATAAAGCTCATGAATGTTTTCTTCCCTCAACAGAAAATTTTACTTGGGTTGTTCTTTCTCAAAACTGTTTCTTTTAAAGAAGTAATGTCACCAAATTGCTAAGTAGTTAACAGACAAGGGGAAGTATTGGTGCTGTACATGTTGAAATTCCTGGTGTTGTGAAAGCATAGGAGAATGGCTACACCAGAAAAATACCACTGCCTGTCCTTCTTGTTCCTATCATAAATGTCACAGCTGGGAAAGAGCAACACTGCAAGGGCATTTAAAAAGGTTAGACTGTTTTAAACAGGAGTTTTGAACTTCTGCCAGCCATTAACAACTGGATGGCCTTGCTAGAGGAGAGTGTTTCAATAGTCAATAATGGCTCCTTGCTGTAATATTTAGTAGGTACTTACAGGCCAGGCTTGTCAAAAAAGCACAATCAATGCCTTCGTAAATTCTGTGAACGCTTCCCTGCTTGGACAGACAGTGGCATTTGAAAGCATCAGAAGGATCTTGCCAAAAGAATATGTGACTGAAACTTAAAATATTGTGTTTCTGCTTGTCTGCCAGGTGACGTTCAGTTATTTTTTCAGTGGTCTGTTTCTCTATTTTCTTATCAGTCAGGTCAGGATAATGATCCTAACATCCTTTATAAAGCCTTTTGAAAAATATTATTGAAAGGAAGCGTGGACATAATTGGTGCTATTGTAACAGTGAGAATGCACAGTAGCTCTTCCAAAATGAGAAATATGATCAATCTCCTATTATCACCCCATCAGATCATATTCATTCCAAAGATAGCACACTACTATCTTTTCTTCTATCTTCATCCTCTTGTAAGTATCTTTATTTCCCTGTTAGAATTTCTAATTTTGGAAACAGGGTTTTCACTTTGAACAGCATATCAAAGAGAAATATCATTTTTACATGCTTTAGAAGTGATTATGAACATTTGCACTGGGAGACAGTATCCTATTAAGTATAGCTAAGTTTTGGCTAATGCTCAACATTTTTTCTTCCTTACCTTGGAAATGAAGAAAAAATAATTCTAAATAAGGTCTTACAGTTTTTAGTGTTAGTTTGCAGGTATGTTTGCAGTCTTCACTCACAACACGGCATTCATTGTTCCTGCGCTGAAGGCTGTTCAGCAGTGAGCAAGCTCTGACCCAATAGTGTGAAGCTTCATTTTTGTGCAGCTAGCAGTCAGTAGATTTTCAGTTATTGTTTGCACATATGATACTGTATTTGGAAGTCAGGGAAAGGTAATCAAGTTACATTTTCGTGATGCTTCATCAGAGAGGCATTCTTGAGGAAACAGTATATTCCACTGTGACTGATCAATTCTATCAACTAGCAGTCTCATTTTTCTCTTTATGTTTCTTCATCTTTTAACTCGAATACCAGCCTAGAAGCTTATGCACTTGACAATAACAAGCCAATCAGTTACCTGGAAGCAATTTTACAGAAATCAGGAAAAGCAGTATTAAATGTAATACATACGATACAGATCTAATATTAATATGGCTTGGCTACATGCTTCAGTGTTAACGTCTCAGCATTTTTGTGACACTGACAAGTAGTCAAAATTTCTTCAGACTTCTTCCGTTTTACCTAGATCTTTGTTGAGATGTTCTGCTGCTGCTGGCCAAGTTGCTCACTGAAAATGTGCTGCTGACATAAATTATTTAAGTGCCAGCTTTTACCTGTCTGATGCAATCCACAGAACCTCTATAGGATGTTTCCTGCAGGCAGATGATAGCAGAGAAACTTCTGAACTGAGATCAAGGCTTACAGTAGCAGCTGAAAGAAAGATTTATGGAACTGATGAGAGTGCAAAGGTACTCGGTGAACTCAGATGGACAATTGTAGTTCTTTTCAGGGATTAAAACATCACTGCAGTGACAGTCACATGAAAACTTGGTGAGCAAGAAAGATGCTGGTGAATTGTGGAAGAATTTCTGCCCATAGCATTGGTTGTACATATTATCATTTTGTAAGCTGAAGAAGCACTGATGTTACCCAAAGTCTGCCTGGTACTTACTACATGGACTTCTCAGAAAGTCATTAAAAATGATAATATCTCAACAACATGCAGATGAATTTTAACAAGTCTACAGAACTGTTGGGTAATTTGGTGTGAATCCACCAATTCTGCTTTTGCACCAAATTATTGTTCCTTCGGCGCTGGACCTGTGCCACAAACACACAGCTTTACTTCTCAGCCTGTCTGGAGCCTAGTTAAAGAGACAGGTTCAACCACAGGCCAAATATAAATGAGTGATCTGAAAAGGAGAAGCCACCAGCAAATAAAAGCAAAAGGTTTATTTTCTTGGTCCCAGCTGCTTTTCAATAGCAGTGGATGTTGGAGTTTTGTACGTCTTCCTCAAGGAACAAACCCCTTAATCAACCTAATGATTTTCTGTGCTGGTGAGCTGTAAATGCAGCTCACTTCTACAGAGAGCTAAATTAGCTAGAAACGGCTCTTATTGTCCCAGAACTAGCATTGTGTTATATGACCTGGATTTTTTTCAGATACAAGTCATGTGATAAATCACAAATGATTCATTTCTTGGAAGTGGCTTCAGATTTAGTACAACACAAGAATCAAGAGGCATTTTTATAAGGTGTGTAGGGATTCAATTGCTATTACTTTATAAACTTCTTATAATCTGTCAGATTCATATAAGAGGGCATACTAATAAACCCAAGTTCTTGATTACATCATCATTTCAAGAAAATACATTGAGTAAAATGCTTAGTGCTGCTGCTATGTGTGTTGATCTCTAATTCTGGGGGTAAATATTGCATCCCTTTATCTGTTTCTTCAGGAGTTAAAGAACTGTTCTCACTCATGTTTCTTCTCTAGCAGTTAACCAGGATTTTCAAATAAATGCTTTTTGCTCTGGTATTCTGCCCACAATTCCCACTCAGTATATGCCCAAAATTCCCACCCAGTTAATGGATTAACTCTAGCAAGATGGTTATCTTTTATCCTTAGCCAAATACTGGAGAGGTTGAACTGCAAGGAAAGGATAAGTTTTTGATTCTGCTTGAGAGGGGAATAAGATTGTTGTTTCACAGACAAATGCTTTTGTTCTGTAGCAGAAGGAAACTTCCCAGATCATATTTCACTCTCCATAGCTGCTGTCCAATGTGGAGCTCTTTGCCTCCCAGAGTAGCCAAATAACACTGAATTTCTAGGCAAGCTGTAACTTAGAATAATCATCACTTTCCTCAAGCAACCAAAGCAGTATTTTGCATATATCCACAAGATGGTGAACTGTTACCTGAACACTTCATGCTCAGTGAGCCAGAGCAAGTCAGAGTAATTTATTCTTTATAGAAAGAGCTAAGTATATTTAATGTGCTGAAATATCACAGCCAAAAGGGACATGCATGATGTAGCAGGCTTTTCACTGTTCCTTTTTGTAAGATGTTCGATGCAAATAAATATATTTCATTTATAAAACCCTTTTGTAGGTCACCTTTTAGATGGGTATGTTTTCAAACATTTTGGATACATGCAAAAATTCTATTATCTTTAATTAGCCATCTGTTCAGTTTCCCGCTCTTCATGATGTAGCTGCTGAGAAAACCCATTTCACAGGCTTGCTGGATTTTTATCATTAAAATGTTAAAATATTTTGGTCTTTATCATGAAAACACTGAAAGCGGTAGCTTGAAGTTAATGCAAGTAACATCTATGCAGGCATGATGTATCTTGAGCTATAACTTTGATATTACCGCATTAGGAATCCTGATAGGTGCGGCTTCAAAAAAATTTTTAAAAAGGGAAAATTTTACAAAATATTACAAAATTCTAATAATCTAGTTCCTTACTTACATGAGAGTAGGCATCTGTCCACTGGAATCTGTGTACTTCTGAGGGGAAACTGTGGCACAATTAAATAACAGGTAGTATAAGGAGTATCAGAAGATAAATGAATAGTATTTCAGTAGAGGGAACGTAGATATTTCTAAGAGGAATTGGATCCAACTTCCATCTGGTCCATTATCACTGAGTGTGGCCACTAGCAGGTGCTTCAGGAGGGAGGTGTAAGATTTGTAGTAAGACAACATGTCTGTCTGCAGATTTTCATCTTCCTCTGCTTGTGGGGATGTCTTAAGTTCTGAAACATAAGATTTAAAAGTCACAAAATCATAATATGTCAAAATTTCTAAATGTTCTTGAAATCCATGCAAGTGTTTGTTATATGAGCAGCCATTCTGGCTTTTCCTGGTGAAGTGTTTCATTACGTGCCTTTTAAGTCAATATTTTATTTTATTAAATTTTAATTTATTAAGTGTGAATGTGTCAGTTTTTCAAATGATTAATTTTTTTGTTGTTTAAAAAACATGAAACATATTTCCATTTGTTTTTTGGTTTTGGTGGCTTGGGTTTGAGGTTTATTTTCATAATCTCCCATTTGTCTGATTTCAAAATACCGTAGTGTTTTTTTTATCTTTCTTTTTTTCCCTTATCACTTAACAGCTTTTATGCTTTTTGGTTTTATTTTTAAACTTATCTTTATATACAAAGCTTGTAAATGTGTACTCCCTTATCTGCAATTTTGAAGTCTCCCATTAGGCATATATTGGTTTCAAATTCAAAACAAAAATTCTGATGTTACTAGTTGGATTATTATTTTATTGATTGATTTATTATATCAAAAAGGGGAGTAACATAGGATTAGAGACAAGGATATTAATATTTGAGATATAAAACCTGATACTGTTTTATGACCTTAATTTCAGTGATCAGAGACACAGTGCTTTTTTAAATAAGATGAAAACCTTGTGGGGATAGAAAATGATAAATATTTTTTGAATACTTTAGAAAATATTTTAAGAAAATATTTCAAAATATTTATTGTGCTACCAAGCGATCATTAATGACCAATTTAAAGTGGTGTACTTTTAGTAACTTTTTTATGCTTACATTTTTATTGTTCTTATATAAACACTACTTAACTACTAACATTGTTTTAAGTTCTTAAGACGTATTATAGGATTTTTTTCACTGAAATTTTTAGTCAAACCACTAAATTATGATGGATTTCCAATAATTCCTTTTCTTCACTCCTTCTTCAAAGAGAATCCTTTTGCTTTAGGAAATCTCGTGTTCAGATGTGATTTAATTCTCAGTGTGTCTTCAATTTAGAAATAAAATATGTCATTTGTCAGGGAAATTTTACACTGGAGTGCTCTAGTTCAGAATCAGACAACCTGTGACGAGGTGCTGCACGATTTTTTTTCTGAAGATGTAAAAGTATCCAACAGGAACCATTTTAAACTTTAGTCTGGGCTCTCAGCCTGGCTCTTGGTCTGAATAAGCTGTCCTTGATTCCTTACAGAATGATAGTATCAATTAGGCTGGAAAAGACCTTTAAGATCATTGAGTCCAGCTGTTATGCATGATGATCAAACCCTCTTATTTAAAGCTTTTCCAGTTGCCCGCTTTTAAACCTTATTTTAATTTATTTTCTATTCAAATTCTTAAAACAGACAGCTCGATGTAATAAAGAATCATAGAATCAGTTAGGTTGGAAAATACCTCTAAGGTCATTGAGTCCAGCTGTTAACCTGGCACTGCCAAGTCCACCACTAAACTGTTGGTGTTTCATATTTTATATCATCTTCCTACAGACCAGTCTGGAAAGCTAAACCATGTTATGCTTTGGATTTGTTGTTAACTGCAGTAAAAATTTCCCTGGTGATGCAAAAACATATCACAAAAATGTACAGAGAGTTAATCTCTGTCTAACTTCAGGTAGCTGTTTTGGGAGGTGTCACTCCCACAAAGTCAATGCACAGAGCTGGGGTTTTCCAAGTGTGAGTTCAGAACATCTAGGTCAGAACCAGCCTTAGTCCCTTGTCTGTAGAAGTATGAATTTAATTAGTTTGAGCATCTCTTGGCACATTCTAATGTCCTGAAACACTGCACATCACTGTTAAAAACCTCCTTCTGATAAAGGCTGTGACAATCTTGTCTTTTTTTAACCCCTCTCCTACAATGGCCTCTTCTAGTGAATATACCTACACTGGAGCCTGAAGCATGTCATGCCACAGTGCTCTTGTTTCCAGTTTAGACAGAAAGTTGTTTCCTTTAGTGATAAAGAAAAATACATCTGCTCACTGATAAGGTAACAGCTGTTTGGTTGAGTTCAGTTCAATAGTGTACTTATTTCTAGGTGTTTGAAGTAGTCATGGAAAACTTTGCAGTTCTGTACTTTAGAACAGAGGAGTCCAGACCTGGAAAATATTGATTTACAGTAACAAACAAAGTCCTCATTAGTTCTTTTATTAGACAACTGGCCTGGTACTACAGAAAAGTATGCTCTAACAATATGGTTTCATAAATAGAATACTATGAAAAAAATCTTTTGATAACAATGTGATTAGTTTTGGCATATATAATTCATTAATATGATTATGGTACAGTAGTGATAGCTGGGCGGATCCATTGAAGGCCTGAGAAGTTTAGTCTCTGTGTTGCTTTATAGGAGACTGGAAGAATGATCAGTGTAGTGTTAAGAAAATGAAAAATATTTTCTTTTTAAAATTCTATAGTGCAGCATAATAGTTTAAGATGACTATTTTATGCTGGGCAAACTAAAGCAGTGTCAGAAGCCATGTTCAGACTGGCAGTCACGGACATATTTCTGCATTTGAAGGGTCAGGCTGTAGCACTATTTCTAGTTCCACACCACTGGCATGCTCAGATGCAAGTCATGTTTTTCAGTAAAGGAAAGCATATGTGTACTCATCAAAAATGATGCCTAATTTTCAGCCAGGCAAGAACATAGTTAATAAAATACTAGTTTCTAAATCAAAGGCATTCTCATCATCTGTAGAAATAAAAAAATACTAGTCTCTGCCTGGTTTGCAGTTTCTAATCCAGTTGGCCATACCTTTTAGCATGAGATAATGAGAGGAGCTTGCTATTGCAATATTCCTTCAAAGTGAAGAGGATTCAATTAAGCTATTAAGCAAAAGTATAGGGGCTTTTTCAAACTTCTTTCACTCAGAGTGTGCAATGGCTGGGTGGGTGCATGCAGGGGAATGGTGAAAGCTGTAAATTTTGAATGTACAAATTGCTTTGATTTTTTTCTTTCATCTTTATTGATGTCAAATTGAATGCTTCCTTCTGTGGAACAGCATATTGCATGCAAGTGTTATTACTTGAGCAAGCCTGAAAAAATACAGGTGGCCTTGTACTGTAAGACTGTAACACCAGAACCCATTAAGTTTCTGTGAAATGGGTAAGAAAAAGAGATAAAACATCATCAAAAAATATCTAACTTGTTTGATGAACATTAAGGAGGAAATAGTGTATACTATTTCACTTCTTGGCATCAATCTAGGAAATCATATTTAGAGTTAATTAAATCTTCTGTAATAGCTTTCATTTGAAAGTAGAAGTGTATTAGAAATATTAATTTCTTAGATCTCACAAATATTATTCCCATTTTCTAACTGAATGGGCATTGCTTAGGAGAGCAGCAGAGCTAGACAGAGAACCAGCAATGCCAACTTCTAGTTGTGTATTTAGCAGACAGAACATTGTCCTGAACTTCAAATTAATCACTAGATGTGCAAGATGGGGCAGATGTAACTCTGCAGCTCCGTGCAGTTCCTGAGTTAACTGGCAATGTAACTGAGCTGATGGGCTGTGCTGGTCGGGATGATGTGGATGAGAAACAGGCTCCTTTAGCCCAGATGGAGAGCCAAGCTAAAAGATCTGGGCTGCTTTCAGTAGGTGAACTGGAGCATGTGGAGTTGTATCAAGTCTATTTTGCTGTCCAGAGAGAAAATTGTAGTTAATTTACATTACTTCCACAGGTTTTCAGACACACATAAGGTAGCACTTAATTCTGGTGCAACCCTGCTCCTCCTGTTTAGCTTTTAGCATGGAGGTGAGGTGATCACTTGTTACAATGCTGAGAGGTTTTGAAAATCCTGTTCTTCCATTCCTAAATCTTGATAAATTTATGATGAAGTTTTTATGTATATTATAAGTTCTTCTAAGAAAGGACTTTTCCTTACCAAATATCCAGAATATATGGTGCTCTAATCCTGGCTGAAGGCATGAGACACTACTCTGGTACAAACAACAATCAGTCTATTGTGGTTTTATTGCACTTGTTTAATCAATGCAATTATTCCACTGATTTGCTGTTTATTAATCTTTAATATTCACGGTTCTGATTTATACCTTTTACATGTCATTTCAGTGGTTATGAGCACACTCTCTTTAATTAATTTACTTGAATTACAAATTACAACTTTTCATGTAACTGTATTCTCTTGCTACAGATGATCCTGGTCTTTTCATCTATTTCTTTTTTGTGTCCTGTGTCCCAGTTTCCTATTAGAAATATGTTAATTTGTTTCACTCTGCTTCTGACTGTGTAGTAAGTGACTAATAATTTAAGGTCTATTATTAGAGCTCACCACACTGTTAGTCAATGTCACATTGTAATGTAAGGCAGTGTGAAACTATCTTAAGAAGCTGTGAAAAGTTCTAAGTCATAACCATATTGACGTTTCAGCCATTTGAAAAGAAATATTTACTTGAATAACTGCTATTATTAAGAAAAAGTATTAAGAAAAGTGTACAAGAGACATTTAATTTAAATCATGGACTCATGGAATGGTTTGGGTTGGAAGGGACCTTAAAGACCACCTTGTTCAACCCCTGCCATGGGCAGGGACACCTTCCACTAGACCATGTTGCTCCAAGCCCCATCCAACCTGGCTTTGAACACTGCCAAGGATGGGGCATCCACAACTTCTATGGGCAACCGGTTCCAGTGCCTGACCACCCTCACAGGGAAGAATTTCTTCTTTATATCCAATCCAAAAAAAAAGCTATACTAACAAAACATAGTCTGTCTCTATAATTTGTTGCATTTTTCTGCAAATTATGTTGATTTTAAGTAATGCCTTGTCGTGCCTCAAATCCCTGAGTGACATTTATAAGTTAACAAGCACAATTTGGGCTTACAACTGTGGCCTTTATGTTTCCAGAATATGGGGAGAGGCAATTCTGTTAAGTCCATTAATTATTTTAAAATTTTCTTTGGATGTTTATTTTTACTTTAACTTATCCATGAATGGAAAACACTGTTAAAATTTTTTTGCATATGTTATCTGACGTCTCTGAAATTTTTCAGGTTAATTGCCCAGATCCATGATGAATTGTTGTTTGAAGTAGAAGATTCTCAAATCGAGGAATTTTCAGGTAAGTACAATCTCTGTTGCTCTTTCCCTTCCACCCCATTTTTACTCTCTATATCCTGTGATTTCTCAGAGAATAAAGAACTAATGTAGTGAGAAGAAGCGCATTGATTCTCACAATTAAGAAAATGTATACTAAGCAGATTTTTCTGGATGTTTTCCACCACTGGCTCTTATGTAGATAAAACGTGATATACTCATTTGGAATTCATTACTATGCTTATTTATATTTAGTTTTTTTATCAAGATTCCATCATCCACTGTGTGAATCCTGTAAAAGTAAGTAATATTTCCTCTAAGGTTTTAGAAGGAAATAAACCAGTTTGAAATGCTTTGGATTGAGGCCTGGTACATAAAGAAGCATGAAATTCTCAATGTAAGATTATACCAGACTGTAATTTCTAAGTTTGTTTACTGCTTTTTTATCTTGAGAAACCTTTATGATGGCACTCTCAAGGTTAAGGTTAGTAAAAGTTCATGCCTATGTTTCTATCCTCTCATCTGGCTTACTTCCAGACATTATTCCGTAAGCCAGAGTTTGTCTCAGCATCTGGTACAAATTTAGCAAGCAAGCGAGGGCACATAGCAGTCTGTTGGGCCTCTTCTCCATTAAGCAGTGGATTTATTCCTGTAGGCACCAAGTGTTTATTCACAAACTTTGGTCTAGGTTGAAGCTCAACAATATGTTTGGCTAAACCAATTAGCATAATGTCACAAATATTTTAAATGAACCAATACAAGAAATATCTTCCATTATAGCCTAAGCATTTACTAAAAAAATAATTTCACCTTCCTGTGCTGTGTTCATTTGAACAGTGCAATTTGCTATATTTATCTCATTTCATCACTGATCCCTCTTGTGAGTATTAGTTCAAAATGAGAACATTAAACCTCTATCTAATCTAAACAAACTACCTGGGAAATATTTCAGCTCAATATATTTAGGGCATTGTAATGAATTAAGTTAATATGTTAACATTTCACCTCTAAATACAGGAGTTAAAATCTGATTTAAATTAAAAAAAAAACATGATACAGTGTATTGGAGATTGCAATATCTGTTCAGAAAAGGCAGTGTCTAAAAGTGACAGTTGCAGTGTTAGGAAGCATAGTGTATTGAAAGAGATCTGTAGGACAGCATAGAAGGATTTTTATTATCTTATTTTGCATCAAATTGCATTAAGTATAGAGCTAATATTATACCCAAAAGATAAAAATTATTCATGGTTACTTATACATATAGAAAATCATAGATTCTGCCCTCATTGGGTCAAATTCAGATCCCCATTACTAGTGTGAATTTGTAGCAAATTTGGAAAAATCAGTACTTTTCAAGTGTAACAGAAAAAACCTCTAGCTATTGTATGAATAATAGTAATGCATTATCCCACTATGGAAACATGATGACTGGAGGCTTTTTTCTGAAAGTGCAAAAAAGAGTGCAGTTCAAATACTCAAGTTTAGAGTATGCACTGCACAGTAATTAGTTTGCTGATCTCCAGGTCTCACTGCAGTGTGCAGAATAAACATACCTGTAAATTCCTTGTGCTTCAAAGTTATCACCCTATAATGGAAGTTGCTAAGATGACCTTTAGAAAATGGACCTGGGCAAGTTAGAGGTCCGAGATACCTTGGAAATTGTCATTGCACTTAACATAGGCTGCTAAACTTGAGTTTTCAAGATGGAAGTTTGTTTCATTCTGCTGACTGAAGATTGATTTTTCAATTTGTCTCTACTTTGCCCTAAGAGGCAAAGAAAAAAAGAAAATTCTGCATTATAGGAACTTTCAGATATACTCCTGTCAGAACAGAAGAGTGATAATTTGTCTTATTCTTAACAAAAAGACCAACCTGACACATTGATTTCTTTCCTCTTTATTCATCACTGGGGGAGCCTTACTTGGAGTACTGCATCTAATTCTGGGCTCCCCAGTACAAGATGGGAGCAAGTGCAATGAAGGGTCACAAAGATGATGAAGGCACTGGAGCATCTCTTCTATGAAGACAGGCTGAGAGACCTGGGACTGTTCAGCCCAGAGAAGAGAAGGCTTAGGGGATCCTATTACTGTATATACGTATCTGGAGGAAGTGGTGGTGCCCAGTGACAGGACCAGAGGCAATGGGCACAAACTGAAACACAAAAGGTTCCCTCTGAAGATCAGGGAACGCTTTTACTCTCAGAGTGACTGAGCACTGGCACAAGTTGCCATGAGAGGTTGTGGAGTCTCCATCCTTGGAGATGTAAAAAAGCCATCTGGACATGGTCCTGAGCAACCAGCTCGAGGTAGCTCCTCTGATCAGCAGGGCCTGACCAGGTAACCTCCAAAGGTTCCTTCCAACCTCCCTGACTCTATTTTGTGAATAGTTCTGCTACTGGTAGAAGAACTAACCCAAGGTGTCTTAAAAGGGTCCAAAGCTGGTGCTTCTTCAGTGTCATTAATGAGGATTTCATTTGATCTGAGTAGGCAGAGAAAGGGTGTATCTGCACTAGCATCTCGCTTCCAGTCAGAAGTACATGCTGAAGCAGATCTCCCTATTGTCCCAGTCCATGGTGTGAACAGTTTTGGTTCACATCACAGAGCATTCTGAGAACAGTTGACCTAGATTCCTTTCAGATGAAACTAAATAGGAACACTCTTTTCTCCTAATGTTTTCCAATTATTTCAGGAGCTGTTAACTGAGGTAACAGATTAGATATCTGAGTGTTAAACCAAGGAAGTGTCAGTAAGGATGTGTGCTCCTAGTTCACCTAAGTGCTTTGAAAGTCCAAATATGGTTTTCATCTCTTTACTTAAAGTTATTTCAACCTTTTTTTAAATCCTTACTGTTCTTGCTTTTATTTGCCAATATTCTTTAGCTGTCAGCTTTGTCTTTACAATATCTAATGAGCTTTTGTCCATTCAGAAACTTTAAATTACAGAATCTGCTGACTTGCAGTTTCCACCCTGCAGTTTAATGATCCAGAGAGAAATCTCAGTTGTACAGTCACAACGCTCAGTAAAGGGAAAGACATGGACTTAAAACTAAAGAGCAGTGTTTGAGGGTTTTAATGGATTACACTTCAGTGCTGTCTTATTCTCCTGCATTTAATGTGATCCAAGAAGTACTGGCCTGCTATTCAGCATGTTTGCATTCTGATTCCAGTCATGCTTCTGATCTACTTTTTCAGGAAAGAAACAGCAAATATATGTCTCCTTTTTCTTGTTTGTAGAATGGATGTGAAACTTAAAACATTTTTAAGATTTATAAATGAAGAACATAAGATTTATTTATGAAGAACATAAATAGTATTATTTCATTAGATCATAGTGCAGGATATAAGCCTTCTCAGCAGCATTTCCATGATAGAAGTGTCTTTTGAATTGTTTCACGACATTAAAATGTCCATTTGCTTCTAAGACTCCCGTGAGTGGCGGCTGAAAATTGCCACAAGGAATTGTAATACTGGTGCTTTCTTTAGTCTTGCTTAGGACTTCATATGCTCCAATAAGAATTTTCAGTACTTTTCAATATACAGAAATCCCATGTACAGTGCATATAATAATGCACGGATGATTTGGAATCTTTTGAATCTAATAAACAAGAGGCAAGCAAAAAAGTGTTCTTTTTTTCTCTAGATCTGCTTCTGCACAAAGTACTGCGTGAGGTGGGTCATCCCAAGGTCTTTTCTGTATTTTGGAAGAATACCTTCTTCAAAAAGAATCCATCATCCACAGTTTTACAGTACAAATATGGCTCACTCTGAATGGACAAGGCAGAACATAATTTATTTATAACAAGGTTTTGACTGTCCAAGCTTTGTCATACTTTGAAATACAATGAAGAACATACTATTCTGAAAGGTGCAATTTTCAGCAAAGATATGGCATATTATTTCCCTCAATTCTCTGTTTAGGGCAAGAACATGACAGCAAAAGAGCTTTTTAAAATCCTGATTTCCTATTAGAGAGTGCTGGGGAAGTTCAAATCTAAACATTTGGCAGAAATTCGTTTGGCTTGGACAGAAGACTCTCAGCTTTACCATCAATAATCTCCCTGGTTTCTAGCCAGCTTGCTTGTCTGGCTTCCTCACATCTTGAGCTTTCCAGCAGCCCAGGAAGCAGAAAGGCAGATGATATTATGGAAATGCCAAAAACTGGGTTCTTGGATCTGAGAAGTCTCAGCATCTCTGAGTCCTGAAGTCTGTGTAATCAGGTAGACAGTCTGTCCCCAAATCAGACTGTGAGTCTGTGTAGAGGCTCTGGAAGAGCCTTTAGGAATGGCAAACCCAATTTTTCATTTTGTGGGGATTGTTTCTGACACTGCTGCTCCATGCTGTATTTGAAATGCCTCTTTGCCCTTGGATTACGCTGAATGCATTACAGCTAAAACGGGGAATACACTTTGTCATGAAGAAAAACAGAATAATTTTTTTTTTTTTTACAGTCATACCTGTAGTTACAACTGTAAAATCTGGCTTCTAATGTGTGTTCCATAAAAAGCTGCTGGGTTTGAAAGGTGAACTTTGCCAGTGGCAATTACTGTGGATTCTTCCGTGTCTTTCTGCCCGTTTAATTGCATCCATTAGTGATAATTAAATGAAAGATACTTGGTACTTGAAATAACATCTTTTTGTAGAAATATATGTATTCCAGTGCATTGTGTTCAATATCACAGTGCATTAGAGTAGTTTTTAAAGGTGATTTTTTTAGAACTCATAATTATACAGTATTGATAGAATTAAAGAATTTCTGCATCTGTTCTTATTTTTGGTACATGTACAATGTAGAGTTTGAAACAATTTTTCTAATATTTTACCAGGTATAAAATATTTCAGATGAAGTACTTACCTTAAGTTTAAGAACACTGAAATGACCAGTTTAAGAAAAAAAAAATCAAGATAAATTAAGCCTATTAATTTTGCTATTAAGATCAGTTGCTACCTAAAGAACAGTATCTTAGAGTTTTTTTAAACAGCTGCCAGTACACATTTTTGGCTCACATACAAATTCCATGAAATTTAATTTTATTCTGCTACAGTTTTATGCTTACTGGGTACTGAGGCAGCTGCATAAAAATGTGCACATGTTCAAAAGGGGACTGCAGTAACACAAGAACAAAAGAATGAACTGGTCATCACAAGTTAGTGACATTTTCTATCCTCTGAGCTGCCTTTTTCTAACTTGAAAAACACTGGTGCGTAAACTAAAGATGCCTCTAGATAGCTTTCAATTTGCAAAAATCCGTGTTCCATAGATCATATGTCTGGCCAGCTTTGACATGTTTCTGGAGTCAGAATTTCATAGGTGAGTGCACTTGAAAAATGTCTTCAGTTCGATAGGGACAAATAAGCTTTTGTTCCACAGCAGGCATGCGTGTCTTTTCTTTGTTCCTATTCACAGCACTTTCAATAAGCATATTTATTCTGGTCAGTATCAAGAAAATCTAATATATGTTAAAACATATGTTAAAATTTCAGTTCCTCTACAATCTTTTAACTTTGCTGTCAGCATTTTTTTATATATATAGTATTTTAGCATGCATACTTAGCACTTAGAAAGCATTTCAAGATGGGTATAATCAACAACTCTCCTAATTGCTGACTATGGGTTTTGAGAGATAAGTTGCAAAGATTGGGAGAACAGCATTTTACATATGCCATTGCAGTATATGGCTGGCTGTAAAGGATCATTTTAAAATTAATAATTTATGTGCCCCAGATATACTAGATACTTGACTAAACAGAAATAATCATTATCCCCAAAGCCTCCAGTCTAAATCTTAGAAAAGAAACAGAAAATTAAGAGTGGTAGAGACAGATCTGTTGAAACACTGTGATTCTGTTTTTTAGTGACTACACTCTAAAATATATATGAAAAAAAGAAGATGTAGTTGTGTATGTCAGATTATTTATTCTGAACCTTGAGAAAGAGGGAAATTTTCAAGGAGATTTGAGAAAGTAGTGGGAGAATCAGATATTATGTACATGGGAGTAAAGGGGACCTCTCCTGTGATTACATACCCCCATGCCATATGGTCTCTTTTACAAATTATAATCTTCATATGAAAAATTACTCCCACTAAGGACTATTCCAGAGTTTTGTCTCTCCAAAATCTAGAACTTTAAATTTCCAGCCTAAAGGTATTCAGCCACTATACCTATTTATTTTTGTGCAAAGACTGTAATGCAGTTGAAATGCTTCCTTCTTCACTGGTTACTGTCTTAGCCAACCACTGAACAGGAATGACAATCCAACTGCTTTTTCTTGATATTTGCAAAGGAGTGGTTTCAAAAGGCTGAAATGCAGGCACAACAACTTCAGATTGCTTGAAATGAATGTCTTTACTATGCCACCCACTAAACTCTGGAGAGAGAAGAAGTCAGTGTGACATGAGAAAGAGAACGGGGAGCTGAACTGACAGAAAAAAAGGAAAGAAGAAAATGAAGCAAACCCATGGAGAGTTTTTTAATGGTTGTCAAAGTGAATGAGGAACCATTGGGTTTGTTCACTGATGTGGCCACTTTAATCTGTGCATTTTAAAATTAAGAGTATTTAAGAATGCAGGAGAATTCTGATGGTGCCAGATGCCTTAGAGCAAAAATTGTGTGAACCAACAGAGAAAGCTGTTGCAGTCATTGCTGCCATCATGAATCCCCTTTTGGGGATAACAGTTAAATGGGACAGAACTAGTCAAATTCAGCTCTAGAGAACTAGGGGAAAACTGGTCTAACTAAGTGCACAGGCAGGCAGCAGCCTTTGTCATACCCTTCACATCTTTCGACCCAGGAACTGATGCTGCTGACTCATGCTCCATCTTTTACTGTCTGTTGGAGCTCATTTTGTCGAGATGACCTATTCCTCCCATTGCCCAAATGCTCTATTGCTTTTTATTTATCTAACAACACAAAAAATGTTAAGCTGCACAGAGTTGATTGTGCCCTTCATAAATCTGGTGGAACACACAGAGCTGAGTGATTCTGCAAAAGAAGTGCAGAATTCAGGTGGTGTCCTCTCAAAAGTTTTGTGCAGTCATAGCTTGGAAAAAATGTTTACCCAGGACTGACTGGCAACACACTGAGCCTTCTGAAGGCATCCCACCTGGTTGGGGTGCCCCAGCATCTGCTGCATTGCTGACCTCCTGGAGCTGACAGCTTGCTGAAATTCAGAGTGGGCTTCTCAAGACAGAGGCAGTCCAACACTCCTCTATTAATAGCCACGTTGACTTGGACTGGATTACAAATGAGTAATTATTTAGGCCAGCACTTCTCCTTTCACAATCTGTGGGTTGCAATGTTTGTTTCTGTGCTCCAAAAATGTTGCTCTGTCCTGCACTGGACCATGAACTACCTCAAATCTAACATGAACCAAGTCTACATGTGTAGCTGTAGGTAGATGTGTCAGCAAATCTCTCGGTTTCCTCAGCTCTGGCACTTGATCTGCTGATTCTTTGAGTTACTGCATAATTCGGACTTCATGGAAAAGCTTGTGACAGCTCATTAGCACACAAGTCTGCGTGAGCCAGCACAGTCTGAGCACTGTTCAGGCAGAAGCTGGTTATCCTCATCATTATTATCAAGCCAGCCTCAGTGTCAGTGACATGACACAAAACATTACAAACTGCTCTTCATTGCCGGCATCATTAGAAAAGGTTTTGGCAGCAGCCAGAGCAACAACATCCACAGCTTCTTAGAGTTCTTGTCGCTCCTTTGCCTCTAACCTCAGCTGCCAAAGAACTGTGATGTGCAGTGAGGGATAACTTCAAAGGAAGCTGCTCAGTAATCATGTAGGTTTCGCTCTAGCAATTACCACCTTGTATCACAGACCCTGCTCTTTCTCAGGTCTGTGAGGCACGTGACAACACACATTATTTAGTCATCCATCCTGTCAGAGCAGTGGAGGTTCTGGGGCCACCTGGTATTCTTATTTAACTTTCACTAGCCAAAAATTGCTTCTCTTTTAAAAGCTGTTGATCCATTGAATGTCTCTTTGATTTTTATTAGAACAGTATGTGTTGCAGCAGCAATCTTTGTCAAGGAAACACTATTTAGCAGGACCAGTGATGACAAATCTGATCCCAAATGATTGATTTGGAATAATTATAGATTCATTTGCACGGTAATAGTGAGCTGAGTGTTATGGCATGATGAGTTGTTAAGTTACATGAACTATACTGAAGTTTAATTGTTTAGAGTCCTGATAGTTCCACTCTCCCACAGGGAAGATTTAAAAAAAATTTGGCTCTGATCTTTTTACTTTGAAGAGTAAAATATTTTTTAAAGTTCAGATTCTTGTGGACTTTTTTTCTCGCTTCTTTTTTTTAAATTGAGTTTTATGGTTGCACAAGAAAATTAAAATGTATAAAATGTCATCAAACCGATAGTTACGAGTACTGAACTTGAAAACTGAGCACTCACACATGCTCTATATACCTTTATATGAAATGTAGTAGTGCTGTACTTCTTTATATATGGGATATATAAATTAAATAATTCTGCAAATTCTACCCTAAAATTCAATTTTAAAAAGAAATTAAACTTTTTACAAGAGATAAAATATCACTTTAAAATAATCTGAAAAAGTTGTAAATGGTAAATTTTTTATGAAGAAATGCAGGTATTATATAACAGAATATAAAACGTGATTTTTTTTTTTTTTATTTTTATATCTATAACAATTCTAAAGTGGAAAATAAAGCTGTAGGTTTTCTAATTTACCTTACAGCATTGGTAAAAAGAACAATGGAGTCCCTGCAGCAAACCACAGCCTTGGAAGTGCCGCTCAAGGTAGGGACAATTCTGAATTTCCATTACTTTCTCAGGCATACTTGGCTTTGTATGTCATCATCATCATACTAGGAATCTAGCAACAACTACTTTGCTTTTCATTTCAATGGTTTCATTTTCATATTTGCAGGTAATTGCTTTTTCAAATTACTATAAAAGTTCCAAAGGAAAATAACTGTAAGAAAGTACACTCCCTTTTGGAAAGTGAGGTTGTTGTAGCAATGCATATGGTAATTTAAAAATCTATTCCATTCATTGCCGTGAAGCTTCTGTTGGGTGTGGTAGAGTGAGAAATATGTCCCTTTCATAGGCTTTCTAGATGTGCCAGGCATTCGTTACAGCTGAAAAAATATTGCAAAAGATCTTTCTTCAATAATTTTCACTTAGAAAATGGGTTTATTTAACATTTCTGTGTGGATGCCTAACACACAAAGCAGACAAAATTGCTGGTCGTTGCTAAAAGTAGAGGTCGTCACCTACCAGACCAACACCTGTAAAAAGCGAGCAGATAACTACACAGGTATCTATGTATTGGACCTAGCTGGAATTACATTATAAAATAATTATGTTTTTCTCTCTACAAGATTGGTATCTGCCACTGTAGCCTACTCTCAGCTTTTGTTGCTTGGTAAAAGACTAAAGCTCTTGGGATTCCCTAAACTTAAGTGAGCAACAGCCCAAGAGTTTCCAGTTTCCTGACAAATGGAGTACTTGGTGTTGCCAGGTCACTCACTCAGCAGTAATACTCAACAAGATTCAGGGACAGAAAAACTTCATTCTAATTATTACAGAAATGGTTGCAACATACTGACTTGCACTAATGGAAACAGTTGAAAAAGAAAACTACTAGATAATTTGTCTTATATTTCTTCCTCCAGATCTTCTATACCTATTGCAGCATTCCAGCCACTTCGTGAGGCTTTCTCTGGAGGTCTTGCAGTTACAAGACCTTTTCTGGGTCCTTAGGGAGCCCATCCTTCCCACAAAAATTGAGAAAGGATAATGAAGGGTATCCAAGATCTAAATTACTCTTTCTGCTACCCATACTGAATTTCCCCCCTCACTGTTCATTTAAGCCTTGTAAGATTTTACATTCCTGTTTACCAAATATGGTCCAGTGAGACCTTTTGGACATACTGGGATTATAAATTTCTTGCACTCATACTCCTAAGCTTAGCAAACTGCATTTCTGTAGGTTGCTTACACCTGTACTTGCCTAGCTTCTCTTGTTGCAAATTCCTTGGGAAAAAAAAAAAGAAACGAGAGTGTTTTGCAAGGTATATTACATTTAAATATTTTTAATTGCTGTATTAGATACCTGGCATTCATGCTGCTACAAGGTTCATAAAAATAATCAAGTATGGTATTAGTGGTGGCAAATAAGGTGAATAGCAACACTACAGTCCTTTTTGGATAGTTTTAGGGACTTTTTGGTGTCTTTTTCAGAGGTAACAACATTCATACGTTGTCTGAGGAAGTCATGGTCATGCAGTAAATATGAACACTGTAATAGGTTTCTAAGAAATGTTTACATTGTTACTGAGAGTGTTCATAGTTACACGGATAGAGTATAATTTTAGTGTTACATATTTCAGGCTAACCATTAAGAGGCAGAAGGTTTCTGCCTGTCCTGTGGACAAATGGGACATACCATCTTATTCACCTCTAAGGTGTTTTACTGTCACACACTGACAAATCCATCTCGATGCATTAAACAAATGGGTTCAATATGTCATTCCCAGGAGAACAGTAACTCTCCGTTAAACACCAACTGCGCTTTAATAGGTGAAAAGAAACACATTCTTGGACAATAAGTAGTCCTCTGGGGATTTCAAAGATTAGGATTTTTTAGTAGGCAGTAGAACTATTTGGAGATACACATTTCATTACCCTTGTTTGGTCTTCTTTTCCGAAGCAAATTACTGTAGGAGTCCTGACATACTTTTGCTCGTACAGCGTGTTAGACTACATCCATCATGAAGATACTTCATCTTCGTCTGAAGCATCAAAAAGAGATCAATGACAGAGGCCAGATAGAAAACATAAAGTTTGATCTCAGAGAAAAAATTGAGAGTGATCTTTTAATAAAAAAGTCTGTATTTTTGTGCATGTTGTTTACCTTTCTATACAGGAATATGTTTTTTAGGATTAGAGATGTTGAAGATGAAAAGATTTTTGTGAAATGTTCCTGCTCTCCTTCAGCAGACTTACTTCAGCTAAATATGTATTATGTGCTCTGTTAATATGAATATTATTTTTTACTATGGAGACAAAATGTCACTAAAGTAGAGCACACATATAGTCTTAATGGTGAGAGATCTCTTTTTCTTCTTTGAGGTAAAGGATGCTTTATCTTTGAAGTAGCTTTTTTTTTCCAAAATATAGTCCATGCTAATGAGGCAGCTTTCATGTCAACAAATCTACTGTGTACAAGAGCACAAGGAACTGCAAAACAAACTGAAATTAAACCAAAGCAAAAATAAAAATACCCCAGAATTTGAGAAGTGGGGGGTAAAAAACCCCTAGTATCTTTCTGCATTACTGACAAAGTTGCTGATGATAAATATCAAAATCATCATTTGCAGCTCTTTTGAAAAGCATGATAAGATGAATTTTCCTGTACTGTATTCCCTGCAATTCTGTAACATGTACTTGCAATTTGAAAACTAAAAGCTAGTTTAAATTGTTAAGGTATTTTTATCTGAATTGTAGCAATAATTGAGTAATAATAGAAATGAAGAACATTTCACACTGGATAGGCATGTAATCTAGAGCAGAATCAACATCCAAAGGGAAAAGCAAAAATAGTAATCTTGCTATATGTGATGTGTTTATTTGTTTAATTTTTTTTTTCCTCACAGGTTCCCTTGAAAGTGATTCTCACCACTGGGAAATCATGGGGGTGTATGACAGAATTGCAGGAGATGTAAAGCAGTCATCGGGGATGTTATTCAGTACCCAAACACCTCATTGGCCTGTGCTGATTCCTCGCTGAATCACTAGGCAACAGCGCTGCTGGATCTTTCATAAGCACCTAATACTCTGCATGTGAATTTTTTTACTTCATTTTGTCTGTAGCCCTAGGCAACAGCAGTGAGATAAAACTGGTTTTTACCAGTTCATTGTGTTTCCTTTAGCCAAGGTAACCAGCGGGGAGCTGCTTTTGTTCACAGCTAAATTACTACATGTAAGAAATGAAACAAGACAGTATTAACCCTTTGGGAGCATCACAAATATATTTGAGTTAAACAGATGTTTAGACTTTATTGTTAAGTATTTTGTGAAGTGCTTGTGTAAAAATACTTATAAGCTGGCAGTATTTGAACTGTATGAGATGCTTAACTGTTGTGCTCAGCTTATTTTGTATTTCGTGAGTGGAACGTTGCTGCTTGGTGTTCATCCCATATTAAATGTCCCATTCCTCAGACTTAGAAAAAGAGTTAATGAACCTAATTTTTATCTAGAATTTTGGAGCAAAACAGGTAAACAAAACTAGAAGCCTAAATGCATTAAAAATAAGGAGATTGTTGTCAATTCAGTTAATTTCAAACTGAGTTTGCACAGTAGCCTTAGCATACTGTAGAGGAAATATTACAGTTTTGCCTAATCTATTATTTTTATTAGTGATGTAATGCTAAATAGTGTTTAGATAAACTTTAGGACTCAGGCATATACTTTTTAGGATTCGGGCTTTTACTTCAATGTTTGGATTTTTTATTAATAATTTGTTTTTCTGTGGAGATTATTCTTCAAATGAGATTTGTTTCATAACATTACTGTTTTACAAATTCTGTCTCTGTGCTTGTGGAATATGAAATTGTCCTCAAAGTCTACCAACTATTCAGAAGTTGCAGTCAAGCACAAAACTTTTAAGAGTTGTTCAATATGTTTCAGCATTAGACACCAAATAATCACAGTAATACAATTTAAATTCTAGAACTGTATGGTTGTAAAGACTTTGCAGCGTTTTTAATTCGTATAATTAAATAATTTTACTTCACACTTAAAGCCATTAAACTATTAAACATTGTTTTGTTATGTTGCTTATTCATCATACATAACCTGTCAGCTGAAGTGAGTCAGTAGTTTCTAAAAATCGATTCTTATAAAATTGGCATTGATCATGTCAGCAAAGTCAGAACCTTCTCCATAATTGGGGTCAGCGCTTTGGTGGGGGGTCCAGCCTGCATGGCTGTGACACTGTGCCAGGTCCTGTGAGCAGGGGCCCTGATCCCACCTCTCCAGCAGAGAAGAGGTTGCACAAGTTTTCTTCTGCTTTTTGCTATTTTCAAGCCCTCTGTGTTTGCAGTGGCACTGAATAAGTGTGAAACGTTCTACTGTCTCATCTCTTTCACTCTTGAAGATCTACTGGTTTTGGGAGGCCTCTACTAATTAAACCCTGTTTCTCTAAGGCTACATTGCTAACCTTCCTACTGTGTGGAGGAAATAATTTTTTCTGTACATTCACAGCTGATTTTCACCTTGTGTATTTTTCTTCAGATGCATACTTTATGACTGGATAGATGGTGTATTTTTTCAAGCCCCAAACAGCACTAACAAGACCCTTCAGCCTAACAAAAAACAAAAACACACTTAAGAAAAAAAATGAACCTCAATTCACTTGTGTGAATTGACATCTGTTCAAATATGAAGCTGCAGAAATGCAGAAGTCACCATACAGAACAAATTTTCAAACACAGCCCTTCACACAAGACTGTCAGTCGCAGTTCCCTGGACATGTGCACTTTATGTAGGTTGTCATACAACAGGCAAAGTTAATATTTTATTCTCCTAGTGTCACAGTTTCTTCATGATTTTAAATTCCCAAAGAGTCAGATAACAAAAGGAAGACGGCCAGGCAATAAAGCACCGCTTTATCACACATGTCCAAGGGCTCATTCTGTGTACAGTGGTATGAGGGCAAAAGGCAAACTGGCATAATTTTGGAGGATTGTTGCTGACCAAGTCTCGAGACTTGGTGAAGTTTATGTCCCCCCAAACTTGCAGGATACATACTATGAACTTGGGATATCATTCCGGTGCTCCAGATTCTCCAGCAAAGAAACTGAGGAGCTTTCTCCACTTGAGAAAGAGTAGTGTTTGCAATTCATTTCCCAACGAGGTCCTCTGAACAAGGCATCAGTTTTACCGTGCTTGTGTGCTGATCTATGTATAATCATAAAATCTGGGCAGTGCAGTTTTTCCAAACCTTAGTTGAGGTCTGAATCTAAAGAGCCATTATAGGGAAGCAAGGCCAATCCTGACCACAGATTTCCTCCCAGATAAATACAGGTGAAAATATTCAGTATTTGATGACTGCCTCGAATTCCTTTGGGTGGCACAATAATTTCACACCATGGAACTCAAGACCCTTATTATAATAAATAACCAACTTGTCAGGTTATTTTGGTTCTGCGTGAAAGGGACTTTAAAACATGGTTGGGAGGAGCAATCATAAGAGCACTTTTCCGTCCTTAAAGCTCTTGACTTGATCTCTAAAATGGTTCGCTTTTCCTCACAACCTACGAAGAGGTACTGGGAGAGCAAGAAACAACAACTTCTCTTTGAATTGAAGAACTCCACAAAAGTACTGATCAATGAGCATGGGAAATCACAGAATAGATGGGGAGACGGAAATAGCTAGTTGTACTTAGTTTCAGATATCCTTTGTGAGCAGGAGTTTCATTAATTGAATATATTAATTTCAATATATATTATATATTAATTTCAGTAATTCTCTGAACACAGTAATAGCTCCTTTTGAACTGATTTGTGTCTGGGCTTGATTTCAGGCCTGTCTTTGATGGCCTGAATCTTCCCTTAGATCATCTGTAAATCTCTTTGTTTGCCATGTGAAGTAATGAGGAAAGAGCACTACTTGAAAATGCTCTAACTCAGTGTCTGTGGGAAATGGAACAGCTCAGCTGTTTGCTGGTGTTTGCATGGGATGGCATGACCAATACTTCCCTGCTTGCAAATCTTGTAATGTCCTCATACCACTCTGGGACAGCAGGACTCCGATCTTCAGTGTTGGTCCAACTTGAAATTAACCATAGCTCAAACACTGGCCTCAGATTTTATGTGAGCAAGACATTTTAAACGTGAGGGGGGAAAAAGTCTCCGTTTTTGAAAAATAAGAGTAGATTAAGAGATTGAATCTGCTAGAGCACCCAGGACATCATTTGTTCATGTTAACAATTAAGAAAAAAACCTTAAAAATAAACTAATATTATTTTTTCAAAGTCAGCAAAATCTGTTCCTCTCATTTCTTGTTTAATCTGATTTTAAAAGGAGGCCAAAGAATGGGTTCAAGGTTGTATTCTTGTTTTTTGATATATTTCCTTAGTGGCCTAAAACTTCTTTTCTTGCTTCACCATTAGAAGATCAGGCTGGACAAATCCCTGAGTAACCTCTTTTTGACCTCATAGCTCACCCTACTTTGAGCAGAAGGTTGGATTGGAGACCTCCGGAGGTCCCGTCCAACCTGAATTTTGGTCCTGTGTCATTCCTCAGTTAGGCAACAGCAATCACCTGGGTGGAAGACAAGCCAGAAATTCCCTTCAAACATTCTGCTGCAACACATGAAAGTATCTAGTGCCATACCAGAAGAAGGCCCAGAAATGTTTTGGGATTGCATTCCTCCTTCCCACCTGTGTTGCCTCATTCTGTGCCAGCATTTACTATATTCCCTGGCTCACAAGCTCACTTTTGGCTGGCATACTTCCTTTTGGTATTAGCACATTGTCAGAAACATTCAGGGAGTGGAATGGAATCGTTTTTCCTGCCATTCTGCAATGGTTTTAGTAGAGAGTGCATCTCTGGGTTTAAAATAAGTTTCAATCATGTCCTGCCTTTGCCTTGCTGGGAAACATCCCCAGCCTAATCAGCTCATCTCTACTGGAGAAAACAGCCACTGTCAGCTGGTTCTCTTGAGACATATTTGAAGTGCACTTCTACCACCTGTTTCTGGAAGTCCCTTTTTTGTTATCAAGCATGTTGTTATGATGTACTGTAAGTCCAGGCAATTTTTTACCCTCTCTGCTTGTGTTTTGGGTTGTGAAGGTCCAGCTTCCCTCCAACGTTTGCACATTTTTTGTGCACTTTTCCATGTCACCTTCTCCATTCAAGGCTAATTAGTTGGACAATTTTTAGCTTCTTTCTTCCTCAGCTTTTGCTTCTTACACTGATAATTTAATCCACTGCCAACCTTTCCCCTTCACTTCATAGATACTGTTATTATTTCTAGTAAAATCTCACTATTATTTGTCCACAAGTTAAAACAAAAGAGTTGTTTGTCTTTTTACCTCTAATCTTTGTACCCTCAGTTCACTTCCCTCTGCCATTTGGCATGGCATTTATGCATTTATGGCATTTTGGAGACTGTTCTCTGGCTAACTATATTTTTACTGTAGTTGTTCATTTCATGATCAATTTTTCCATGCTATCAAAAATTGACTGTAGAAATCCTCTCTTGTTTCCCCCCCCCTACATTTTTTGGCAGCTTCATCTGCTGTGCACACTGAATTTCTCACATCTAATTATTCAAAAGTGTCATGCATCAGATTACAATCCCATTTTCCAATTTGTGTGTTAAGCAGAGAACTGTAGCTACAGGCTCCTGAGAATCAGCCTCCATCCTCCCCATGAGTGGCTGCTGCCTGCTACTCTGCCTTTCTCTACAGAACTGGCTGAGACAAAATTAAATATCTCCCTGGGTTACTTGGCCTCTTTGCACTGATCCATTAGTCCACATCCAGCTGAGTCCAGAAATTAGTTAATTGCTGATTTATCCTAAATGTCTTATTGGTATCTGGTTAGGTGAAGAAGACAAGTGTCCTCAGGACTTCTGCCAGAAATTTTTTTTCCCTCTCTTTCTGACTCTAAGCTGTGCCCTAGAGCCAGTTCAGGCTGATGATTGACTCCAAACTGCATGTGAAAGACACCTATAAGGACTTCATTTTTTCCCAATGAATAAATTCTGCAGCAGTTTGAAAGCTGAGCCACCCTACTTGCCTGCCAGCAATCCCCATCTCTGTTTATCTTCCCATCCATTCACTTGAACCGTGATGTTAAATTAAATAAGCTTCCCAGGGAGGTTTTCCTTTAAATATAATGAGCTTTTGTAGCATATGAGCTGGGAGAAGTCAACATCTTCCCTTGAGGCCTCTGTGGGTCTCAGATGAGGTTAAAAAAGTGTTGTAAATGTTGGGCTGTAGTCAAACTCTCTGGCTGCTTCTGATACTATGGCTTGTGATATATTTGTTTTTTCTTTTGGAGCTGAATTTTTTTTAGTCCTTTCACTTCTTCTCATACTTACCCTAAACTTTAACCTTGTCCTGACATTATCCATGTCCCTTAACACCTTCCATTCCATGCCAATCAGGTTAATAGTCACCTCTTTAATTCATCCTACACCTCCAGTCTGGGCAGACATTTATCATTGCACAACAAACCAAATATTTTTCTGACAATGAGTCATATCTTTCTTTCCTGGAAGCTCTTGAATCCTGTTTACATTGCTTTTGTAGAATTGAAATCTTGCTTTAAATCCTTCCGGCCAACAGTTTTATAATTCAAAAGGATTTTAACACGATGGAATAGTAGTATAAGATGAATATAAAGAAGAGAGGATAAATGCAAAGCTTCACACAAAAGCAAAACCAGTTAGCTACCCAAATGTAGGCAACATATTTCCCAAAATGTGGGGAACGGCTAGTTAGGTATCAATTTCAGGAAAAGATCTGGGGATTTGAAGGTGTTTGTAGAATGATCAAGAGTGATGTAACCAATCCCTCCCCTCGCTTCAGCCCCAGCAAGGTCTCAGTTGAATGCCCTGCCCAATTTTCAGAAGTGCGTTTCAGAAAAGTGATGGAGCAACAGGAATCCATAGGAGAGCAACAAGAGTGTTCAGAGCTATAGACAATATCACCTCTGAGGAAAGGCTGCAAGAATTTAAGTCATTTAACCTTGAGAAGACGGAGGAGAATCGAAAAGAATTTGTCCAGTGTGAGACAGGCTGTCATAAAGGAGGGATTGAACTGCTCCATAAGTCCCCTGGAGACAGAATGAGAAGAGAGGGGCTTAAATTTCAGAAAAGTCTAGCTAGGAAAGATGTCAAACAAATCTTTCAAAAGAATGCTAGTGATAATTGAACATTTGAATGGACTTGAATAGAGCTTTCAGATATTTATTGCTGTGCATTTCTAGAACAGGATTGACAAATACACATCACAATATACTTATGGTTCTTTGACCCTTTTTCAGGCCAGGAGCAGAGGCTGAGCAGCCCATTGGGATCCTTTCCAACCCTACTTCTGCCTTCAAAGAATGGCACATACAGCAACAGAAAAGGTGCCATTGGTTCTGCAGTGACACCAGCAAATCAGACTCTCGGTTTACGCCCCCAATGCAAAATGAGGCTGCTCCCAGTATGATGTATGTTACTAGTTCTGGGCAGACTCTGTACTGTAAGAGGAAATAAAGGTCCCTGCCATTCCTCTCTTTGAAGCCGACCCCAGGGGACAGGAGTAGAAGGGACCACCAGAGATCCTTACCAACTTCAATTATTCTGTAAGAGTAAGTAGCCACCAATAGCAGAGGTGAAGCACCCTGCTTTTCTGCTGGGTCATTCTCAGCTGGAATCCCACCCGGTCCAGCTCTGCAGTCTGCCTGGATGACAGTGCCAGGTTCTTATTTGCCTCAGAGAAAGAGTTCATAATGGTGTTTTTTAACCACTGTAGTTTTACTGGTGTGGAGAAAACTGGAGTTTTCCGATGGAGTCTGTCTCAACTAGTGCAGATGGATTTTTCTTCATACTGAAACAAAATAGTTAAATTCTAACTTGCCTTTGATCTTTAAAGGATCTTTATCTTTTGATCAAGTGAAAAATAGTAGCGTTCAAACTCTCTAGACTTTGTTGTTTCCCTGTCTCCCCACACATCTTCCTACTTGCCCATGACTGTTCATTGCCAGTTCCTTATGGATAGAATGACTGCATCAATGTGTTGCTGAGCAAGCTTTACTGGGACCTTGGAAATGGGGCATACCTTCATCCAAAAGCTCTAGACAGGGTTGGAGATCACTGGCTGAGGACTGGTGGCAGTCCTCTCCATATTTCTCAAGGAGGCACCTTCAGCGGCGTGAGTTGAAACTCCCAAGTACTTGCACTGGGAACTTTTATCTCTATCTTTGTCCATGACTTGCTTCTCAGCTGTTGAGGTTTTGATACATTCCCTTACTCAGGGTCACCCTTTTTATATGTAACATATGAATATATATGTATATAACATATACATAACTCTGTGGTTATTTAAACACAGCAATGTACAAATTAGGGTATTTTCTCTTAAACAATTACAAAATCAGTAATTCATAAGACAGAAAACACTATTCCCAGATTGATTTGCAGACAGCTCTTTAAGGCTGACCCAAGTTTGTGTTCATCAGCCTTCCATCAGAAATTACTGGATTTTTTTCAATGTTGGGAAATGACTGAATTTCTTAAAATATTATTTCCACGTATCCTATTATGTTTAAGGTACACAGTTTTGACTTTAGAGGTCATTTTTCCCTCTGCTTCAATTCTGAGGAAGACATGCCTCTGCAACCTGCAAGCTCAAATCACAAAATGGGCATAAAGGCACATAGTCCCAAATACTCCTTCTGGTGCATTTAGAAGATGAGTAGATGAGTAGAACTGATCACTGAAAGGCAACTATACACTGATTTTTTCTGACTGAAGACTCTTTTCAGAACTATTGCTGTCAGTTCATTTGGGAGCTTGCAAACAGCAAAACTGCACGTGTGACTTACTCAAAGGTAAGTGTGAGCATGGATCCTTTGCAAGCCATCAGCACTTTACAGGCTCAATTTGGAATGTGTTGGCTTTTGTGTAATAAGTGCACCTTACCCTTGAGGTTGGCCATTAAGTGTGTCTGTGTATCCCAGCCCACCCCATCACCACCCTCCGTTTCCTGCGCATGTTCTTGGTGTGTCCATCCTTGCCACGCAGGGAGCAGTGACCTGCTGAGCTGTGCAGTTTATCTTTGCTTATCTGGAAGTCCAGTTTTGGTCAAATGAACTTTTGACCCCTCTTTTCATCAGCTGCTAGTATGAGGATTACTCAGCCTGACAGAAGTAGCAGGAGCTGGCAGACCGTTGGTGTCACACAGCAGTTTTAGGAACAGGTATACATGCAGCACTCCACAAAATGCCTAAGACCTGTCCCTTGTTTGCCAGTCCTCTGAATATCCAAGTAGCCTGCCTAAAACCTATGCACAGGGAAGTGATGCATTCTGCCCCCTGGGATTTAAGTGCCAACTTCTGGAATTCACTTCCTTGTGACTGATATCCGCAGCTTTTCATTCTAACACTGAGGAGGCTGTTCCTTCCTTCAAAAGGCAGTCAGAGCAATGGACATTGCTGCTGCCCCCATCCTTTTATCTACAAAGTGTAGGAAACCTTTCTCCCCGAAAGGCTTTCAACATCCACCACCCACAGAAATGAACAAATCACCAGATTACAGGATGTTCTGGCGAGGAGCTTTCTGTGCTCCCTCTTGGGGCTGGCCACTGCATTTGAGCTAATCAATATTTGCTCTGAGAGAGATAGAGGCAAAAAAAAAAAAAAAAGGAAGAGAAAAGAGCATGACTGTCCAGCCTCCAAATTACTGCATCCCACAGAAAAGCCTGGACTCTGTCTCCAGTCTTCAGTCCAGGTAATGCTTCATGTTTGTAAATATGTCTTTGCCATAGATACACCCCAGTGAAATTCCTGCCTTTTGCCCTTGAGCTGGAAGGCTTTCCACTTTTTTCATCACTCCTGCTTTATGGAGCCTCCATGTCCTTCTTCGTGCTCCACACTGGTGGTACAGAGCCAGAAATGTGCTTTCTTGTCCCTGCTTCCCCTCCATCATCTTCTGACTCAAGGGTGGGCATTTAAGCTATTTTTATGGGATGTCTTGGCCTTAAAGCTCATTTCTAGTTTCCTCATATTTCAGTTATTTCAATAAATTGTCTTAGCAGCAGGTGTTATTCACTCCCACTCTACCTCTTGCTTTTTTTGCTCATTGATACTTTTGTACCTAACAGTTGCCAATAACATTTTTTTACTTCTTACTCCAAGGACATTCATCCTCAGCAACAGCAAAGTCTCTTTTTATACTTGTGGTATTTTTATTTTATTTCCAAATCTGCCAGCTTAAAGCATTGTCCTGTTTGTGGTGCAGTTAAACACATTAGTCATAGGGAGGAAACTGTGGAATTGAAATCATTTTACTGCCTACATGAACCTCACATTGTAGGCTAAGTGTTTAATCCTCAGATATTTCCTTTTCCTGCCTTGGAGAAATGGGGAAGTAAGCCATCAAATTGCCTGGTTCATAAAGCCGTTGGACTAAAAGTCAATTTTGAAAACACTAGTTGATATGCAGTTGAAAAAATGTGGTTTCTCTTCCCCAAAACCTAGTGAAATGACAGAATTCAGCAGACAAAACAGAGCCTGAAGGAAACCTTCATGGAAAAGACTCAATTCAGAAAGTATGGAGATGTTATAAAGAAGTCTCTGTCTTTCTGCTTCCCACAATTAAGGAACAGGAAAGTTTTGAACCCTTTGGTACTGATAACTGAACTTGGACATCACTGCAGGGATCCAAGAGCTCAAGCCTGCTTTGTAATTTTAGCATCTGCAAGAAGTTTAGAGAAGAACCACAATTTAGAGCAGCCCTCCCAGTGTGTGTCTTGAAGTGCATCATGATTTCTTGCCTCAGGTTGTTTGAAATTTCATCTGAGCCATCTGTCCACCACTACTCGTCCAGACAACTTAGTGCTTAAAGGCCAAGGCATTCCTCCTCACAGTGTGTGCTGGGATAGATCTCAATTTTTGCTTACAGAGAAACAAGGTTTTCAGATCACTTCCTTTTGGAACGGTCAGTGGTGCTCTTGTTCCATTAGGCTATGGCACAGGACTGTGAAAATGCAGCTTCTGGCAGTCAGGACACAAGCATGAAACCATTACCAAGGCAGGCTGTATCAAACGTTTTATGGGAAATGGTCTTACATTTCTGTTTATTTCTGTTTTCCTTAGAATCTGACATGCCTTGTCTGTAAAGACTGTTCTTGAGTCACCTGCACAGAATGTGGCCTTTGATGATCCACCACAAAAGACTCCAGTGCCAGAGCCACACAGATTCTTCATCTCTTTGTAAACTAAATCAAACCAGCCCCTTTGAAGACCTGGCATTGTAATAATTGGGATGGTTTGTGGATAGAAGTAAAAAATAGGTTTTATTAGGCTGAGCAGGATAGACAAAATGCTTGGCATTTACAATTTAAATGTCTTAACTCTGGTAGCAATCCCAGAAATAATAATTAAGTATGAACTAAATGACTTTCTTTAATTAAAACATTTTGCCAGGAAAATAACACTGATAGTTACTTCACTTCCAAGAACTTCATGTCCCAATAAATTGACCAAGGGTACTATATTGAATTTCAGCAAATGCCTCCACACCCATGACAAGAACTCACTCTCAGTGCAGTTTGGGTGGCTCAGTGGTGTTGGAACAGCAGAGAGCACAGCATGAGCTGCAGGAGCCACTTGGGAATGTGACTGCTCCAGGGAAAGTCCTGTGGGAAGCTCTGCACTGTAACTGCCCTGCTGTAACACCTCCTGCAGACTCACTTTAAAGTCTCACTCCGTGGGTATTCCTGAAGGAAAGAGGTGAAGAGGGGCAAAGATACGTTAGCCCATCTCTTAAAATGCATGCAGTGGGCAGAGGTAACCCCACCATGTGTTTGGGGCTGCACACTGAGTATGTTTTGCAGCTGCAGACATATTGAGTTAGAGCATCTTGTTCAGAGCAAGAGCCACCAGTGAAAGTGGCTTGAACTTGTCAGCTCTGCAGTATGAAAATAACACAACTTTTATTAACTTTTATTATTAAAAGAAACCTTTTTTATTAATATTATTTATTAATATTTAATTTTATTAATTGGGTATAGAATGGATATAAAGAGACTTGTATGACATTCTCTAATTTAGTGGAAAGGGAACAAAGAAACAATCTTAAACATTGTTCTTTACCTCGACCTCAAGTTTCACCTAACACAGGTTTTCTACAGTAGCAGACAGCACAGCAAGCAAAGCTCTCTGGGCATGCGCCCGAGCGCTCGGAGAATGAGCCCTGCAGCCTCCAGTTCTGTGTAGCTGTTTACGAACAGGGAGTGTGAGGCTACAGCACCTCAATGGTAAAATAATTCTTCAGTTTAAACACACAACTCTTAAAAATAGTGTTCTGAGAATGAGTTTTCGAGTACAGGAAGGAAAACAAGACACACTTAGAAACATTATTCTGTATTGGCATGCTGGAAGTGTATTAAGTTCACAGCTCTTACCCATCTGACGTGGCCTTTTGTAGGGCCTGAGCTTCTGTGCTGTTTTCCCTTAAGACTTCTCTACATATGCAAAAAATACTGAAAATCTGTGTGGAAGCTCTGGTGACAAATCCTTTGAGACTATGACATGATGAAGGAACAAGCCATCTCAATGAATAATTTTGCAGTTTATTAGCATAGTGAAGTGTTTTGATTACTTTTGCTTAAGTGAATGACAAAGGAACCGTTTTATCATGTACCCTGCTCATTTCACTATTATTTGTCCTATTGAAAGCTATCTGTTTTTTCAATTAGGCATAGGCATAGCACATTCTTAGGACCAGAGGTGTTACGACACTGATATTAATTAAAAGGCTACTGTAGAAATAATAGATAATCATGTGATTGAGCTGTGCTTCTCAGATGTTCAGAGTCTAGGAAAACAAACAATCCCAGAGGGGGAAAGGATGTTTATATTTTAGCCTTCATAACTTGCAAGTGCTCAAGCTACCTGTGTGACTTGCTCATGTTTGCCATGCAAACAGGGAATATAATAAACCTTAATGACTCAGCACAAAAGTAAGGAAGAAGACAACAATATTTTTTACCTCTCCAGCTTGTTAACTCTCTCAAAGCACTGCTTACAGCCTGACTGCGCTCACTTCAAACCATCTAAACACAGGCTGTCTCAAATGATAGTAGATCCTCATGTTTAGCCAGCTGAATCATGTCCTTTGTGTTTCTAGAGGGCATCGCTGTTCACAAAATCTGTTGTGTTTCTATTAGGAGTGTGGAAAAAACAGCATCTGCCTTCACTAAATGCACTATTTCTGCAAGTCACGGGGAGGGAATCTTGCCAGGCTGCCCAAAATCTCAAATACTGGCTTTAAACACTGCAATAGAGCTGAAGCATGAAGGGGAATTGCAGTTCTCCTCCCCATGGCCAGACTGAAGGAGATGGTGTGTGATAATCCTAGGTGTATTAATTGACATTTACGAGACTAATACTGCAATGATAAAAAGTTCAAATCTAGCATCAGTGAGAAACACCTCAGCCTTGTGAAAATTTAATAGGCTATCATGGATATTTTCTGCAGTTTAATGTACCCAAGTGCCAGCCATACAAATTTTTCCTGTCTGGGAACCAAACTGGAAGGTTTTCACACTATTGTATTTGTAGAAACTAGTTGTCAGTTTGATTTTTTTTCTCTTTTCTTTTTTTTTTTCCTTCCTTTAAATTTTTTTTTAATTTGCTCACTCTTTTTGCAGTTCCTCACCTTTCCCAGGACACTGATGTCCCATCTAACATTATCTGAAACAGAATCTGATGAACAGAGCTACCTTTTTTCTTCTGTGCATTAACCCCTACAAAACTTAATGGGAATGAAGGTAGGGATAGGTCAGTATAATTTCCCCTGTCATTTGAATTTCATTCACCACACTTGGCAATGCAAGAGGACGATCTCTAGTTGGGTTCTTTCTTACAGTGGACTCAGAGGGAGAGGTGGGTGTATAATATACATGCTTAAGAGGAAAAAAGGTATCTTCATCACATAAATATGTATATTTTTGAGTTTTTATATGAATTGACATGCATGCAGGCTAATAATATTGTTTTAGACCTCATTCTTGCATTACAGAGTATTTTGAACAGAATGCTCGTCTCTGCAATGTGAGACAGAAGTACAGTGTGTTTTTTCCCCTGTGGTTAACCTTGAAGTTATTTCAGGTGGTGTTTTTCTGGATGTGCTGCACTGAAATGAAAGGAAGAACTGCTTCTCTATCATGCCCCTGTCTCTGTGTATATCCACGATGGGATGTGCCCACAGTGGTGGCTGCAGAGCAGTGCAGACGGAGCCCTGCTGCCCCTGCACACCCCATGCATTCAGCTTTCAACAGTGTGGCACAAAGTCTCCTGGGTTTGGAGCCTCTCACCCACCTTCTGGACTGGAGTAAAAATTCAGCTGTTTGTGCAGTTTCGACATTCAGCATGAGTTCATTATTCAAGGCACAGGGCTTTTGTCAGACCAAAGCAATCCAACAAACACCTCTCGCATTGCTCAGCTCCTCTATCCATGGAAAAAAAAAGGAAAAGGAAATTCGTATCTGAAGAGAGCATCCTAAATTCATTTTCTGGAGCGATCTTTTTGGGTTTGGAGGCTTGATCTTCCTCTTCTAATGACTCTCTGACAGCTTTGAGACACCTTGTGCTTTAAGAGCAGGAGGAGAAGCTCATCACTGGTGGGACACCAGAACGGAGAGTTCTCCACCTTCCATGCTTGGCAAAGGCCAAGAACAGCATTTGTAACCATTTACTCATCCCTCCCTCAAACATTCCTTGATGTTTTGATGATTGCTAAGGTGGGGGAAAGATCCATCCTTACCACTTGATTGGTCCTGGTCCAGTACTGAATCCTCTTCCCCTTGATGCTCTGCCCAAATATCTTCCTAGTGCACATTACTTAGAGGCTTTTTTAATGGTCCACTGACTTCCAGCATTTCTTTCTTTTCCTTAAAGTGTTCCTAAAGAAGTCACAACCTGTAAGACTTAAACATTTACTTTTTTCTTTTTTTTCCTTTACATTTCCACAAAATAAAAAGCACAAAAAATTAATCTTGGAAGCCAATCTCATCATACAGATCAGTCTCTCCTGTTGAGAAACAAGGTCTCTTCAGCTTAGAAGGATGTAGGAGCTTCTGTTTTTACAAGTAAGTCCAGCACATGTAAACCAAAGTGGCCTCTAAACAACAGAACTGAAAAAATTATCTTGGTTTTTAATGGCTATTATTCAGGGTTGCTACAAGATCAAATATGAGTGACAACACAGAACAAATAAAGAGGAGTGAAAGGTAATTCAGTTTGCTGTAGTGTTCCTTTTTTCCATTCCACTTCTCTCTCTGCAGAGAAACACTAAGCAGCTGTTTACCCTTTTCCTACTCTATCAGTTCTTTCCTGTCTAAGTAAAAAAATCTAAGTAATTAGACTACAATATAAATACTGTTAGTGAGCAATTGATTTTCACACTTCTCTCTAGTAGATGGAACCATAGTGCAGATAACCAGTGCAGCTGGACCACACCAATGACCACCTGAGTTTTTACAAGTAATTTGTGTTTACCGCAGCATCAAACCTTTGATTTTTTAACAACCAGGAACATATTTCCCTGTTGAGGCTTTAAGCTTTGGTGACTGAATGCAACCATTTACCTTTAGAGCTTCAATGAATATCTGCTGAAAAAAATGATGCTGTTTGTCCTTCAGCTTCCCTGAGTTCTCTGGTGCAATTAAGCTTCTCTATAGAGGCATAATGTTAGGATTTATCTCACCTTAGGTGTTTCTAGGATAGACATCTACTGCTGGGTAGTCTAGACATGTCTTGGACTGGTCATTAATGGAGAGAAATAAGCACTTTTTGGAGCATGATTCACCTGACCTTGTCTTTGATGTCCAGATGAGAAGATTCATCTTTCTACAATACTCATTCCTCTTCTGTTATAACAGACATCAGGGGCTGAATTTACTTCATTGACTTTGCAAATGCAGTCAAGCACAGAAAAGAATGAAAACCTACCATGAAGAAATTAAGAGGCCAATTTCCTGGCAAATTTGGCCAGTAGTGTTGTAAATAGCTGTAGTAAAAGTAATCTTTGGGACAGGACACCCTCACCTTCACCCTCATGAGGATTTCCTATTTATTGAAATGGAAGAGGTGGTAACTGTGGTACTTACATTTGTGTAACAGAGGATGGTGGGGGGTGTTGTGAACCAGGGAGATGCCTAAGGGAGTCAGGGGAGAAATGTGGCAGAACACTATGTGAAAGACTCGAGAGACGAAAAAATCTTCAGGTTGACTCCTGCAGGCCCTCAGGAGCACTCCAAGCAGACTCTGGCCATAGCTGAGCAGATGTGTGAGAGCTTTTCATCAGCCTGGCAGGTGGTGATGGTGGTGGGATGTCCTGTGAAGGGGAGTTGCTGCTGGAGTATAAACACAGCCTGGAGCAGGGTCTGAGTATCCGGCCACGTGAGCACACTCACCCTGCACTGCTACAAGTGCATTGTCACCCAAATACACCCAACTCCATGTACCCAGATTCACTGAGTCTGAAAGAAACGAGACTCAAAATAAGACACAGAGTCACAGAACCTTCCTTGCTGCTGGTCAGCCCTTGCTGTTGAGATAAGTGTAGGGAGGTCCAGTTTATGACTCCTGGTGAAACCTAGATACGAAATGACCCTGACCCCTGAAGCTGTAGGGACATAGGGAAGACTGGAGGAAAGCCAGAGGCCCCCAGAACTTGCCACAGCCCCATTTACTCAGCCTACCTGATCGACAAAACCCAGCCAGGAGCAAGGACCTGCACAGGAAAGCAGTGGGCTTGTGGTGGAGAGTGGTGCAAGCCTACGTGGGGACTTAACAACTCTGTCTCTTGGCAANAGGGAGAGATGTAGATAGCTGGATAGGTAAGTACACAGATGGAATATTTTGCAGCTGTTTGGCCAAGACAAAAGAAGTTTTGTGGGCTGGATGTGCTCAGCTGGTAGACCTGGGGTCCTCCCTGCCTGGTTCCAGCCTCAGCCTTCTTCCTTTCTGTGGAGAGCACCAAGCCCCTGATGGGAGGCCATGGTTATGGCAGAGGGGACACCCTGGGGTGGGCCCATGCTGCTGCTTTGCTTTGGTTTTTTAGGAGGAATTAAGATGTACATAGGTGGTGGGTGTGCTGGGAGCAACAGGGAAAGGGATCATGAGGTCTTGTGTCATCCAGAGCATGAGATATGTGCCTGGGAACACAGGGCATGGAGGCAAAGTCCTTGTCCCCATGAATTCTATTTTTTTTATCTGAAGCAATTCACCACGAGGGATGAAAGAGCCAGGACAGGGATGTGTGCCCGGTTAGTGGAGAATTTGAGCCCAATTAGCAGTTAATTGAGATGCTTTAAGGCACACAGCATACCCACACTGCAGCAGCTTCTAAAACCAACTCACTTTTGTTGCCACTTCTCTGTTATTTCACTAAAGCAGTTTTAAGGGTGGAGGTGGTTTCTTTGTTAGCTCTGGTGTAAAATAAAGCTTGTGCACATGCATGAATTTACAGCTATTCTCCCCCCAGGCCTCCCTGAATCCCAGAATGCATTGCTATCAGCCCCAGAAGGTGTTTTGTGTACACCTCCTCTGAGTGAGACACTGCTGTCGGGGTCTGCACCTCTGGATACTGCAGGGGAGTGATGGGGGCCGGATCCACAGGGGAAAGGCATTAACTTTATGCTCCACATCGCTGCCCGACTGCTCCGCCAGATAACCCTGCACATCCCAAAGCCTCAGCCCGCACTGCTGGGGAGGCGATGGCCCTGGGGGTGCTGCCTGGGTGTTCCAGAGCCAGGTTGCCAGGGGGTGGTTGCTGGGTAGGTGTCCCTCAGCTGCTGGCTGGCAGAGCACTCCTGCAGCATTGGTAACTGCCACCAGAAACTGGTTTTCAGGAACAGACATCCCCAGAGGCCGCTTCAGCAGCGATCAATTTATTCCAACTGTATCTAGCTGTGACTGGAGGCTGGAGCCCCGTTCCCCCTCCCCAAACGGGAGGCTGGTGATTCCTGGCCTCACAGAGGCGCTCCAGCTTTGGTCAGAAACAGCCTCGTGCAGGTTTCACACACAAACAGTGGGGAACAGCCTGCTGATGCTGGTTTTTACCTAAGGTAAAACACAGGTGTAGGAAAGAAAAAGGGGCCTGTGTGGCTTGGGGAACCCTCAAGGTGCACCTCCACCATGAAAGCATCCTCCTCAATAACTCTCACCCCATCACTTTATGGCCTTGGTGGCAGAGAGCAGACACTGCGTGGTTTTGTTTTGTCCTCTGCCCCAGTGGCACATTCTTCAGGGCTACCTCTGATCTCAGGGGGGATTTGGGGTGAGTGCTCCACCAGGCAGGTGGCCTGAGGCAGCCCTGGGCGTGGTGGCCAGGGTCAGGCAGGGTCTGATAGCAGGGCTGTCTCCACAGTTACTGTGTGCAGCTTCTGAACACGGCAGTATGAGCTGGAATAGCACGGAAACAAAATCTAAGGACGCGCATCAGACACAAAAAGATATCCCTGTTATCAGTGGAAGCAGGAATGAGTGGTGTCAGCCCATGCTGGAGCTGGGGAGCTGGAAAAGATGCAGGCACCATCTGCACATCAGTAACTTGACAGCAATACAGTTTAGGAAAAAACTGACATAAGTTTTAGATTTTATTCATTCGTACATTATTTACAGCAGTTGCTTTCATATTACAATTCTCTTTCATCTTTTCAGTTTTCACTTATAAAAAATTAACCAAATAAACCTTATATAACCAAATTTATCACAGCAGGTCTGGTTAATTTTCACAGTTACAGCGGCCATCAGGAACAGAACTTAAGTACCTACAAGTCATTTGTCCAGAGCACCTCGCCTGCCCCTGCCTGAGGACACCCTGCTGTCCCTGGGGAGCTGGCTGGCTCCCGGGGCTCTGCCGATGGAGAGACCTCGCTGCATCGGGGTCACGCTTTGTAGGCTGGAGCTCAAAAGCCTAAAGCACACCAAGGGATAACTTGCACACATCCTAACACCCTGCCACGCCAGGGGAACGGTTTGCATTGGTACCTCGATGGTATGCAAACAGCTTTCCAACAGAGCTGACTCCTGCTTCCCTCCACAGAAAATTAAAAGTAATTGATTCTGTTTTCTGCCACTGCTGAGCCCCAGAAGCGCAATAGCAGAGTACACTGGGGTACAAGACTGCGGCAATGAGCATTTACCTTCCTCTGTGTGACTCTGACAGCTCCTCCTTATGTCTGTCTCTCCCACCAGGAATGGTATTTGCAATAACTCACCCTTAACTTTGGTGAAAAACCTGCACCGCGTAAGGGCTCACAATGACTCAGCTGGAGGGACCCCACATGGGCAGGTTCTCTGCCAAGGTGACATCCAGTTCCAGAGACTGATGGCCTTCCCTAGTACTTAATCCTGCTCCCCAGGTGCGACAGCACCCTTAGGAACACGCTGCTGCCAGTGTGCTCCTAACAGCATCACCTTCATTAGCTATATCCCTGGGCTCTCCCCCCACGTGCTCTTTTGCTTTACAGTGGTAATTATTGCTGTTTTAGAATATATTCGTTTTTCTTTGAGGACTTGTAGCCACTTCCCGTTACAAAGTACAGTACATACTATGCTGAACATAGAAAACACAAGACTCATTTCACATTGGTCTTGTACAATGGTGAGGAGATGCAGAGTAAGAGGCTGTTTGGGGGAATCCAAGTTTCTATTTAAGCGTGAGTGAGTAAGCCACTGCCTTAAACATGAGCAGTTCTGGGAAGCAATTTAGCCTGTTTGCTGTTTTTTTTTTTAAACTGACATTGGACATTTTCCAAATGCATACCACACATCTGCTTAACACTACCAAAATATTATTTTTTTTCCTTTACTGCATTTGTCTCAAGAAGACTTTTGCTTTAATAAAATAACACAAGCACACAAACTGCTTAAAGCTAACGGCCCAGCACAATCATAAGTACAACTCACAAAGCAACTGATGCTTTGTTAAACCTAATTACATTAAAAAAAAAATCAAATATACATATTACAAGGCAAAAGGATTAAGCTTTGGAGGAAAAGAAATTGGAAACAATGTTAGCTATACGTTTATTACTTTTACATAGCAGTAGCTGCTTCTGCATTCAAACGTGTAACTCGTAAATAAATTTACAGTTGCATTATGTATTTGTTATGCTCTTGGTCTCACTAGGTCTGTCTTCTACTATTTAGATGTTAAAAGCACGTTCTCTCCCACAGGTGACCATTGTGCAATAAAAAGACAGCACTGAACAGCAATTTTAACTGTGATCAAACTCCAAATGATGACTTGGAGCTTGTTATTTAAAACAATACTGTGTTTTGACTAAATTCTCAGTTGTTCAAATTAATCTCTTGGTTTATTTTCAATGAAAGGTACTCCCAAGCACCATTCAGGTAGCAGGTTTTGGTGGGAGATAAGCATAAGCTCTGTTGCATAGTCTATGACTGAGGGATGCAAGAGCACACCAATTTTTCCTCAAATTTCTATGCAGATCTATTCTGAGGGAGAAAAAAGAAAATTTTCCTTTTGCATTTTAAAGCTTATTTAACACTTAGCATTACTTCATTTTCTTTATGTGGTATATTCCACTGCAAGACTCCAGTTAGTGTGGAATTAAAATGCCTTTATTAAGCTTTAAGTAGAGTGCATACCAAGAGCATCACACCAGCACTAATGAAACACAGGCCCCAGCACACCCAAAGTGAGATTGTTAATTCAGAGGTAACCAGAGCTGGTTCCTGCCTTGGTGTGTTTGGCAATTTGGAAGTCCCTGCAGTCAGTTTCTACCCATTTGCACCTCAGCCAGCAAATCTGGCAAATTAAAAGGCAGCAGACTTGCATCACATGTGGGTGTGGGTCAGTGAGCAACAGCAGCAGCAAGGATCAGTACAAGGTTCTGCAAAACCGGAGTTCCCATGGGAATTCTGACCATGGGACTTTCTGTTCTCCCAGCTGGCCACAGCAGGGACAGGGCCCGTGACCCCCCGGCCCCAAACACCTTCTGCTCCCACTGCAGGTGTGCAGCACCAGGACCCCACCAGGCACATCCCAATCCCAGCTGTCACCTGCTGACCCTTAGTCCTGCCTCTCCTACCCAGGGACTATTAAATTCTGACATCATGACATAAAGAATCATCCTCATTTCCCATGGGAACGCAGGGGTAAAACGACCCCAGGTCCCAGCCCCAGGTACAGATGTCCCCAGGGTCATTTGCCCCCTGCATTTGCTGAAAGGCAATCCTGAAACAAGTGCTGCAGGCTGTACCCACACACAGGACCACGAGGCAGCATCACTTCTGGAGAAAGGTAACGGCTTTCTCAGAAACAGCATCCCACATCACGCATGGGGACAGGGAGGGGAGGGAAAAGAACAGCTTTCCACTGACAGCAATGCCCTGGACTTTTCTGCGTCTCCCAGGAGAGACGCAGTTGCCATTCCTGAGCATCTTGCAGGTGCTGTCTGCTTCACAGAGGGAAAACACAGCATGAATTTACAAGAAATACAAATTTAAGGGTTTCAAGTCAGATTAGAAACCACTTTCTTTGTTGGTTTGATTGCTTAGCATTATCAGCCTGGATCTGCTCAGGGGCCAAGATTCCCAGAGAGCTTATTGCCAAATATGACATGTACTTGAGATGCCAGTTCGCTCAGGATGTGGAGGGAGTTCCCACTCACTTGACAGGGAATGGCCCAGGCTGTGCTGGAGGGTTGGGGCAACCCCAAGGCTGTGGACCTCAGCCACAGTAATGCAAATTTTCCCCTCTTTCCTCTTTTTTTTTTTAAAAACTTTTGGACATGACACCTAGTGCTTTCCTCAGGATCTGTCCCAGGCCATTCCAAGCAAAGGACACTTGAGCAGTGTCTAGTGCACAGGGATTAGCAAAAAAAAGCGCCTCACTCTAAGGAGAGAGCAGCCAGGTGAGGAAACTGCATCCCTGCAGGCAGCATGAGGGCAGGGGGCTGTGAGAGCCCACCTGCACTGCAAAGAGCAGCTGTGGGCAGCGCCTGCACATCTATTAACACATCCTTCACCTAAATCTGAACTGCTTTTACTTAGCTATCACATTTACCAACTGAGGCTCAAAGCCAAGAGACACTCCACTCTTTCTCACACTCCTGCCAGTCCTGTCCTTGGAAAGAGAAACCCCCAAAATAAATCAGGAAAATCCCCTCCCATCTCACACTGATGTGAGTCTCTGCTGGAATCAAAACTCAAGGACTGGCAATAGGTCCAGATCACCACCTCTTCTGCTTGGGACAAATCCCACCACCTTGTGCTGCTCCTCATCCACCCACCCACTGAACTGAGATGGGGAGAGTCAGGAGAGGATGCTCAGGCCCAGATAAAGGGCCGTGCTGATCTTTTCCAAGCACTTTGTTTAAACCAGCGCACTCTGAAAGATGCAGACCAGAGGGATGGATCTGCCAAAGGCAGCTCGACCTCAACGTGTCACCCTGTGAGCTGCACTGTGGTCTGCCTACACAATTCCCTGGCAGCAGGTGAGCCTGGCATGGTCCAGAACCCAGCAACCCTGACTCCAGAGCTGAGCCTGAGCTATTGCATTTAGGGAAACTTCCCATGAATGCAGACAAAACAACAGTATCATGTAATGCTTTTAAGTCCATCCTTGTCCAATCCTATTCAGAGCAGCTCGGGGTGGGAGTGCAGCAACAACACAGGAGGTTGTGCACCCCTGTCCCACCACTGCTGCATACCAGGGATGCAGCTCCAGCAGCCTGCTCCATCTTCCAAGGAGAGCAAACCCCAGCCTATTTGGCAGCCAGCCTTTCCTTCAGAAACAAGCTGTCCTGGCTGGAGAGCTGGGAGCAACCAGCTGGATTTCTTCCAAAAAGCCCGGTCACAAAGCAACTGGCAGAAGCATTAAGGGAATAAATTTTCTTGGCAGCTACTGGCCAAGTGGCAACAACTCAATCCTTATCAGTGCATTTCCGTGTGCCAGGGAGGAATGCAGACAGCCGCCCCAAAGCCACACCTTTCCAAAGCACTTCTTCCCCAGGAAACTCAACAGGTATTACGATCAGATACTGTAAAATCATCAGTTAAAGTTTACACGTTGTAAAAGAACATACTGGTAACCTGATGGTACTTCTGTGTCTGTGGGATCTGGTGGGATTTATTCCAGGTTTGGATTTTCTGACAGCATGTGGAGTTTTATTACAAAGGCACAGGTATCAAATAAAACCAGCAACATTAGTTTAATTAAAAAGCCTAATAAAAAAAATTAATGCTCAATTTAGACTTTACATACTCCTCCCTTATTAAGAGACTAGTTTTTGTTTTTTTTTTTTTACCCCTCTGGAAAGGTTTTAGTGCAGTGATTATATAGCAACAGAAAAATAAACTAAAAAAGGCACAAACTTTTGTGTTTTGTTTTTCTTTCAACTTTTGCCAACACTTTATATTTGTCTGTTTTACTTCGGTTAATAAATCACTGAATGCAGCAAGAAAATATTCTGCCGATTTCTGTACACTATACAAGAACCCCTACCAACAGTACATTATTTCAGCTTCAGGAGAAATGTACAGCATAGAAAGACTTTTAAAAATATAGTGCCCCATACAGAAATTTTGTTAATTAAACTCGTGGTCTCTTGCTACAGTGTCCTTCACCATCCTCATTACCCCCTTATTGCTGGGACACACGCTGGGACTCTGCCCCTCCGACTCCTCACAGGCTGGACTGAGCCCAAGCCAAGCACTGAAAGAGCAACTGGGGTTGTGCCAAATGGCTCCTCCATCCCCAGCATCAGTGCCTGGCCCATGGCCCCGCAGGGATGGGCTGAGCCCCCTCTCCTCTGCTCTCCGTCAGCATCGCCGGCCACGTCTCAGCGCTGGGAAAGCTTCTGGCTGGAGAGGAAAGGGCAGCTCCCAGTAGGAGTGGGACAGACAGCACCCCATGTCCAAGGTCCGTGCTGTCTGTCCCCCCATCTGCCCCAGGGCTCCTGTCCTCTCCGTGCACCCCAAGGCTCCTTCCTTCTGGGGCTCTCCTGCTGACTCTTCCACTGCATTTGCAAGCGTGGTTAACACATGCTCTACCCCGTCACCAACTTCATGGTGATGAGGTGGAGGGTTTCCCCCTCACCACACAGGTAATACTTCATAAAATAGTAATAGGTTTTTTCCCAGTAACTAAAGGGGTTTTCCCTTTAAATGTATTAGCAGAGCCAAACCCCTCTACCCACCTGAAATTAAGTGCAGCCAGAAATGGTTTTCTCTAATACCTCTGATACCACGCTTTAAAAATTAAAACCTACCAGTCTTCTTTTTCCCCAAGATGTAATTCATGCAAAGTTGCTATTTGTTTAAATAAGTTACAAAAGTTGATACCTCAGGCTAGAAGAAGCTGTAGTCTTGGTTATTCTTTAGTTGGCAGGCACTGTACATACATACCGGGTACAGACACATGCCGAATCTGCTTTGCATTGCTTTTTGCATTGTACAATTCACAAATCTGACATCATTAAAGCAGTTAATTACCTTTGATGGAAGGCTGCAGTGAGGCCATCTACATTTATCAAACAAGCAGCTGGTTAAGATAATAAGTAGACTCCCCCCCACCCCGGCACTCCCCAAAATGCTATTATCTGTCACACGTTGCTTCTCTGAAGTGGTGAGATTTGGTGCGCACATTAATGTGCAAATGTGTTGCCATAGGAACTGCAGCCTCCATTACGCCTCAACGACACCATTCAGCAAAAGCCAAAACTAAAAATAACAACAACAACAAAAAAAATAACCCTTAAAAATAAGATGAAAACAAACAAAAACCCCCAAAAGGCAGCAAAGAGAAAGTCCAACGCACATGCGGAGTCTGGCCCAGGACTGCAGGTTACGCGTGGCTACGGAACAGCGCAGGAGATACTTAGGTTTGATCTTAACTTCACACTATGGTACAATGGGGCTCAGTTCAGCCGGTCCGAGTCTGTGCTGGCTTAGGAAGGAGGGGGAGGTGGAGAGGAGTCGTGGTTACTGGATGCACCCAAGGTCTCTCAGACATTTGGCAGAATGAGGCACATCCAAAAAAAGTGCAACACCAGTGCCGTGGTGGCAGTGCGATGTGTTTGAGTGCGTGCACGCGCTTTCCTCTTCATGCATTGTAGCAAGCGGGTTGGGGCGGGCGGGCAGGGTGTGCCCCCCACCTTTTCTCTGAAAACTATTAACCGGTAGATTACGGTAAGAGGAATGCATATTCTACTTACTGGTGCATGAAATACTGAAAACTGCATTCAAGTAATATCTCTGCACTATTATGAATGCATCACTATGTTATCTTACACTTGGAAAAGGAGAGGACTATGTACACCAGAGCAGTTGTACTATTTTGCAGTAAGTTTCTGTGCTTTACGGAGGTACCTGGGAAGGAGAGGCCGCTGCTCTGCTCCGCCCTGCCGGGTTGCAGGACTCCCAGCACCACCACCTACAGCATGCGAGGAAGGGGCGCTGCTCGGCCGGCCCATCGAGCTGAACGGAGCAAACCAAAACATGACATGAGGGTACAAAAACTCTAACCCAAAACTGGCAAATCAACGCTGATGAGAAATAGAAGGGTAATTTATTATTTTTGAAGGGGGAGGAAGGGGAAAAAATTTTTTTTTTTTTGTTTTGGTTGGTTGGGGTTTTTTTTATTCTTCCCGCAGCTGCAGGCGGTAGCGGTGGTAGCGGACCTGGAAAAACATTCTCTCCAGTAAGGAGCGTGTCATCCCTGGCAGGGCATAATGTTCGACGACACCCACGTGCTTGAACCCCAAGGACTCATAGAGCTTGTGGGCTGCCATCTTCACGGCCGTGGTTCCCAGCACGACGGAGGAGTAGTTGTTGAGCATGGCAAACTCCAGCACTTTGCGGCCCAGGGCCTTGGCGATCCCTTTGCCACGGTAGTTGGAGTCAACGGACATGCGGCGAAGCTCCACCGTGTTGTCTTCCTCGTTGCCCCGCGCTGCCACGATCCCCACTACGTTGCCGTCCAGGACGGCAACCCAGAAGCAGGAACCTGTGGGATATAAAGCAGCACATGTAGTCACCGGCCACCCTGGATGGACAAGTGCCCATTGCCAAACACATCTGGGAGCAGGGTCCAAAATCACCTGTCACACATGGGGACTAACGACCTCCATAAATAAGGACCAAACTCTCTTCTCCCTTGACAGTGTGAAGGAAATGTTTTCCCAAGGAAAATGCACAGGGGCTACAGCCTCCTGTCAGGGTGTTGTAGAGAGCGATAAGGTCTCCCCTGAGCCTCCTTTTCTCCAGCCTAAACAACCCCAGTCCCTCAGCTGCTCCTCACAGGACTTGTGCTCCACACCCTTCACCAACCTTGTTGCCCTTCTCCAAAATCTCAACATCCTTCCTAAGCTGAGGGGCCCAGAACTGGACACAGTACTCAAGGTGTGGCCTGAGCAGTTGCTTAATCATCACCCAAGAAAGCCACTGTTCAACACAGCAGCCAACCATGGGCACTGACAGGTCTCTTGCCCAGATGAAAAGCACTGACTTTCAGTGCTCTGGAGCAATATGTCTTCATCCAGGGGAAGAAAACTCCGTGACAGGAGAAAACCTTGGTGCAGGCAATGGCCTTCTTCCCAGGTGCTAAGCAGAAGAGAACCTGACTTGGGCAAGCAGCTCCATCTTCAGCAACAACCCTGACAACTGCTCCAACCCAAATGCATGGCACATCTCTCTAAGACCAGAGTTACACAGCCCGGGGGGGTGCTCAGGGGGGCAAAGGACCACCCCTCCTCAAAAACCAGGGGGAAACATGAGTAAGACAACTCAGAGTACTTTGTCACTGGAGGACAGCAAAGCATGGAGTGGTAGGAGGTGCCTTTGCAGCTGTTGCCTGCAGGACAAATACACCTTGTGACTCTGAAACCATTCAAAAGAGATGCCCAAGGTCTTCCCCGCTTCCCTATGGCACAGCTCAGCTTCCAAGGAAAAGCTGGGTGCAAACAAGGGGCGGGGAACCAGCTCAGGTTCACCTCAGCACGCTGGACTCATCCCCACATTCAGAGGAATGCACAGTTCCAGTCATGCTTGCTCTTGTTCCACTGTGAGCAAGTCATCGTGCTGCTGCTATCTAGGCCAACAGCTAATTTTTAAAACACCAGGGCCCATCTTGACCCATTTATCATGAGCAGTTAAGATGTCTCTGGTCCACCGCCGCGCTGACAGTGCGGCTTGTTCCCCAGTGCACACTTGGATCTCAGAACGTGATTTATTCAGACATGACCCCAGATGAACACCTACAAGCACTGAAATCCAGCAGCTGCCCTCCCTCTGCATACAAATCACAGGGGAGGGAGCTCACTGCTGGTTTTAAACTGCTCATCTCATGGTGGCTAAGCCCAGTTCACTTCCCAGCCCATCCATCACGCCTCTGGCCACACGGCGAGCACACCAAACATCAGGGCCACAGTGATCCTCACCCTACATGCACGGCCACTGCTTCTGTGGTGTAGCCCCAAAAAGGAGGTTCGGGAATTTTCCCGTGCTTGGGGAGCAGGGGTGGGACGCTTCCCTGGGGCCCCAGTCCTGGGGCAGCCCTCAAAGGTGCCACAAAGGAGCCATCAGCTGGTGTCCGCTGAGCCACAGCCGGTGGCACAGCAGTCACATCCCCCTCATCCAGGCCCATGCACAGCATCTCCTCCTGGAGCTGCTTCTTCAGTAAATCTGCCTCATTTCCCCTCAAACCAGAGATACAACCTAGGTTCCTCTCAACCCGAGGTTACACAATTGCTTCCACGACTGCTTCCCACTTTTATTCCTTATTTTCTCTTCTTAGCGAGCACCTCTTCTCTATGCCCACCAAACCTGAGAGGCTGCTAAAGCTTGCTCAGCAACACTTCCCACATTTGTAAAATGGCACGTTTCTGGTACTTTGAGGTATGCTGAATATTTAAAACCCAAATCTGGACACACCCGCTACAGCAGAGCCACCAAACCTTCACATTCCCAGCCCTTTTGACCACCTTCTCGATACTCCCACACCTGTCCATCCCGGCAGGGACTGGACCTGGTTGCAAGCAGCATGACAGCAAACCTGCACTCCTTGTTGGTTTTTACTTACAATTTTAAAGCTTAATTATAATGATTTTGAGTTCAACATGAAAAGAAATAGTATCTGGCACATCTCCCAGTGTGTGTTGTGCACACAACACTTATAATTAGCCACAGACAGGACACATCTGCTCAAACAATGCGAGTTGTATTCAGATCTCGTTTACACCAGTGCCATCAGTCCCCAAGATTTACACCTTGCTGTCTTCCTTGTGTCTGTGTCTGCTCCAAGGATCACCAGCAGCCAGACCCTTCAGCCTGCTAAAGACACCTCAAGTTCCCAAAGGTGGCTACAAGCCCCGAAACAGCTTTCCCCCACGGGGTTGTCAAATCCCTCCTCCAGGCAGCTGCATCCCATGCAGATGGGGATTTGCTACTACATGACCTCTAAAGGTCTTTTCTAACCCAAACTATCCTATCCTATGATTCTGTTTTCCACAATGCCAGCCAGCTGCAGCTCCTCACCACATCCACTCTTCCAGCAGCAGTGTGGAAGCACCCTGGAAAAACCACCTTGCATGGCCACACCCCAGGACTGGGAGGGGGTCTCCTCTCACCTTTTCTGGACTGAGGATATTGACTCAGAGCATGGCACTTTTTCACACCTAGGATGAAACAAAACTAACTTCATCTCAGCTGTCAGTAATGAGCAACAGCCTTATTTGCAGTGCTATTATTAGCAAGAGCTGACGTTTTACTCTCTCACATGCTATCTGAAAATAATCACTGCTGCAAAGATAAACACAGACCCTGACAGCTACAACTCTCCCTGCCCTTCCAGATACTCATCTCGTGGCAGCATCTCTGTCTCTACCTTCACCCTCACTTGCCTCCATCTTCTGCCAACCCATCACTGTGGTCATCCAAAGCTCTTCCAGCTCACTCCAGGATCTGTTCTTCATGGATGTCTTGCATTTAAGCACAGCTGCCCTGTGAACACCACTCTGAAGCACTGGAGGCACTTTCCAGAGGCACCAGCTGTTTCCAGCCAAACACCAAGCACTCTCCCCTTCCTCCTTCCAGGCTGCCAAAAGCAAAAGTGAGGAGGTGCAGCCATGGAAAAGCCACTACCACCTTCCTCAGCTCTCTCCACTCCCTCAGCTTGCTGCCTCACCACACAATCTTGACATCAGGAACTCACAGGCAAAAGATATAATAAAGGAAGAATTTTTTTTACCATGAGGGTGGTGAGGCACTGGCACAGGCTGCCCAGAGAAGTTGTGGCTGCCCCACCCCTGGAAGTGTTCAAGGTCAGGTTGAATGGGGCTTTGAGCAACCTCGTCTGGTAGAAGGTGTCCCTGCCCATGGCAGACGGGTTGGAACAACATGGGCTTTAAAGGTCTCTTCCAACCCAAACCATTTTGTAAAAAAAAACCAAACAAACCACCTTGTGATGCACACACCTATGAAAAAGGCACAAAATGGCTGTGATGTGCATGACAAGGAACATGGTTTCAGCTTGCTCATGCTTCACAGCAAGGTCAGACATGGTTCCTCAGCTGATGGCACCCAGGGCCTGAAAGCACACAAGATGCACACTGTCTTTCTTCTCTAAATTTAAGGATGATTCCCAGCTTTTGAAGACCAAAGAGGGCATTCTTCTAATCCATCCACCCATCTCCCACAGCACAGGGCTGCCCTCAGACTCCGCACACCACTGCTGGCACCACATCCCGAGGACTTCCCAGCAGCGGTGGCACCGTGCTGGCCACGTATCCTCCACTCCCGCCAAGGAGGACATGCCATGCAATCCTCCGCCTGTGCCTGCAAGCCTCCTCTCCCACCCTCCTCCACTGTCATGAGCTGCACAGCTCTCCCCCACGCAGCCGACGAGGATGGATGGAGGGTGAAAATAAATTCACTTATTTTTGCTGCAAATTCTTCTACACCTTTTGATGAATAAAAGGCCGGTGGGTGGATGGGTGGAAAGACTGGAGCCAAAAGCAATAGCAGAGTACTGCTAGGAGGGAGGGGGGGACAGAGACATCAGCCTTCCTCACCAGCGTGAGTCCCACATGACTGACTATTGCAGGTTCCAACAGCTTTCTTAAGCCCTCAGCATGCAGGGACTACTACCCCAAGCCCCAGAATTGTGTTGCTCTGAAAAAGCAAAGCTCTGTCTTTCACGTACTTTTCAAATACATTTTTTTCTGGAAAAATCTAGTATTCTATACAAGAGCAAGCAAAGCTTTGCTGCCCCAAGACTTCCTGAACTCACACTTGGGTCCTCCCTAGTTCCAGTGCCCACACACAGCGGGGTGATGCCTGAGCCAGGTAAAATTTATCCCTGTTTTTCTCAGGGCTGGAGAGAGGACAGAGCAGATCCTGCAGCCACCACTGGCTGTTGGTGCTAATTTTGCATGGATGCATCCCTGTGGGAAGGAGTTTTCCTTGGAAGCTCAGCACAGGGCAAGTATGGAAATCTTGCCCCGAGGCACGCCAGTCTTCTCTCTTTTTCTTCAGGCATGGCACTGCTATCTATGCAGCCGAGCTCTCATTAATTCCTAGAGGCTTATGCGTGGAACATAATTTCTAGACAGACATGCATCTTCTCAAGGCAATATCCCTTCAAGCAGAGACTGTGACTTTCAGTTCTGCTTTGGCATGTCATAGCAACACAAATGTGAGCAATTCCCCTACTGGCTCAAAGCTGTCACAGGTGATGTCCCTGGAGCATCATCCAGATGAGGGGACTGGCAGAGACGCTCGGCAGTTTCCATCGCCACCGCTGGGAACCCACCAGGACAGCACCAGCTCCTCTGCATCCTTACAGCAGAGCCAGGAAAGCATCCTGCACAGGGCAAACATCCCTCTCCTACATTTTTCCCCAGGCCACTATGAAGGGGCAAAAGGAAAGAAAAAAAAATCCAAACACCAAAAAGCTCAAAATAATTTCTGTGTGTAAGACAGGGTCTGTAATTGCCTGTGTTCCTTGCTCTTAATATACCTACATCAAGGCTTGCCAAAAGTGACAGGCTTGCTAATCCCACAGATCCAAATGCCCCCGACCCCTCCCTGCGACCCCCTGACTGCAACACAGCTTGGTGTGACACCACCACATGGAAACACTGGCACAGAGGAGGTGCAACACGCTGTCACGTGATGGAGCTTCAAGTATTTGCTCTTGCAGTCGCTTGTTCAGCTTCCTGTGCCATCTTTTGGTGTATTTTTGGCCAGAGCAGCAGCTCTTGGTGCCAAGCAGGGATGGTCTGAGCAGGGCAGTACAGAGGGAATCAGGACCCAGTGCAGAGCCATTTTTACCTATTCACCAATAACCTGCTAAAAAGCCCCAAATTCAGCATCTGGGCTCCCCTCCTGCCAGCATTATTTATATACATCGCTTTAGGAGAGACAGGCTGTGCATGGCAGCAAGTGGACGGAGTCCCCCGCCCACAGCTGGCTGTGTATTGCTGATGCCATTTAAATTCCTGCCCTTTTATCCTGTCTGGGTTTTGAAGAAGGAGAAGATGAACTACCCAGTACTTGAGGCAACTCTCCCTCCTCCTTCCCCTCCATCCTCGGTGAAACACGGGGCAGAGCAGCCGAGTTACATCAGCATCAAGGGAGAAAGGAGGCTCTTCTGGGGACAGCTTGGCTGCCGTGATGTGAATGCTGCCGGCGGGAGGAGTTTGGGGCACAGACGTGGCACATCGGCTGCCACCCAGCCAGACACAGGCAGCCTGGGTGCAGGGACTAACCAAGGACAGGCAGCAGCTGTCCCTGTCACTGACTGCAACTGCTCAGCTAGCCAGGATGGGGAGGGATTTATGTCTGTGTTTATGAGGCATGCCATTATCCTAGTATTCCTCCTTACCTCCATCTTTCCCATGTGTTGAGTTTTCTCTCCTTTACACCTTTCTAGTTTCCCTTGGCTTCAAGCAGAGCTGCATGACAGCTCCCACAAGTTCTGCTAGTAACTCTACACTTGACTTCAGTTAAAAGGCATTTCTGGAGGACTTCTACAAAATAATGGCATTTTAGTGTAGTTCATGGCTGAAACTGGGTGAGACATGAGAGATCCTGACTCAGACACTCCTGACATCCATGAGCATCCCTGTGCACCAGACAAGACCCAGTTGTGGGGGAACAAAACATGTCAGGGACACAGGAATTATTCATGTATGAAATGAGAAATGCTGTGGGACACCTTCCTCCCCATCAATAACTCCACATAATCTACCACTGCAGGACACATTGCCCTGTTACAAATAATTCCCTGCTGGAAGAGCACAGGGCAGTGCATCTATATGCCAAGGGTGGGTGACATCCCTTGATTCATGGAGCATCTGAGCAGCAGGCAGTGAGATCACCTACACAGCATGAAAAGAGATTGATGATTTGGTTCTGAGCAACCAGTTCATCTACTTCTCCATCTACCTTCTTTTCCATTCTTGTTACCTTTCACCTGTGTTGTTACCAAGGGCTGAAGGTACTTGCAACAACCCCAAAGCTCAGGCAAAGCCTCCAGAATTGCAAGCAGCAGGGAATCAGTGGGATGACAGTGACATCCAGCATTCAGTCTGCAAAACAGCCACAGTGCAGTTCCGTGGACATTCGCTACCAGAAACACTGTGACCACAATCCACCACAGCAGTGGGTCCCAAACTGCCCCAGGAGACAGGAGTTCAGAGGTGGCCTCTGAACTGATAAACCTGAGCATGAAATGAGAGAGTGATGGGTTTTTGGGCTGCAGGCAACAGCTGTCCTAAGCATCAGTGCAAACCCCAAACCATATTTGCATTCACAGTGGTATATGCTGTAACATGCCAGTGCTGATAAACCTGGAACAGCAGCACGTGCTGCACAGGTGATGGCCCCACTGCAGCTTTCCCTGCACCTGGGGGTGGAAGGGATGGTGGGGTTGCAATTTAGAGTAACAGTACGAAAACTTTCATCAGTGCCTGCTCCATGCTTTCTGATGGAGCTGGTCCAGCCTCAAAAGCACGCAGCTACTTCAACACAGGTATTCTGTTTTGGGGTGCCAAAGCCCCCAGAAAATGCCTAAGATGTTGATGGCTAGCTATAGTTTGCTTTCACTCTAATATTTTGACAGGAAAAAAGAAAAACACATCCTGCAGTAAAGGGACTTCAGGAAGCGGCCAGGTTTGGTCCTAAACAGCATCTCCTGCTGTCACTGCTGGGGGCATAACCCAGCGGGCATTTCTAATCTTCTTAAAACCTCTGCTTTAAACCTCACCCTGTTCCTCTGCAACACCTCTATGACAGCTCCTGCCCACGCACCTTACTCCCGGCAAAGCTTTGTGAGGACCCAGCCTGGATGCCTGGATCAGTGCAAGCTGTTAGTGGCCGTGCCCTGTGTCAGCACTTCACTGGTTGATTTTACAAACAGGCTTAAGTCCCCTGGGGCCCAGAGTGTCACCACGTGTGACAGCACCGGAGGGGGGTGCTCAGAAAAGCCCCAGGAAGTGCTCGGCACAGTGCAGGAACAGGCTTTTGATGAGACAGCTAGAAATGCAGGCGATGCCGCAGATGGGATAAAGACAGCCCTTCCAGCACATTTCAGAGGGTGCTATATTAAGAAGTGTAACAGCAGGACTTTAAAATCTATCAGGCTCTTTTTGCTGGCCATGCTGCACCTTGAAAAGCAAAGACTTTAATAAAGCCAATGTATAACAACTGTTCAAGAAAAAGCTGCAAGAAGCAGTTGTGGGGGATTAGAAGTAGCCTGGTTATCTGGACAGATTTAGCCTAGCCCATCGCTCTGCTCTCTGCTGCTGAAAAGAAGGACATGGCACAGAGAAAGGAGAGACAAAACCACAGATGTAGCAACCAGGGTCTACCTGCTGCTGGGTCGTCAGGGGAAAGCACAGATTGAGAAACCAGGCAGTGTCTGTGGTTTTGGCATGTGAGCAATTGTTATCGATAAGCAAAGAATTAAACAGCTTAAAGAAGCGGATAAAGACTAGGATTGTGAGTTTGGCCCAGCATTGTCCTCAGGGCTGACTGGGTGATGAGTCCTAGCACAGTGGAGCTGGCTCAGCAGAACAGACTGGTCTGCACAAATGGACAAAACCAGAAAAAAGTATTTAAACTACTTTCAGGGTAGATGCTCCTTACGCATGCAAAATACACACTGAGCCGATCAACTGCAGAGTCAGGCCTTAAGTAAGCCTACCTTCTAGAATTTAGACTGGTTTTTAGTTAGAAGTTTTAAGGAAAAAAGAAATCAAGCCCTTCTGCCAGCACTGCTAGCCTGGGTCCTGCCAGCTCCAAAAGACTGATGTGACAATTAGCTCCTTGTTAGTGAAATTAGTTTACAAGATCAAATGTGCTGCTGGTTGTGTTTTAAGCCAGCTCCTTAAAAGGACATTGTTAAGGCTTAGTCTCCGTCTTCTACATCAATCTTTCACTACATGGCTTTATTGCTTTCAAAAGGTACTGAATTTCCCTTGAAGCAATTTTCACTTCCAAACATCGAACAAACTGGAAAATCTACAATTATTGGATGTCCTAGAATTCATTATTTGTGGCTGACTTTTACTTTATATGCTTTACTGTAAAAGGGGACTGAGCAATAACCATTGAATGGCTTTCTTTAGCTTAGCAGTTGGCCGAGCCATAAATCAAACAGGGAAAATGGACAGAATCAATCTGATTTTCACCATCCATCACTGGTCTAAATTTAGCCAAGGCGCCCTTTATTCAAAAGAAGTGCCTATATCTACACAGGTATTGCACCAAATGCTTCACAGCAAAGGGAGAAACTAAGGTTCATTTACTTAAGGTTAAATAATAAGCGCAATTCTGAGCTCTACAAAGACTTCCAAGGAGTTTTACACTGCTCTGAGGTGAACAACCTTTGAGATGAGTCACTCTTCAGGAGAGCCCCTCTTCTGCAAAGACCCCAGCTAAAGCCTACAGAGCTCGCTGCAAACTACTCCTTTCAGTCAGGAACAAGGTAGGTAAGATGAATTGCACCCAAGATGCAAGTTCAAACTTAAGATATGGCATAATCATGCATCAGGACAGAATAACTCATCTGTGCCTAGCTCTTGAAGTAAAAAATGAGGCTGACAAGTGCCTCCCCGAAAAGGTAGAAAAGGGAGCGACTAAGAACATTTGCATATTTAAAAAGTGACAGACAACCAAACAAAAACCCCACCCAACAAAAAAACCCACAAGAAACCAAGTCATGTAAAGGGTGCATATATTCAGCCAAAACGTGCTGCACAGCATGCTTCAGTGCTCCTGAGCATGGTTTTAACTCCCTTAGCACATTCTTGCTGCCCTCACGAGTCTGTAAATGAGGACTTTCCTACCACGGCAGCCGAGGAGCAACAATGACAAGGCAATATTTGTGGTGCAGAAGTACTGGCCAGAAAAGTCTCAGAGTCCAGGGCAGCTCCTCCACTTTCCTTCCTGGGACAAACTGGGAACTGACAGACAGGGACTTGCACTTCAGCAAGCCCTGCACAGCAAAGAGGAGCTACCACGATACTTTCCTAACACCAACAACGAATATGGCTCTGCTGCACTCAAAGCCTTTAGTTCTGCACATGGCAGTAGTTTCACAAGAATCCTACCTTGTTGCTAACACAATGAATCAAACCTCCCTGACCTCTAACTTTTCATAATCTATAGGAGTGAAACAGCAGTCACAAGGAGTTATATTCTCTCTGAAACCACAGTGAAGAATTTAGTACTCAATACTGAGGAAGAAATCAGAAAAAAATAAAAGGTTCAGGACACAGATTTTGTACAAACTACAGGCTGAAGTCAGGTGCTACATGGCTTGATCTCCGTAAGTCTGTTGCAAGCAATAAGTATTTCCTCTTTCTAGCACAACATCTTGAAATCGTGCTGCACACACAACCTTCCCAGAGCACAGGCATCCAATAAGGACACCACTTATCATCAGTTGGGAGAAACTATCACTAGCTGCTACACCAAGATGAGCCCCCCAAAACCATTACAGTGGATTGGGAAGAGCTCAAGAGGAGAGGAGTGAGGGTGTCTCACTACCTCTGCCCTCCCCAGCCACTCCTCAGGGGTACTCATTTGGGTATTTCTCACTGGACCAACCCTGTCTGACCCCCAACCACCTGGTCAAACCTATTCCCTTAACCTCTGGGGAAGGAGTACACGACTAAATAACAGGGAAACTGGGAAAGATAATCAAGTTAAGGAGAATCAAGCTTGGGAGAACCAGCCTCAGACTTTCTGCCCTACTCCCATCAAGGCAGCATGTTGTCTCTGCAGAGATGTTCATCCTGTCATGGAAAGGGATGAAAAAAAAGCAGTTTCCATCTCCAGCGTGCCAAGAAACAAGGCCTTTCCCTTGGAACAGGGTCTGACATACTTCTGACGTCCAAGGTTAGAGGCAGCAACAGGACTAATGCTACAGTATGTAGCAAATCCAACTACTGACCCATTTAAATAAATGAATAGATAACTATCAAACCTCTCTCTGGAAGCAGACATTCTGGGTATTCTTGACGTGCTTTAAACACCACCACACTTCTAACACTGGAGGACTTCCTAGAGCCATGACTCTCTCCCTACAACACACCAACCAGCCCATCCCATTTGGGAAGAGCAGGAAAGGAGGGCCTTTCCCCACCACACCCTCAGGTGTTCCCCAGTCCTGCTGGGGCTGAATCTGACCTATTGATAGCTTCAGGCACCTCCTGGTATCGCACCTTCCCACATCTCCAACCCAACCCTTAACCGGGTGGGTGGTGACTTCCATGACCAGGCAGAACCAGCAGACAGCATACCCCTACTTTCTCATCCCCCTGTATTTGTAAAGCCTGGTTTTGGGAGATGCTGAGCCCTCCTGAGATGGTGTCTGAGGGTCCTCAGCCCTTCTGAGGCAACTGGGACAGCCAGGACTGCCAGGGACACTGCAATGAGTGCTCTCTCCTTGAATATAAGCACAGGCCTTTTTCCAGCAGGAGAAGCCTGTGAAGGCAACCTACCATCCTGCAGGTACCACCTCCCCATGGCCATCCCACCACAGCTTCCACTGTGATCAACGCCTTTCTTGTCTGCAGCCCTCTTACTTCTCCAGATTTACTGTGAATTTGTAATCCCTGGGGGCTGCTATATTGATCCCTAACTCAGCCAAAGCAAGCCCTGGGGTAAGGTTGCTCCAGTGTGTCCCACCTGCACATGCCAAGGTAAAGGCTTGCCCCAACCCACTCCGCTGGAGCCCTACACAGCAAGAAGGGCAAACACTGCTTCGGGACACCACCTCCTTCTGCCACGAGTCATAGAATCCGACAATGATCTGGGTTGGAAGGGACCTTGGAGATCATCTATCTCCAATCCCCCGCCATAGGAAGGGATGCCTTTCAATAGAGCAGGGCGCAGACCCCAGCAAGGCCTCCCGAGCAGCTGAGCCGCCATCCCCACACTTGCTCCAACCTTTAACTCTCAGCAAACCAGTGGCAATGCCCCATGTGAAGCCAGGGCCCTGCTGTGGTGCAGAACAAGCACACAACTGGATGTCCATTCTTGTTAAAGCCAACATGTTGCTACATCCCTCTCCCAGCACATCAAAGCCAATGTGACTTGGGTATAATTCTACTGAACTCCACTAGTCCAGACTGAAACTAGCACATTTATTTAATGTGGCAGCACAAGAAAATTCCACATCCGTAAATACACGAACATCTGTCAGGCTGGGCACAGACAATGGACCTGTTGTGGATGATGCATTAACAGAAAATGAAAACTACGTGTAAATCTCTACATCTCTAAAACTAAAAAAGAAAAAAACCCCAACCTTTGCCACACATTCAGACTACCATGCTAGAACAATCAGGCCAGAAAGTCCCTACAAAAGCCTAATCCAGATCTCCTGTGATAAGCATCTATCACCATCTTACACCCTACATCCATGTGAAGAGGGCTCCTCTGAGCCCCAGCCTCAATACCAGTCACAAGAGCTGGGGATTTGAAAGACATCTGTGAAATAAATTACTGGAGTGAGTAGGTAACAGGCCATGTTTCATTCCATCAGGAAGACACGTGGCAAATGAAGGGCAGGCTGCTCAGGGCTAGTGAAAGCAGACACCTTCGCGCCGTGCACCCTCAGACTGAGGCACGCTCATTCACAAAGGATCTGCGGAAACAGGATCAGCTTACAAATACGAACAGCACTACAGCAACCAGAGCCAGGAGAGACGCAAATCCACACAAAACTGGGTAGAAGTGCAGTATTTTGGGGATCTGCTGGATTTTCCCAACTACAAAGACAACACTAAACCCCCTGTACCCGATGCTAAGACAGGGCAGAATGAATAACCAAGAGCAGGTTCACAACTACAACTCCTTTTTCCAATGCACCAGTATTCCCTAAAACATCATAAATTCATCTTGCAGGCAGATGATAGCATATATAGCAAACCCAAGGTTTACCACCATTTATGTCACACGTCTCCTGTAACTATCCAAAGAGCACTTGGACCTATACTGTCCCTAAGTATATGCTAAACTCCTAGCAAGAGACAAGGAATTTAAGCCCATGATTAAGTTAAAGCAAATGCTCCACTGAATTTTTAAGCCAAACTGTCCCAAGAGTTCAGTCTCAGTGAATATGGGGGGTTATGTGAAGATTTTTTTTTAGAATTTCACTGAAATCCTCTTTAGCTATTTGAGTTATCCATGAAAAATGTTCCCACTTCTCAAGAATCCCTGCAGATGCTTTGATGTTTTTCAGACTACTGATGGCTCAAAAAAAGCCCCGTAAAACCCGATGATGGCTTATTCCCAAACGAAAATCACTGTCCGAGAGGCACAGCTTGATGTTATCCTCTGAACACTGACAGCTTCTGAAACCCCACCAGACGTAGATTTTCATAGCCATTAAGTGAATCTAATTGACTTTACAAGCAGCAAAAGCCTGAAAAGGTGTTTTACAAATACCCCTTTTAAACAGTTTGGATTTGAAAAAAAAAAAGTCTCTCATTAGCATCCCTATTGTACAATAACTTCTACCCCACTTGCTTTCTCTCTTTTTCAACAAATCCCACTAATGATATAATTCCACCAAGGAGGACTTTACCAGGATGCTCATTGCTGTTCAGCAGCCAGGTATCTGCCATGCTTTTATTGCTCTGCCTCTCACTAACCATCATCTGAATTAGCACTTAGAAATGGCAGGTGCTCCAAACCAGGCTGTTTTCAAAAGCTTCTCTTTGCAGTTCTACTATTTAACATTATTTTAAATTGGAAGACTACAGATTTAGGTCTTCCCTGGATTCCCACTAGAAGTGTTACACAGTGTTTCTGATGCTGTTATCTAGATCCAGGGAGGATGAACAGATTTGGCACCTCCAAAAAAAGAACAAAAAGCCCTGGTCTCAGCAAATGAAGTGGTTGGGTTTGGGGTTTTTTTCTTGTGCACTTTGACTGCAATAACAATTTTATACATCCTGTTAAAATGGGAAGAATTAGGTTTGTAAGAAAAGTCATAGGGGAAAAGATCAATGGATACATCTGGAAGTGATGTGGGTCAGATGCTCTAAAGAAGGTGTAAGAAATGTTGTTGCTGGCAGCTCATTTGCCTTTAGGTAAAATGTTCTCCCCCCACCACTGACATGTGGGTTTGTGCACTGACGCACTGTTTTCAGCTTAGCAGACACAATAGCCTCGTGCTGCTGACTTCTATTTATTTTCTCATCTCTGTTATTCTGAGTCTTCTACCAAAAAAAAAAGTACGTGCACTCACCATGCAAAATATCTGAACAGCAAACTAAGAAGGAGAAGAAAGGACATATACAATGATATTAGGTAAAGGCACATAAATTGAAAATTTTGATGGAAGGAAGGGGGAAATCAGAGATACAACAGAGGGATCCCAGGTATGGGACCACCACCCATGGGAAATGCCAGAAGTGATGAGTGAAGCAAGAACTAGACCAGACCAAAAATCACTGGATAATTCAACCCAGGGATGGACAAGAGACCTGAGCAGAATTCAAAGGAATGCAAGTATTGCAGTTTGACCCAGGACTGGAAATGTCGGATGCAGAACTGCTGTGCTAGGGGATGGAAGCGGGGAAAAAAAATAACTCAAGGAATCACTACTGGTTATCTGACAGCTGTTGGAGTGAGTATTGAATGCAAGGTGCACTGAGGAGCTACCCATGACCAGACAGCTGGTCCAGCACCCCCCATTTCAATTAGCAGCACTAGCACAGAGCCCAAGAGCTGCAACTGTAAAAACCAAACAAACTTGCACTGCTGATGCCGGTTTCCAAGTCAGGATTTGAGCACACTGGCAAGAGAGAGTGGGAGCAGCTTCTATAGCAATGACTGGTGATCAAGGGTAAATCTAGGCAAGCAGCTTACTTAAAAATGCAGTTTTTGTCAGTGCAAAACAATTCACACATTTGTCCTGAATTCACCAAAGGTGGAAAATGAAAGGCAGAGGAAAGCCAGGCTGGCACTAACCCTGCACAGAGCTCATCCCCCAGCATCGCTGGCTGGGGCACCGGCACACAGCTCAGTCCTCCAAGGAGCACAGGGGATGGATGCCCCAGCAGCCAGGGCTTCAGAGATGGACCCCCTCAACACCACTTCTTCAACTACTACTGTGGTATAAAAGACCTAAATATGTAATTCAAACAGGGCCTGGGATGCAGGAAATCCCAGCACTGACTCAGTATAGATTTAATAGTGCCATGAAAAGTGGGACCTGCCTGAGGGGCAACAAACACTTAACCATATCATGGCTCTACCATGATCAGTATTTTTAAGTATACACTTGGGTCTGACCTGTGCTTCTTAAGGAAAGCTGTAACAGAGCCAATCATTCCATTTTGGGCTGAAAAAAGCATTACACCCCCCACTAAACACAGATCCTTGCTTTGTCATAGTGAAAAAACAGAGAGGGAGTAGTAAGCCAGCTTAGTTTGGACCAAAACTATCCCCCCTTTTACTTTCCAGTTCCTGAACTGAAAAATCATTTTCTCACAAAACCTCTGGATTTCAGTTTTGCCACTTGCATAAGTCCTAGAAACAACACATGAATTTTAAGTGACAAATATTACTTGCAAGTTACAATTTCAAGCAGGACAGACTGTGGTGGGAATAATGTGTTGTATTATTCCATCAGCGTTTACACTGTTGCAAATCCCATTTTAAATAGCAGTATCTCATGTAGCCACTTAAAAATACAACTGTAATACATGCTTCCCATTACCAATTTTGAAATGTCTCCTTTCACTCACAGAATCTCATTTTAAAGCAGAAGCCCAGCTTGGCACTAAGCCCTGGGAACCACAGGTCTACGTTTTAGGATTATCCTGTAAGAAATACAATTTTTGCTTTTTGTAAGAAACACTCTTCAAACAGTTACAGAAGATAATGAATGATATGCTGTCATAAATTGTTAATTGATTGCTGGGGTCCAATGGGCCAATAGATGACTTAAAAGAATGGCTCAAAGCCATCTGTAACAGATACCACAGCTTGTACCATGCTCTGACCAGACTGCTATGAACTAATTTTTGATGCACCCATAATGAAGGACACAAGGCTTCTTGGCAATTCCATGTGCCCCCCCCTTACCAAAACATAAAAACAAAAGACAAACAAAAAAAACCCCACCCCAAAACCAAAAAAAACCCCACAAAATTATTATTACTTGGTTACAAGGAATAAATTTGTCAATAGAAACTAGGTAAGACATGCTGCTATCTTTGGATTTTCTTTAAGACTCCTTTCATTAGCCACCTGTCAGGATAACAAAATGATGCCTCAGCTTTCTACAGAATGGAAAAACAAGTAAAAGGGAAAAAGAAAATCTAAAAATATTCTTTGAAGGTCCCTGTGTTGCTGATGCAGAAAGTAACAACAAAGGCTCATACATCCCTCAGCTCATCACAGAACCAGATACCAGCAAAACACTCTAGGTCTCTCTTTTTGCTGTAGTCTGGAAGGGAGTAGCATCAAGCATGTGATTATTTGTAACAGATCCCCAGCACTGCAATACCAAAATAAAACCATGCGCTCTGCAATACACCAGCAAACAATGCTGCGAGCTCCCCGAGGGGCTCACGGCCACCCCAAAAGTCGTTCCCATCCCTAGGAATTAAATATGACTGGCCTGAATCAAGATCTAAGCTTACAGAAGGAATTTCAGAAGTCCACTCTGAAATTTGGGGAGATTTTGAATGGTTTGACTTCTTGAAAAATCAGGCCATGCATTTAGACTTTTACGTAAAACCAGGTTTTTTTCAATGTATTTAGAGGTCTTCAAGTAGAGAGCAATCCCCAATGGCAATTTCTAAAGTGTTAAGATCACTGGTGGTGCACATTGAGAGGAAACAACATGACCCAGACACTCTTGGGTAATCTTAACAGGTTGAATATAATAAATAAATATAACAATGTGAGAATAAAATTTTTCAGTTCACATTCCTACATCCAAAACTCTGTGTCAAGAGGGGCTCAAAGCTTTGTACCTTTATAACTCCTGCCACTAGTCAGGTATCCAACATAGAGCCTAAATTTAAGCTGTTATGAAATCTTAACCTGAAACAGACTTTTGGGCAATGGTTTTAAATCTTGGCCATTCCTAAGAAAGCAAGACAAAGAAGAAGAGCTGCCGAAAACCCTTTATAACCGTAATAAATTTGCATTTAAACTTGTGAATAAAATTCTGGAGTCAGAATCCTTTTTGGTTTATTCACTAAGACGGTCATGAGAAATTGCATACAACCATGCCACAAAACATCTAACACTGGAGAAAACATTAAAGAAATTACTCAAAGCTAGAAAAAAACCCCAGGACACCTGATGTCCCTGCCTCCTTCATGTTCCTACGACCCAGTGTGGCTTGTTTGCTGGTCTTGAGAAGTTAACTGTGCCTAAAAAACTCCTGACGTTCAATTTACACAACTGGTTACTTCTTGTACTGAAGAGTAATTACCAGCACTGGCATGTACTGAGGATTTTAAACACCTGCAGGTTGAGCTTAGGTTCAGTAGCATCATATCCACCCAGTCATGGCTACAAGTCCAACACTGCTGCATTAACTGATGGTAATGTCCATGAGGGACTGACTACTTTTAGAGAGAATTCTTGAACACATGGGGAAAAGAAAAGTCACATTACTCTGCAAAATTTACTATAAAGTCTATTTTCTTCTAATTTTGATATGGGACAGTGCCAAACTCGTGGATCTAAAGGGAGAGCTATTTTTATCTTACGGATATGCACATTGAGTAATGGGTTTGTTGCATATGTTCCTGCTCCTGTGATAAATAAATAGGAAGGGGGAGAGGCTGCAGCAGCTTGCCCACAAACATGTTTATTCCACTGGCTGTGGATGACACAGCCCTGAATCCACAGACTGCTCCCCTCATCAGGCAACTCCAGTTTTCCTACGTTGGCCCTTGGCTGACAGCATCACGCTTCTACTCTGTACTACCTGAGCCCCACAAAAGCGGGGGGGAAAAAAAATGAAGATTTTGTGGGGTAGAAAGACCCTGCAGGCCCTCCAGAGGGTTGAGCAGAGCTGGCCCACATGGCTCAGCACTGCAAGGGACCCAAGCTGTGCCACCTCCTGATCTACCCAAGCTCTTATCAGCAGGGCTGCAGCACTGGGCTGGGACTTCTGCCTCGCGCTTGCTGCTGGGACCAGGACAGCCTTGGTCAGCTCTGGGAACACGGGGCGGGGGTAGGGGCTGGTGCCAGCAGTGCTTTGCCTCGCTCGCTGTGCCCATGCTCCACGCCTGCAGCACGGGGCTGCCTCCAGAAGGAAAAGCCAAGGCTCCAGCGCAGCGCAATGAGGCAGCCACGAGTGAGGGAGTGCCAGTGTCAGAGGAGGCGGGTTTTGGGAGGCAACCCAACTCTAAAGACATTTTACACTATTCAAATGAAACCAAAATATTTCAGCCCATTAGTAATGCTGGACAAAGCATCCCTAACACCTGGAAACATGAGTTGTTTTGCATCTTGCTTTCCAGAAAACTCTGCACTGGAGATGAGAGATGCCAAACCAGGCAGTTCCATGCTGCTAAATTGTAGAAACCCAAAAGCAACAGTAGGAATTGGGGAGCTGAAGAATCCCTGACTGTCCCACTTGCAGGAGGTCAGCTTTGGAAATACTTTCTTACAAAATATTTCCCATATAAAGTATATGACAAGCCTGTAGTCCTAATCTTGCAGGATCTCTTTGCTACGGAGGTCACATCCCTGGAAACACTCTCATGGAACTGCAGAGAGATGCCAGCAGTGATACGCTCACAGGACAGACCCTCCTCTGCCCGAGGAGAACTTCAGTTCCCAGCAGTCATAGGAAGCAGAGCTGGGAAACACCCAGGTGGAGATAAGGACACAGCCTCTCCCGTGGGTTTCCCAGCCCCACACAGAACTCCTCACCACTCTACACAGCAGTATGGGAAGGGCGAGCATGAAAATCCCAATAGAGGACAGACAGCTCAGGGGTTTGGCAGATGCATGAGGTCAGGGCACTGCAAAAGCCAGCAAGAAATGCTGAAGATAGGGATGCTTCAGATTCCAGCTGCCTCTTGGGCACCAGGACTGGGGCAGGGCTCTCCAAAAACACATTCCTCCACTGGGAAGCAGTAGCCCTGAGCCCTCTCTGGCGTCAGGTAACTAAGCCCTTTCTTTGCAAAGCAAGAGCTGCTCTATCCTTTCCAAACAATGTTATCATTTGGCAGCTTCACTCCTGCTTATCTAGCAGCTTGAGCTTTATCCAGAATGTGGAAGAACTGGGCTCTGTGGCCACCCCTCTGCCCGGGGGCTGAGTGGGGAAAAACACCCCCCACCCCCTCTCCCTGTGTCTTTGGAAGGGTTTAGGCATGGCAGAGCAACCACAGCTCCAGGGCTGAGGATCTCCTCCCAAGGTAGACCCTGTAATTTCCCTGCACCCCAAAAGTCACTGTTGCTCATCTCAGAACCTCCCCATCTCTCAGCACTTACAGAGCAGAGGTAGCAGGAGCCACATGATCCACGCTAGCTGTTCACCCTGCAAACGTCATGCCAGAGCGATTGAACTCACTGCCAACAGGCCTGATGCAAGGCACAAATACTTGCTTGTTATCCAGTCAAACACCTCACTGCAGGCACAAGACACCTCAAAAGGTAGAGGCAGCAAACAGTTTCACCTCCTCACAACCCAACTCCGGACCCACCTCAACTGACGTCCTTCTGGCAGAAGGGCATGATCCCAGAACCTCTGCCAAGAAGGGCAGGATATCCCTCCCTTGAGCTCAGCTGAGGAACGTGCCACCCAAGAGCAGCAGAAATTGGACCCTAATGAGCCATCCTCCCACAGTCCCTCTTCCTTAGGGCCCTGTCCCCCAGGGAGGTTGGGATATCTGTGCAGGCTCTTCATGTGCACCCTCATGTATGGGGTACAAAGGGCAGCAGGACAGGGAGGCTCTGCTCACTCCTGGGTGGACACAGGAGAGCGAACCACCTGTCCCCTCCCAGCATGAAGCAACCAGAGGTGCCCACCTGCCCACAGAGCAGGAGCCGGAGCCATGCGGCCGCTGCCGAAAGCCCCAGCCCTCAGCGCAGCGTGGTTAATGCGACCCGACACCTCCTGCAGCAGCACTCCAGCTTCGGCTGCTGCATCACGCCAGGCAGATGCCCTCAACACCCCACCAGGTCCTGCGGCCTCAGCTCTCCAGGCTGCCCATCTGTGCTGTCTGTCCATCCTCCCCGGCAGCACTGGGCGCTGCGACGCAGCCACCACGCTTGTCACCAGTCCCCAAACTCCCGACAAAGGCCAGCTGCCGCCACCACCACCAGGTCTTTGCACCACCAGGACAGGTATGTGCACCCCTCAGCAAACCCTGCCAGCAGCAGGAGGTAGCTCTTTAAACAACCACAGAAAGACATGGAAATTCATCAGCCAAAGCCCCAGCTCCGCTCGCTTTGGGGGGCAGCAGTTTTGCATCGGACACAAGGAGTCTTGGTTTCCCTAAGCTCTCTAGCGGAGACCTCAGCCTCACAAGCATCTAACACACCAACCACTGCAAAAAAACATACAACACAACCAACCGGGACAGAAGCTCGAAGAGACACTGTAAAATTGATTAGTCATCAAAATCATCAGACCATAAAAGAAGCTCCAGCTGTGCTCATCTTTTTTGTGTGGATAAATGCAAGACGCAGGGCTCTATTTAAAATTAATTCCCTTTTTTTTGGTTGGGGTTTTTTTTGTTTACTAGAGCCTGTTACTCTGGTTGACAATTAAGCCCATTATCCAATTCCTTTATTTTTCACCACCCCAGTAGTCTTTTTTTAATAGCCTTTGAAGAAGGAAAAAAAAGCAAGGTAAATTCCAATAAGTGCTATTTTAAAATTAAAAATACAAGTTTACAAAGAGCTCAGGAAGGTGTTTGAACCATTCAGCCTTCTGTTTTAAGACCCCAGCATGGACTCAACACAAACAATTCCTTTCACATAGTAAGCAATTTCAAGTCACACCGCTGTGTACAAGCTCCAAGTTAAGCACTGGCCCAAACATTCTGTCAGACCCTTGGCATAAGTGCAGGAGGGCAAGAGAAAACAAAGATTTAAATTTTGGCTAGTGTACTTCTGCAAAATCACTGTCAGCACATATTTTTATATTTCTGCAAAATCACTGTCAGCACATGTTTTCATATTTCTGCAAAATCACTGTCAGCACATATTGTACAAAATCCACCAGAGGAAAATTCAAACAATCACTAACTTGGAGGTGAGAGGTTCAAAAAAACTGCAGAAGAAAAACCCTAATATGGTGTAACTCATGGAATTGTTCAACACTAATCATTAACCTCAGTGCTTATGGTATCCCATTGCAAAATGGGTCCTTTTGGCTTGGTTATAAAACTGCCCCACATGTTTTGTGGATGCTTTCACAATCCTGCCAAGAATGATCCATTTTAATAGTTAAAACATTCCCTCACTGTAGATGCTTGCCTTACCAGAGGCTATTTGCTGTAGATGCTCTCTACAACAGTACCCCAGCCCTGAGCACCACTGAGAGCCGGCTGCAAAAACAACAGGTTTTTGTGCCTCGGTAGCTTGGATTCCAAGGGCAAAAACCTCAGCAAAGCCGCAACCGACATCTTTATCCTAGACCATAAGGCCATGTCTCAGTTCTGTCTTTGCATTCATCACCCTGAGAAACGGGAATTCATAACCCCACCACAAAAACGCTTCCTTCCTCTTTTTTCCATGTTGCGAAAAAAATATTCAAGGAGGAAAACATGGATTCTCTTAAGAAGGACCAGGAAGTTTCCTGGTCATACTCATAGGCCAAGCTGTGGTTGTAGCAGGTTGGGTTTAACTTGTCTAATCAAGCTCTGGCTGTTTCCAGCCTCTCTGAGACCCTGTCCCCACAGCCCATTACTCTTGCTGTGATCAGGTCTTCTCTTAACACCTCACTGAGAGAGCTCTCACAAATATCTCAGCTGCAGCAATACAACAAGCCCTTCTCACTCCCACTGCAATCATTTCTGTCTGGGTGCTAATTTGTAAACTAGACAAATAAAAGATAAACTTGGGGCTTGAATTTCTTTTATTGCCATTGTTCTGTCCTTTGGGTGGGACGGGCAATGCCAGTGTGGCACATTGCTGCCTTCCTCCGGATGTTCAACCAGCCAGCCTTCAAGGCCTACAAAACTCCAGGATTTTCTAGGATGACTGTATTTATACTGCTGTCCTGTAGGAAAAAAATCCATCAACTCCATTTTTGGAGGAAACAGGAGCAAACCACTAGATTCAAGCCCTGTGCACAGCTACACCAAATAGCACCACATGGATTCATGGCACACGGATGGGTGCCGGTCCCAGCGCAGAGACACCCTTCTCCTTCCCCAGACCCCAAAGCCTCTTTGGTCTCTTTATCCTATTATGACTCCAGCCAACTTGCTAACACCACTATCATCAAGAACCTTTAACAAGCACCAACAATCCCATAAATCTGGTTTTTATGGCACGGCAGAAGCCTAATCACATGATTAAATTCTGTCAAAAATGAAAGCTCACACACTTGCTCTAAAATTGCAATTAGCCCTTTCAGGTACCAAATAAAAGCAATGCTAACATTTCAAAGACATGTTGGCAACACAGATGAACCAGATTACATTACTGACCCTAAACAAATTGACGGAATTACTTTTGAGTCCCTTTCCTTTATTTTTTTGTCTGCTAGTGTTATAAATACAGGCACTGTAATCCCTGCTCTAAATTGTGACCACGCAAGTCCTCAGCATTAACAAGTGAAGCAGCTCAAACACCTATTAACTCCATATTACATGTTCTTATTCTACTGGAATCTTCTGCTATTTTCTTCAGCACAATACCTTGCTGGACCTCACTACAGAGGTGCAGAAATGTTTTGCTATGAACCCTTTTATTTCTGCGACATCACCTTTAATGAAGATTGAGCTTTTTAAATACAAGTCACACATCACTTAATTTTTACAAAAACAAGCCCTGTAAATGAAACACCCTGTGTGTAAGATGGGACAAGATCTGTGTAAGATACACACTATGACGGGAAAGGAAATCTAAATTAAGCTAGTTAATGCTTTTCAGGAGAGGAGCAACATTTTGGCAAAACGTAACACTGCATATTAGAAGTGAGGGAAGGTTTGTGGCTAGGGTACTTCCTAGCAATTCTCTAGAAGTGCCCAGGGAGAGGTTTGTCACACCTGGGGAACAGGAATGATACAGCAAATGATACAGCAAAAATATGGTCACATGGAAAAACAACACAGGAGGTACCCGAGCAGAGAGCAGGTACCCCAAGAAGATGGAACTAAGGTGGGATACTGGCATTGCCTTGCTCTTCCTGCTCAGCACTAGCACTCTGCGACCACCAAAACCAAACCTCAAACCCCCAGTGACTGTCCAGGCATCCCCCTGCTCCTGTCCTCAATATGGATGCGTGCCCACAAAAAGAGAAATAGCACCTGACAGGTTCTAAAGAGACCTTTTTCTCTTTTTTTGATGAAATAAGTTGTCTTTTACAGCTTAAAAAGATAACATTATCATTAGATATTATATTTCTAATTATATTCATACATGCAACAAATGGATGAACCCATATTAGGACAAGCTTATGTGGCAGCAGCCCTTTACATACCTGATCTGTGCCTCTTCCAAAACACCTGCATTAAGGAATGTTCTTGAATGACATGGGAAAATGGGCTCAATAGCTAAAATGGGCTCCTCTGAGCATTTGGGCTAAAAGGCCTTTCATCTCCTGCTGTCAGAATTAATACCAAATGCATGGAGCAAAGAAACACCAAGCTCAAAATGTAAGGGCTGGGGTGGACTCAGGCTGCAGCAAATAACCCGCATCCTCCAGCCTCAGTGTCCCCAAGCACCCACACCCCAGTCCTCAGGGTGGCTGTGGGACCCAGCAACACTGCACTCGAGGGGTGGACAGAGGCTGCCTGGGATGACTAGGCACTTGGGGGAGGGGGAGTAATGAAAAAAACAAAAAAAACCCCCAAAACCAGCAAAAAAACCCTCAAACCAAACCAAACTCAGAGATGGCTTTGTGCCTGGTGTGGCTAAAGAGCTGCATTCTGGCGACTTTTGAGCTTGCTCAGTGCTGCTGACAGGAGGAAAAGGCGCCAGCAGCAGGGAGCAGCCATGTTCCCCAGCAGGCTGGGGGAAGGAAGGCTCCCTCAGGGAATTCATACTCACCTGGCGGTTTCATGTAATATTGCTCAATATCGGACATGTCCGTGTGCAGCGCACAATCGAGATAGTGCAGGATAACTTTTCTACTGAAGTAGTACCTCATGCCCATCAGAAAGATGGGCAAACAGCAGGTCAGCAGGAAGGACTTGGTCACAACAAAGCACATTACTATGGAGATAAGGAAGAGAAATAAACGACACCTGTCAGAAAAGAGAATTTAGTGTTGATTTCGGAATACAAACTCATTATAAAAATAAATCAATAAAACAAGCACAGTCAAAATATACATTTGCAGTACACACACAGTTCACGCTCTCGAGATTATCGTGTTAAGGGATGGCATATCGCGACGAGATAACCCGGAGAAGTTTATGATGTCCTGAAGGAGCCGGTGGCGAGGATGCCGCCACGCCACGGCAGGGCCCACCGAGCCCCTCTGGAGCGGGGCCGTGGGGACCCCGAGGGCCCCGTACACCCCAGGCCTCCTTCGCTGTCCCCGGTGAGGCCGGAACGCGGCCGGGCGGAGGAGCCGCGCTGCGGGCACCGCTCCGCAGCCATGTGTTCGCCACTGCGGCAGTGCTATTTCCATCAGCACCGACTACCAGGGCAGCCACCCTGCCCGCTCCCATCCTGGGAGGCTTCTGCGAGTGCCCCTGAGCCGGCGGCTCTCTCCGACACGGCCCACAGACACCGGCTGGGTCCCCCAGCTCCCCAACGCCTGCCGGGGGGTCCCCTCCAGCGCGGTGCAGGACATGCCCCGTCCTCTCCGGTGTCTGGGACATGGGGTGCGACCCGCCTGCAGCCACCGAGGGCAGGGGACCACCCCAAAGCCCTCTCGGGGCGCGGGGCACGCATTATTAATTATTGGCACGGGGAGGGGACACCTTGCAAGCGCTATTTTTGGGCATTTAACTAAGGGAGGTGAGGTGACCCCGCGGCTCGGTCCTGCTGNGGCGCGCTTGCTTGCCGCATCCCCCGGCGGCGCAAGGCTCCCCCTCCCAGCCCGCCTGGCCCCGCCGCAGCGCTGCGGCTCCGCGGCCGCTCCGCACCATGCTGCGGCGCTCCCCCGGCCGCACCGCGCCCGCGGGTCCCCGGCGCCTCCCGCCGCTCCGACCATTTTGTGAAGACCCACGGCGGCGACTAAACCCGGTGCCCCCCTCCCCAAAAGGGAGCGGATACTCACCCGCCAGCAGCCCGTAGAGCAGCTGAGTGAGGGGCTGCTGCTTCAGCCCCCTGAACGCCGTGTTGGGGATCCGCTCCATGATCCCCTCGTAAAAGATGCGGCGCACCACCTCCTGTTCAGAGGGGTGGAATTCGCGTATATAAACGTTGTCGCGCCTGGGGTCTTCTTTTGGTGGGGTGAGGGGAGGTGGGGGTGAGGGAGGGGAGCCCGCCAAAGAGGGCCACATCTGGGAGGAGGAAACAATGATCGTGTCTTTTTTGGATCCCGGGATTGATTCATGGTCTTCCGCCACAATCTTGGTCTCACAAACCATCTTGGGAGACAGACAATGCATGCAAANAAAAAAAAAAAAAAGGAAAAAGGGGAGGGGGAAGGCGCGGGGCGCGGAGCCGGCACGGAGACCCGCGGGCAGCGGGACGCAGAACAGCGCGGCCGGGCGGGACGGGAGGAAGGAGCCCCGCTGCATTTTGGAGAGGCATTTATAGGGCGGGGGGGCCGCGGGTCCCCGGGGTCCTAGAGCCCCCCGCATTGGCTGCGCGGGGTCGCCATGTGATCGGGGGGGCGGGACACCTCCCCCTTCCCCCCCATCCCTGCACCGCCCCTTGCAAATTACTACGGCGCGGGGCTGCGCGGAGAGTCGGGGGCCGTGCCCCCCTGCCCCCGTACACCGATGCACGCGGAGGGGGGGGTTATTAATTTATTTCTTGCGTATCTATTTATCTACCGCGAACGCACTGTGCACTCAGCAGCTTTCTGGAATAGTCGCTGCGGGTGCGCGGCGCTGCGCGGGGCGCTGCGGGAGCGCGGACCCGCCTGGAGGGAGGGTCGGCCGGGGGGCTCCGCACCACGTCCCGGCGGGCTGCGGCGCGGCTGCTCCGCCGTGAGTCCCTCCCCGGCGCAGCCCTGGCGCGGAGCTCCGCGGAGCGCGCCCCGGCTCCGCCATCCCGCGCGGAACGCTCTGCGGGGGCGGAACGGGCTGGGAGGTGCAGCCGCGCGGCCCCCGGCTCGTCCCAAACCCGAGTAAATCCCCTTCTCCATCCCTTAGCGCCCCCGGTCAATAACTTTTCCTGCCGTGCCCACGCCACTGCGCGGTGCGGGGAGCGCGGCCAACCCAGCCGCCTCCGCGCCCGTCCGCGGGGCGGTGAGAAGAGATGGAGGGGGAGGGGGGATGCGGAGGGAGGAGGACGGGCTCCTCCTCTTCGGAGGACCCGAAAAGCTTCGGCCTCTCCCGGTTGGAACCGGCCGGCATCTGCCCGAGGCATGCGCCGTGCGCGGCCGGTGCAGGGACGGGGCTGGGCGGGGGATGCTGGGCGGGGAGACGGGAGGCCCCGGACCCCCTCAGTCCTGTGAGGTGCATCCCCCGGGAGCTTCGTCTGCGCCTCCCCCTGCCCGGTGACAGCCCCCAGCCGTAGCAGCTGTGCCTCTCCTAAAACTTCACCTGTGCACCCCCCCGGGACTTGCAACCCCTGCGAACCTCAGCCATGCCTTCACCTGCACCCGTACACCCCGTGAAAGTTTCATCTCTGTTTCCTGCTCCCCTAAGGTGCACCTGTGCACCCCCCATGCACTCATCTCTGTCTGACATCCCTGTATCCCCCTGCCAGGTGCACACGTCCCTGTGAGGTGCACCCCGTGCACCCTCCCTACAAAGTTTCATCCTTGCGTATCCCGGGATATGCACTTCGCCGTCAGGGAGTGCGGCTGTGTCACTGGCACTCTGCGGGATTTGCCTTCCCGGAACTGACAGGCTACGCTTCGGTCCTCAGGAAGATACAGTTGACTGGATCTTTGCTTCAAGCTAAAGCTTGATTTCACTGTGATGATTTCATAGTGTTTTCATTGCTTCACTTTTCTATTAAAAGTAGTTCAGGAGTATGAGAGGAGGGAAGGGGGAAGGTTTAGATAAGGACTTGGAAGCCTTCCCACCCAGAGGAGCGGTGCCAGCACCCCACAGGCTTGCGCCGCATTGGGCATCCCTGGTGAGAAGCTGCTCCTGGGGTGGCTGTGGGACCTGCTCGTGGCCACGCACTGCAGCGCTGCCAAGCTGCTCGAGCTCCCGCAGAGTTCCCCTTTCTAACGAGAATCGTCTGCAACTGCAGCCGGAGCAACCCCCAGCTCCCAAAGCCTCTGACTGTCTGCACTGGAGATCAAAATATGGGATTATAAAAGGCATTGTGGCACAGGTACAATAGTGGATGAGTTGGCCAGAAGAGCATCTCCTGCTCAAAAGTGGAGCCTCCCGTGGGAGGGAGATGACCCCAGTGAGGAGAGGTGAGGCACATGGCACCCCTGCACCCCCCCCCCCAAAATCTCACCCCATCNAGGCCCATGGCCCCCCCGCCCCCCCCCCCCCAACATCTCACCTCATCAAGGAAGGAGCAGTTGGACTCCTGCACTTGGGAGATACCTGGCAGCCCCAAATTCACCAGCACAAAGAGTCAGTGAATGGGGGAGAAAAACTGAAAAAATCAGGGCAGTGTTTGCCTTTGAATTCTGAAAGCTTCGGGCCAAACATAGGAAGTTTCAGAAATATAATTAAGATAATTCTTGGTTCTCACATGCCTGAGTTAAGCGGGCATTTATTTTTGTTTCATCCTTTCTAGTCAGATGCATTCCTTATTTATGAAATTACTACAGTAATAAAAACAAGTCATTCCTTAAAAACATAAAAACAACCTACTGCAGTTATGTAACAGCCAAGGGAGCTCCCCATTCTGGGCTATGGACCTGAGTGTTTGCAGATGAGTTATCTTTAGGAAAGCACTAAATACTTGTTTACTATTTATGCTGCCACATTTGAGCATCTTATGAGCAGTAATTAATATCTCCTGTTCCCCCAAGTTAAGGGGGTATCATCCTTGGCCACAGCAAGGGAACTGAGGCACAGAGGGATGCAGTGATTTATGCACCACCATGCAGTGACTCAAAGAAGACACAAAGCACCAGACCAAATTTCCTGAGACTTTCCTCGCTGTATGAATGCCAAACTTTGCCTTTCTTATTGCAAAGCTAGGATTCAGTTTTCTCTGTAAATGGGGATGAAGGGGAGGTTGTGGGGGTGCTGCACAATGGCTAGGGGGGAAGGAGGAGCTGAAAGCTGTGACTGACTGAAGCAAATGTCAGTGAAAATTAAGGGCCTCTCTGAAATCAATTGCAAAAGCCAGTCAGGTTCACAGACGGCAGATTTGGGTCCCTGGAATGAAAAGGATATTGTTAACAGCAACTTGCTGGCAAGGCAACTGCTCTGCCAGGAGCTTTTGGTCTTTAAGAACACAGTTGTCATCCCAAGTCACTGAGGATTTTACTCTCGAGTTTACTTCTGCTCCTTCAGGACCTGAGGGTAAATCTCCCACATGCCATGACCGACTGCTGAACCTCACGGATAGAACTAATTTAATTAAGATGGACAGTTTAAAGTTTGAATGTCGTGCCAGTGCTCTCAGCAGCTCTCACTGCTCAGCGTAAAACAGGAGACTGTACAGATGTTTGATCCATTGGTACGTTGGGGAAAAAACCTGGGATAATGAGGGCAGGCTGTGTGACTCTGGGGGCTGAGGATGTTTGAGTATTTCAGTAAGAAACATGCTTTGCCTTCAGCAGGTCTGCTTTAGGCTGACTTTGCTTTGGATTAGCACATCAAACCAGTAAGCCTTGGAAATGCCATTATTTATCCTTCCCAAATCAGCAGCTCTCATCATGGGTCAAGGGGAGTCACTCCCTCTCACGAGCCCTAGGAAGCACCCAGCAATTGTAGAACAGAACTACCAATTCCCCTGCTGACAAGATCGTGCCCTGCTCTTGGTCTGAAATTTTAGGTTTTCTGTCCAACCCTGGGCTTTGCATGACTTGAAACATCTTCCAACTAGATTTTACAGTAACTCTTGAAGCAGTGAGATCTGTGTGATTGCAAATAAAGCAAACAATTCAGGAAGAGCAGTTGCTCTCTCAAAGCACCTATACCTAAAGAGTGGGGAACACCAAGGCAGGTCCCCTGCAAACCTCTGTGATGCACTGCTCAGTGTCTTCTGGACGAGGAGAGGTCTTGCTGGCTCTTCTGCAAAAGCTGCAAGCAGCCACAATCCTTTGCTCATCAGGGGCTGTATCTATCAACCTCAGCAATTAACTGGTTGACAGCAAAAGCTGCCCCAGGTTATATTAATGCAGTGATTCTGGAACAGCTCATCCCAGCAGGATGAGGCTGCCTGTCAGGGATGGCTCCCACCCTGTCCTTTGCAATGTCTCCATCAGTGAGCAGGGGGGAAGATATTCAGGTTTAAGGATCTTCTCAACTACCTCCAGGTTGTCCTTGAACCTGGACCTTGGTCATTTCAACTATTTTTTCCACGCTTGACCCAAGATGCCCGGAGCTGGCTGAGCACCCCCAGCACCTCTGGCTGTTTGGTCACAGCAACCTCCCGCCCTCCAGCTTTGCTGGGCTGGGGAAAAAGTAAAAGCCTTTGTTGACTGCAGATGTGCATACGAATGCGAGGCATTTGCCTAATAAATATCTTCCCAAAGGGGGATTAATTAGCATCTCAAGATTTTCTCACTGCACTCCCTCTGACTGCAGCAGCTCTGCAGCACCTTCTCTTAGGGACGCTGGTTTCCTGCTGAGAGCGTGTTGCTGGCCCCTTTCCCGATGCACAGACCCTCAGGGCTGAGGATTCACAGATCTGCTCAGGAGCCGACACTGGCAGTGGCTCCCGTACTGTGCTGTATGAGTGTCTGGCAGTAACCACACACACATCCCGGTTTCCCCGGTCCTGCCATACGCTGTGACCCATCACAGCAGTGATGAAGGCTTCCTCCTTCCCTGCCTGTCTGAGTGCTGTGAATAAGTTACTATAAAACCTGGCATGCCAAATTATTTCCAACTGGTAAAAATCCATGAATTGGTAACCAGGGCCAGAGGTGGGATCTGCTGACACACATAGATCTCTGCTGGTGTTGGAGCTGGCTGGCCTCTGCTTTGGGCACAGCAAAATGGGGAAACAGGCCCCTTTGGAGTCACAGAGCCTCACAAACCAATGTGGATCTCAAATAGATCAAATAAATCATGTGCTAAAAGCAGTTGAGTTTATATGTAAAAGGGAGTTCAGGGTGACTAGCTCAGCTGTGTAAGTCTCCCTGGGGGATCTCTGAAGATTATCCCTTCCTACAACTTTTTTGGGCTGAAAGAATTTTGTGGGTTGTGAATTAAATACAAATGTTTCCCAAACAGTGTGCATGCCCATGGCTGGCTTTATCCTATGTCAAATGGGGATTTTGGAACTTGCATGTACATTTAACATAGAATAACATCTATGTTGAAGAAACCCTGTTCTAGATCAAAGCAACATTAAAGTCTGAGCTATGTAGCAATTACTCAGAGATTTATCTAGAGCATCTCAGTGCAGCCATCAGGAATACTTTGAAACAAAGAAGTGTTCAAGGCCAGAGTGGATGGGGCTCTGAGAAACTTCATCTAGTGAAAGGTGTCCTTGCACATGGCAGGGGATTGGAACTGTATGATCTTTAGGGTCACTTCCAACCCAAACCATTTCAAGATTCTATAGAGATGTCAAGCATCTTCATTTAAGGAGTAGTATTTTCTGACACTGGATATGAAGTCCTGGGGAGACAACATATCTTTCTTCCTTACAATATTTTTGCTGCATGCTTAGATTAAAAAAGCAAAAAAAAAGGTTGGGGTTTTCCCCCAAATGTTACCAGAGACTTTCACTTCAATTAGCTGTAGGAGACAGAGCTGTGCTAGTAGACCAAGCTCTGTGATGTATGGGAGAGGCTGTCCAGAGGCTGTGTTGGGAGCACGATGCCATGAAGGAGGGGACAGGACTTCATGTGTCCTGAGAAAAGCTGAGAGCACGAGAGCTCTTAGGTGCGTGGGAATAACACAGGTGATGTGAGCCAGGAAATACTAATTTCTTGGGGTTTTCAGTGCAGGACTTTGCACCTTCTTTGTAAATTAGCAACACTGCTTTGGAAAATTACCTGCCTCCACAGTCAGTTCCTTCTCTTGCTGTAAATAACCTCCAGCCACCTGAATTTTGGCTACCTGCTTGGGTCAGCAGGGTAGCACTATTACAAAATCTGCTGTATCATGAACAACTCTGTCAATGTGTATCCATCTTTGCTAAGGAAGAAGGGGAGAACATGAGGTTAATGACTGTACTTTTGACCAACAGCTATTTCGCTGGTGTTTTAAACAGTGATTGTTTTAACTAACGATCACCAAAGTACAGCTGTAGCTTTATGATGGGACTTGGATGAGGAGCATCCTATTTACTCTCCACATGGGAGCCACTGCAGCCTGACAGCAGGCAGGGGGAAAGGAGTTTGAAACGGACAAGGGGAGGTAAAAGGAGGAAAACAGGGAGAAAATTGGAGCAGGGAAGGTATGAGGATATTCTGTAGCAAGGAGAGGAAAATTCGTTGTCAAATCAACCACGGGTAGAGAAACGTCAAAATATGACTACTGAATGCCCTGGCTCAAGATGAGCTCTGCAATGATAAGGCAGGAAAAGATGTGGCAAGGTTACTTGAAGTTTTTCCTGACATTTGAGAGTCAGTTCTGCTGCTGACCAAAGGAAAGTCACATTTTCAGCTTGGCCTGCAAGACTGGCCTGTAACTGCTTGCAAGGTCCAGCAAGTGCCCCAACTCCTCCAACAGCAGTGTGTGAGTAGCCTCAGGGGAAGCAATACAGATGATCCCCTACATGGGTAGGGCTCATGTCAGAGCTGATTTTACACTGGTTTTTCAAGCACTTAATCCAGGCTGGGATTTTCCTTTCCTTGCATAATGCCTTTCAGCAAGGAGCTGAGGCAAATTTTCAGGTATTTCCAGTTTTCCTGCTCAGTGATGCCTCCAGGCCCCAGTGCTGCAAGACACAGACCACAAGTCCCCTTCCCTCCATACATGGGGTGGGGGGACGCTCACTCCAGATGACACAGAGACTTGGGCTCCTTCTGGAGAAGCAACACCTATCACAGAGAGAGGCATCTGACTGATCCTCCCTTCTCTGTCTCTGGGGGACCTCAGGTTCTTAAAATCCCATTTCCCACAGCTGTCTGATGCTTGTTCCTCTTCTCCACAGAGATCCAGGAGCCCAGTATCCTCCTTGAGGACAGTGTGAGCATGGGGAGAGGTGTTGGGCATCATCAATTAGGGTCTGCAAAGGGATTTTTCGGGAGCTCTGGGCAGACTCTGAGCTGGCCACAGGCAGCAGTGCTCAGATGTGCCCCCTGCAAAGGGCACTCCGGACATGTGCAGCTCACAAATTATTTTGAATTTGATTAAAAACATAATCAGGGCAATGGATGCAGCAGAGGCCAGGAAAGCAATGATGGATACAGGCAAGAGGTGCAGGGCTGGAGCTGCAGGGGCTGGATGACAGCAGCTGTCTTCAGAAAGTAGCAGCCCGTGACCCTGGAAAAAACGAGCCTTATTGTGAACATACCAACATCACCCAGTCAATGGTGCCAGCCAGCCAGGGAGAGGAAGGAGGTTTGCACGTCCCAAAAGCAGACAGCTTCGTACTGGTTTGGCCCGAGGATGAATTCACTCCGAACTCGGGAAAGGTGCAAGTAGCTCCTTGGCAAACAGAGAGCCGGTGCAGCTTCACCTGCAGGAGGTGCCTCCTGCGTGGAGAGGAGCCAGACGAGCTGATCTCCCCACGTTCGAGTTTTCCTCTTAGATTTTTGCCCCACCGTGGAGCCAGAGGGAGCCAGGGAGCCCAAGGCTGCCCTGGGATGCTCGGAGGGGAGCGGAGCCGCCCCAGGGGACAGGGCTGGCCTGGGAGCCGGGCGCGCTGTCCTGCCCGGGCTAAGGGAGGATGAATGGGGCTTATCCCGCACTGTGCAGCGCTGTGCAGGGAGCGGGGGAAAGCAAATGCACGCAGACCTCCAGTGGCCCTCCCGAGTACTACACGGCGCTGTCACCGTCACTCTCACTGCCACCCCAGGGATGGGGACCTCGCGTGAGGCGCCTCTTCTTCCCCTGCCGCTGCAAGCGAGTGAACAAGAGCTCATGTGCACACTGAGGGGTCCTGTAGGAAAGCAAAGAGATATGGAAGAGTTACTCTTCTCCTCCCTGCTGCAGCGGCTAGTGCCTCAAGCATAAGGGTGGCTGAGGCTGCAGGCTGTGCTTCAGGTCTCAGGGAGGAGACAGGACAGTGCCCGTGCAGCGGAGCACTGTGTGACACTGCCCCGTGGCAGCCCTGGGCTCCATCTCACTTCTGAGGCCCGGAGCCTGCAGCTTCTCTAGGAGGGTGCTCTCAGGCACAGGTCCTCGGAAATGCAGATAAACCTGCGCAGTCCTAACGTGGGTCTGGGACCTGGCATGGGCTCAGCTGCTTACAGCCCCTGCTGTGCATTGGAGACATGGAACTTGAGAGCAGGTGAGACAGTCAGGGATCTAATTTCCCAGACTTGACCACAGGCTTTCTTACAACGAGGGACCAGTGCTCAGGAATGCTCAGTGGGAAAGATATTGAAGGTCCAGAAAAGGTCTGCCCTAAGGATTTTTACAGTGCATCACCATGACAAGCATCACACATAACCTCCCACCTTTGGGAATGAGTGCAGTACGGAAACTCTGTGCCTCCCTCTCTCCTTCTTTGAGATGCAGAGGGGCTTTCCCATGCCATCCTCCCTCCTAGTGTTCTCATCCAGACAGGCACAGGGCTTGAACTAATCAGCTTCATGTGATTTCATCAAACCCTTCTAACAACCAGCACTTCTTCATGTGCCTCTATTGTAAACACCTCCATAAGGAATGGTTACTCATTTACAAGGTAGTGCTCTACGTGCCAGTCTGCTGCTCCTGGGAGAAAAAAAAAGTAGCAATTTAAACCCCTAGGGTTTGGTGATGATTTCCTGGGTTTAACAACGACCAAGGAATTAGGTTTGAGGCTTTTTTCTTTTGTGACCCCTTTGCACCACATGGGAAAGCTGGTTTTACTTAGCTTAATTTCTTAGCCCCAGTCTCCTCCATGATGTTTTCTGACTTCCCCGATGTCCAGCACCATCCCGTCATGTCCTCTGCAAGAGGCAGAGTCATCTCAAAATTCAGGACAAATGATTTAGATACCAAGGAGGTATCTTGTGTGGCTATGATAGACAAGTTTTATAAGGGAAAAACCAAGAGCAGTGCTGAACACAAAAGGGAAGATCAGAGGATTCGAGTTCAAGTCTTAGTGTCTAATTTCAGCATGTCCAAGTGAGGATTGAAGCCTGATAAGAAAAACCTCCTTCCTGCTGTCCCCCTTCCACCCGCTGGTGCTCCCTGGGGGAGTGCTGCTGACTGCTTCAGAATTCAATTTCTGCACTGGCAGTGGCATGTTGGGCCTGGCAGTAATTGCTTTGCCAGACAACCCTCTGCTCATCGCTGCCTGCACGCTGGGGGGCCAGAGCGGCTGGGATGTGTTGCTGGATTAGTACCGTAAGTCACAGGGCTGCAAGAAGCCCCATGCTTTTGGGTCAGCACCCCTGCACTCAGCTGTGCCTCCATGAGTGGCACACCGAGGCGTGGGGCTCAGTGCCTTGCTTTCGCTGGGCTTTGGAGCCTTGAAGTAGCAGCACTGAGCCAACAGCCTTCCCTATCCCATCCCATCCCATCCCATCCCATCCCATCCCATCCCATCCCATCCCATCCCATCCCACATCCACCTGGTTCCTGCTGTATCCTCCCAGTGTACTTTGGGATGCCCAGCCTGGTGGGAAAGCTTCTGAGGGCCCACAGGTTCCCTTGCTGATGCTCACCCTCTGCTGCTCCCTGACTACCCCGTGCTATTTCCAGTACCTCTCCAGAAAATAGCTCACTCCCCCTGACACCACTGGCTCTCTACAGCAGGGAGCGAACTCAGCAATTTACCAGAGGGATTCTGATTCTTATTTTAGACTCCTATTTTAGCCTTCTTTTTCTTTCTAAATTTGTTAAGTTAATCCCTTTTACAGCTCTGGGAGCAAGGTGCTGCCAGTGCAGCATCACAGGGCCCTCAGAAAGACTTACTGGCTTCCCAGCCTCACTCCCTTACAACCTGCTTTCCTCACCTTGCCCCCATGAGCCTCCTTTAGTTTGGACAATAAAAGATGCTCTGAGCTAAGCAGCTGCTTTTTATTACTATTATTACTTTTAAAGCTGCAAACATCACCATCTCTTCAACTACAGCAGAGAAGGTGAAATGGAAAATGTGGGGTTTGGGTATGCCTGATCCAGGATGGCAGCAATGTTGCTTGGGTCTGAAAACTTCAGAGTCCTAATGTACATCAAAACTGCAGGTTATATCTATTACCTTGCTAATCTGCTCCATCTCTATATCCTTCATTGCAAACAGCCCTTCCCAAGACCATGCTTTGCCATGGGATCTGCCTCCTATCTGCCGTGTGCAGAAACCTGGTCTCCAGAAAATCTGTGTGTAACATCTGTGGGTCATCTCAGTTTCAGTGGCTGGGAAGAGGGCGGTATGCTGTGGTCATGCGAGCCTCTTTTCAGTGGTTTTAGCACACCAACACGCTGGTACAACCGGCCCAGATGACATCTGTTATTTCTGCAATGCCAGCTATGCATCATCTTGACTCACTTTCTATTAGATCCAGCTGTTCTGGCTGATATGCTATTGACCTTTTCAGATGGTTCAGCACTTGGCTACCAGGAGGTCACTGGATGCCACTCTGAAACAGGCTCAGTGCTTACAGCTATTCTGCTGGAGTGAGGATGGATTTCATCCACCTGTTTTGAGTATGAGCACCTTGAAAGATCAGCTGGCCTTTGCTACTAGCACGAGGTCACTGCCATACCTGCAGGCTTCAGGAAGCATCCATAAATCAGTCTGGCCCTGAAGTTTCAGTAAATGGTGTGATCTGGAAAGTGCAGCTCAGCAGCTCATGCCCTGCTCTTGGGAACCACAGGTTCACATTGCAGCATGACCAGGTCCTGACTTCAGCTTGGTTAGGTGGGAGGAGATGCCATAGTGATGCATGCACTAAAAATACCTATTAAATATCATGTAGCAGCCCAGGGCTTGGGGAAGAGGGGAGGGTGGAAAGGCAGGGTGAATGACTGACCAATACACATAACTGCAATACAGCAGATGGGAAGTAGGCAAAGAACAAAATGTTGGGATGTCATATTTCATAGAGTGACTTGCTCTTGTGGGCAGTGATTTCTCTAAGTAGCTTTATTTTTTATTTTTGTTCATCTGTTTGCCAATGTTCAGCCTCTAAAACAGCATTGCTGGTTGAGATGAGACCAGAATTTATGAAGATTTCCTTCATCAAATAAGGAGTATTTCCATACTATTCCAGGTCAAAGGTAGTCTGATCTGTCATTAGAAACCTTTATAGCTGGGGAATCTGAACCTTTCTTCAGTAACTTAATCTCTGTTTTTATTGTCTGGTGTTTAAATCTCCTTTTAGTTACTTGTCTAACTCGAGCCACTTTTGCTGGCTATTACTCCAATTATCTCTTGTCCTGTCAGGATCTGAGGGACAATGACTGACCATCTCCAGCTTTACAACAACCTTTTATGTGTTGGAAGATTATAATTTTCTGGCATTTTAGCTTTCTTTTCTAGACTAAACAAGCCAAGACCCATCTGAAACTCAGAGATTCATCTCTTTGTTGCAACCATTGTGATTTGAAGAGTTTCTGCCTTGGTTCCCAGTGGCATTGCCACTGCCCGACTTCTCCAGGAGGCTTCTCAGGAGAGGACACAACCTATGTCTTTGGCTTTGAGCTTCCTGGTGGTTTTGGCTGCTTCTGGTGCTGTGGACAGGGAAGGAAGTGGAGCAGAATCTGTCCTGCAAGGCTTTTGATTTGTCTTTGCTCAGTGCAAAAGCCTGTGCAACATGCCTGGAGCAAGGCAGCCTGGGCTGGTAGTACATCTTTCTGGGGGGACATGCCTGGATATATTTTTCTTCCCCTTGCTGTAGGGAGAAGGTGGAAATCTGCTCTCCTTGGGCTTTTCCCACAGGTTTCCTTTCCTCTCTGTAGGTGGGAGCTTATGTAACTGGTGTGCTGTCACAGAAGGCCACCTGGGCCAGATGTCCCGCACCTTCTGGGAAAAGGAGGACAGGAGAAGGACAAAAGGCAAGTCAGCCCCCAGACAGCACATCCATACCATGGTGAGGTTTGGTTTCCTTATGGTTGGGTTTACACTGAAGCCCCCCTGGGTCCCCAGTGCTGAGGGCAAGTTTTGAAAACTTCATTTCTGCTTTTGATAATTCCCTGCATGTCTCAGAGGCCCCAAGGGGAATCCACATCCTGCTCAGGGACTTCCCTCCATTACTTGTGGCAGGCATGAGGCTGTTTGTAGGCTGGAGGGACACACTGGGAACAGCACGTTCAGCTCGTTTTGCTATCTCAGAGGGACCGACTGTAGGGAACAGCTGGTCCGGCCAGGAGAGAAGTGCGATAGCGAGATGCCAGATGAGGAAGACTGAAGAGAGCTTGTCCCAGCTTGCCTGTCCCTTCCAGCAGATCAAACCAAAACTGACCCACCCCAGCAAGTCACTCAGATAAGAGCAACTGCAAGTCAGTGCCTTAATTTTAAAAATCAGTTTTACTCACAGAAAAGGACCCGTTTGAAGGACCCAGCCTTGTGGCCTGCTCTGAGGCTCCCAGGATATTTTACCGTACTGCTAATAATGCTCAGTTTTTCTACCAGCGGCAATCTCTGTTGTAAATTCTGGTTGTAAATCCTTGTAAATATCATGCTGGGTACAGCTTCCTCCAGGGACATCCACCTTCTCAGCCCAGAGGCAGGTGGCCATTGCAGGGGATGTTCCAAGACTGCTGGTGCTTCTCACCCCAAGGCACTTTGCAAATTCTTGCTTCTCCTCCTGAGCCAGCCTTGGCTCATTGCGTGGGGGAGATCAAGTTGTCAGGCACTGAAATCTCCTGCCAGAATGCTGAAGTTCTGGGGCCCTGCAAGAACTTTGGTTTGAATTTAGAGATCTTACATTAAGTGTCCAGTTTAATCATGGTGCATAATGTCAGGAAAGGGATGGGATCCGCCCACCAGACCCGACTGCCTTGGCAGTGGGGAGAAGCTCTACAAGAAGGGGTGTGAATACAGCCATAATCTCACTCTCCCAGTAACATTTGGGTAGAGAAGCATTTTCTCTTTAAGCAGATAAGGACAGTATATTGTTTTTGCCTAAACAGAAGAAGGTGATGCCATTTCACAGCTTACCTGGTGTCCAGCTGCTCTGTATGGGCAGGAATCTGCCCCAGGCCCCCTGCCAGAGCCACCAGTCCCCTACAGATGGTCCAGTGCCTGCAGAGCACCCTCGGTGGTGCTCTGTGCCTCTGCATGGTCAGCCGAACAGGGCCTGTACTGGCTCTGCTTTGCAAAACCAGACCCTGGTGCAGGTAGGCAGTGCCTGGTGGGGACACTTGCACCCAGACTCCGAGATGTCATTGTCTGAGACTGGAGCAGCTCCAGTTGATCTGATTGCTGTGACTGTTTGGGTTAAACAGGCAGTTGCACAACTGGGCTTTGGGTAGCCTTGTTTTAGCTGCACAATCTACAGCCCTTCCTGCAGAACAATGCCTGGCCCCCAAGTGTGTGTAGCCAGAGCTTGGCAGAGTGCAGTTTTCTCTCCCTGTGAAATTTTTTAGGGTGTCAAAGAAAAGAGTAATAAATCTGTTATGAGCTGCCATGAAAAGCCACAATCACCGAAGTGCTTTCCAGCTGTAAACCTGAAGAAAGATTCCAGTGTGTGCAACTGAAATGTTTCACTTCCATTTCAAGAATGCAGCAATTGCCTGTCACCCCACTCCAGCTGCAAAACAATACGTGTTCAGCAATGTCAAGTGTGGTTCAAAAAAATACTTTTCCAACTTGCAAAATTACTTGAAGCCAACTTTTTTTTTTTCATCAGAGTACAATGTTTTTAGCTCATCTGATCAATTTTTAATTTTCCCATGAATCTTGTTAGCCCAGCAGCAATCCAATGAACTCCAAAGGGTAGCTGGGCTCTGCCATTTCTGTGACCACTAGAGGAATAAATGTGGCGTGTGGAGTGATTTATGCAAGTTCACTTGTGTTTCCCAGTTGTGGTTGCAGTTCCCCTGCAGCTTCAACACTCTTCAGGAATCTTCTTGCTTCTTGCCCTACTGCTGTGCTCCTGAATGGGCTGTCTGGGTCTCCCATCTGTGCTGCTGTCTCCCAGCCCACCCACACCAGATCAACCTGTCACTGTGACGAGTGTGGAAAAAGGAGCCAGGAGTGGGGCTAAGAAGTGTCTGTGTCAGCCCACCTGCCTGCCCAGCAGTGCTGGGGCAGCGCCTCCACCAGCCTGCTCTGACTGTGGCAGTGAAAGGAAGAGACATCAGAGGAGGACACCAAGGCTGGGGGAAGCAGAGGCACAGTTAGGAGCCAGTGGCACTTGGAAGTTTATTTCATAAAGATGTATTTCAAGGGAGGATTTAACTTTGGTGCATGAGGAAAATGTCTGGTTGGGGAACAAGACAGAGGCAGTCATTTTGTTATTAGACATCTGAAAGGATCATGGATTTCCGATGAGCTCTGAGACCTGCAGAGCTTCTCCTGAGTCTGAGATGTGAAGTCAAGCATGGGATGAAATCAGTTCCTGGGATGAGTTAATATTTAGCATTACTGAACAGGGAATGGGAGAGAAGGCAGGGAGGGAGGCTGCACACAGCAGTCAGGCCTTGTGTCCTGCCAGGCACAAGAGTCATGGAGAGAGTCCCAGATGGGGACTCCCTCCCTCGGGGTGGACAGGAACAGTGACTGAGCCAAGGCAGATGGAAAGCAGAGATCCCAACCAGATCCCTGGAAGGGGAGAAACAAAGGTATTCCCGCTGCTCCTTCAATCTCGAGTTGCTGTTGAGGACATATTAAGTGACTCCCATTATGCTGCTTGCTTGATTCTTTAAAAAAAAGAATCAAGTGAAGCTGAGATCCCAGCAGAACTTTAAAGTTCCCCTGGATGCTAAACTCTTTGGGATGACAAATTCCCTGGACTGCATCTCTGAAGCACATAACACAGCACAGACCCACTTCTCCTCTGGGGTCTCTCCCAGCTGCAGCAGGAGTGTGTAGGTCTGGTATGGCCTCATGGGACGTGGCATGTTTGTGGGCTCCTCTCCAACATGCCAGTAGCTGCTGGCTGTTCCACACAGCCTTCAGCCTGGGTGCACTTCTCCCCAGGGCTCCTTGGGCAGACTTGGCTTTGACTGAGGACACAGAATCATAGAATGTTAAGCAGTTTCTTCCTAATATCTAACGTAAATTTCCCCTCTTTCAATTTGTATCCATTACTCCTTGTCTTATCACTACAGTTCTTGATGAAGAATCCCCCTCTGGCTTCCCTGTAGGCCCTGTTCAGATGCTGGAAGGTTCCTAAGAGGTCCCCACGCTACCTCCTCCAGTCTGAACAGCCCCAACTTTTCCCCCTGTCTTTGCAGGGGAGGTGCTCCTGTCCTCTTATCAACTTTGAATTGCCATGACCCAGGTGCAGGACCTTGCACTTTGCTTTGTTGAACTTGAGGAGGTTTGCATTGGCCCACCTCTCAAGCCAAAGCTCCCCATCACTTTCCGTGCTGGCTGGGGGATTGGGGGATGGCCTCAGGGGTTAACAGCCACTGCCAGCTGTGGCTCTCCAGCAGGGACAGAGGGGCCTGGGCACCCCGCCAGGAGGTAATGCTGTTGGAGCACTGCTGGCAAAGACTTCAAACTCCTCAGCTAATTTCGTATGTTCTGCTTGTGACATGGAAAACTGCATTCCCATCTAGGAAAGAGCTCTTCCCTAGGACTAGGAAGGGAAGGGACTGTTTATTAATATAACATTGGCAAGAGTGGCACATCTATCTTTCTGAAAGCCCTGGCTGAGGTGGTTTCCTTCATCTGACACTTTGCCTCCAAGGAGCCCCAAATATGCTGCAGAAGAGGCCGTCGCAAAATGCTGGAGACACAATGCAGGGCAACCCTGCAGGACACTCTCTCCTCTTCCAAGAGAGAATAAAAAATGCAGAATATTAAAATCAGAGAGAAGAAACTGGGCAAAGTCATGCTTACTTTTCCACATTGGTGAAGTTACATATAACTTTTTATCTACAATAAAAATATCTGTATCTATATCTATCTATATCTATATCTATATCTATATCTATATATATCTATATCTATAATGGATACAACCTTTTCTTTAAGCCAGTTAAAAGAGAGTTTTAACTGGATCAGACTTGGACCCTACATGTTAGGAGCAGAGCATTCTGCCTATCTGTAAGGCCCAGGTAAGAAAACAGAAGAGTGCTTGTCTCTAACTGGAGATGCCATATTTTTTAGTTCTCCCTGGTTTGGGAGTTCCTGGGGAGCTCCTCAACCTGAGGAGAGCCACCCAGGCTGCCTTCGGTGCTCCCTTGTGGAGACAAAGCCTCTTCTATTGCAATAGAAGACTAAATATGGAAACCAGTCTGAGGAGGCTGGATTCCCCATGTCTGGCCTGGGAAGGGTGATGGGAGTGGAGACCTTTTATCAGTGAGGGATTTCCCCAGAGTATGGTGCTGACAGATGCCACTAATGAGATCATGGAAGAGGCAGCAGCATCAGATGACCTGATCAGTCTCTCTTTGTCCTTGACGTGTGTCTAACCCAGAGCTTCTACCTTGTAATGCACTGGGGCTGTGGCCTGCTGACAGCGTGAGATACACATGGCCTCTGACAACACTTGGCAATGCTGAAACAGTGTCCCCTAGCCCTTGCTGTGGTCTGTCTCCCACCTTCTCCATTGTGATGATCAAGGCTGCTGGATTTAGGAAGTTTGGGATGGTGATTGCTCTCTGTCTATTGTCAGCTATATGGTGAAGTTTTACTGCTAGCTGCCTGGTTCCCCAGGGAAACAGATATATGGTCATAAGGATGTCACCATTATTACCATGACTCTTCTGGGTAAGCTACAAGGTAACGCATTCGTTCCTCTGCTTCTCTGTCCCTGTTCGGTAAATATGTCACTGTGCCTTGCAGACTGGCCCTGCGTCAGATCCTGTAAATGTGGTGTCAGTGTCAGTGCTGGGATTTTCATATCCTAATCCCCACATCTGAAAGTTTCAGTCAAAACTGAGAACAGGATGGGGATGAGGACTCCTTTCTAACCAAAGCTTATGCAGACTGAGCCCTTCTGGCTTTAGATGGGAGAGTGCTTTGTGCAGGGGCTGAGAGGGCAGTGAGGATCCTGCTGCACAGGAGCTGCTGCTGCCAGGACACTGGAGAAGGAAGAGTGAGTGCCGCCGACTCCAACAGCAATCCTGAGGTTTTGGCATCATATCCTCCCTGTTCAGTGTCAGTTACTTGGGACTTTGTGGAATTTAGGCTTAGGGCATGTTTCTTCCTCCACAATGGTTAAAAAGGCCTCAGATCTAGATGAATAAACCTGCTTATTTTCAGTCCAGAAAAAATAAGGAATGCCATGTACTTCCATACTGTGCTACAGGTTTTCCTCATCACTCAGGGGATGTGCAACTGAAGATTGTGTCTCTGCTGGGACTAAGGGACACCAAGAAATTCTCAGCATCACTGCTGATGATCTGAATAGAGAAGCAGAGAGGGAACACAATCTCCATGCTGAAAGCAGCAAATCCAGGCACAAAAAATGAAGTGACATCCACAGCAAAAAGACAAGCCTCTGGCACAGATAAAATCTCCTCAGTCTCCTATTTTGCCCTGACACTGTCTGCTTGTTGTAGCTGCAAAAGCCTGTAGGAGCACTGGGATGTGCCCTCCAGACCCTCCATGCTAGGGTCACGCAGTAGCTGATGTTACTGCCACAACCGAGGGTCCCACGTGGCTTCCTGGGAGTCTCCATCTGACTGCTTCGACCCTACAGCACAGATGTTCCCATGCTCAGTGGATATGTTAGGATTTCTGGGCATCTGCTGGCCTGGTAAGATCAGCTGCCCCAGTCAGACTGCCTGACATGTAAATTATGGATAAATGTGCTGCAATCTACAAATACCACCATGGCAGAGACAGAGAGCACATCCCCAGGAACACGGAGAACTGGCTGCCTTCCCCTAGTTGTGATGTTTTGTGCACATGTAGCAAGTGCTTTCTGTCCTTAGCTCTCATAGATCTTCCTTACAAATCCACCTCGCTTAACAGGCTTGCTGCAGTGGGAGTTTCTCCTTTACTTCACAAGGGCAGTTGGGATGTGAAGCTGCACGGGTTCGCACGCTGGGCTCAAATGTTGGCACCAAGAGTTAATGCACAGCTGTGGAGGAAGGGAGCAGAGAGGATGGGGAAAGAAACCAAGAATGGGGAAAAAGAGGTGTTTGTTTGTACAAGAGGAGCATAGAGCCAGGAAAAACAAAAAAAGAAATGCAGAAAAATTAGTGAGGGAAGAGGAAAGAGCAGGGAATGAAAGAGGGAGTTTTAGAAAATCAGGGGATGCATTTATTGTGCTGCAGGTGCTTGCCCACACCAGACTAATGTTCAGCTGGTTCTCTTAGTCCTCTCAGAGAGAGCTGGCATCCCTCTAACTACAAACCACGTATGTGCAAATAAAACCCACAGCAGCTGAAACACCCTGAGATGAAACACAGGAGATTAAATTACAAGCTAATTGGGCTGAGATGCTTTCAGAGGAATGAAAGTTTTGGCAGGAGGCAATTTCTCCACAGGAGATGGCCTTGTCAAACCCTCTTCTTCCCCTTCTCCATGAAGCAATCTCATCCCTGCTCTGCAGAAAAGGCTGTGCAATTTTTTTTTGGTCTGTTGGAGGTTTCCATCCTGGGCAGGTCTCCAAAGGACTGTGAGACCTTCTTCTGCGCATGCATTAAACCAGTATTGCCTGCTGCATTCGATATGGGGACTTCTTCAGGTCTCCAATGTCAAAACACATTTCTAGTGACATGGTCAGGGACCTCCTGCCCTTGTGGGCTCATTTAGTCTGGAAAAAAAGAGTGAAAGGAGAAATTCAGCAGTTGTCCACAATTCCTTGACAGACAATGATAAAAATGATGGAAACAAAGCCTTCTCAGGAGCATGGGGCAGTAAGAGAGGGGAATGGACAATCTGCAGCTTGGGAAGGACAGCAGGAAAAACATAATTTCATGAGGAATGTAGTGCAGCAATGAAACAGATTGCAGAGAGGGAGCTCAGCCTCTGCCTTTGGAGGTTTTCAAAGTCTGGGTAGTGAAGCCACATCTGGCCTAATCTAAAGCTGTCAGTCATCCGTCTTTGAGCAGGAGGCTGGGCAGGAGGCCTCCAGAACTCCCTTCCAACCACTGTGTCCACAGTTCTAGGGTTATTTCCACTCTGTTTCAGCATTTTATTATTTCAGCTTCTGAAACTCTCATGCTATGATTATTTTCCTTTTAAAAAGACATCCTTAGATTGTAGCAGGTGATTGAATCTGATCAACCTTTAGTATGTTACTAGAAAACATTTTTAGTTGTCAAAATGACCCAATTTGTGTATTCTGAAGCCAGCTAGGAGCACAAATTGGTTTTGAGGTTGGGCATTATGCAGTTGGGCTCTTGGGTAGAGAATTTTATTTTAATTTAAGGCTTGTTTTCCTTTTGTTAATAAAATATTCAGCCTTTAATGCCACATAGTCAAACAACAGTTGGAGAACCGATGCATTGGTGGTTCCAGTTCTGCAAGTTCAGTAGGAAACCCATAACATTTATCAGGTGCTGAAAGCTAACACATGATGTGTTAAATCTGTGATTTGAGATGAACTTGATATATAATCCCTGAGACACCAGAGCATCAAGGTTGGATAAAGTTTCTCTGTACTGCACTTGAGAAAGCCAAATGAAAACAGTTGAGGTGAGTGAGATTAATAAAAATTATTTCATATGATAGCAATTTACTTCTGACTCATGCAATCTTCCCCTTTTGTTAGTCCCAAAATAAATAGAGGAAAAGGTGTGTTTTTATGGAAAAGAAAGCAGCACATTTTTTCTTTGGATGCTCTGAAGCTGAGCTGAGCAGAATCTGATTTACTCAGATTTAACCCTAAGTCATATGCTTCCTGCAGGAATCCCACAGCAGTATTCTATTTTTTCAGGTGCAGAAGAGTTGGGTTTTTTAAAATTTTATTTTATGTGATTATTCACTCTGCTGACATTTAAGGAAATGATAGTCGATTTCCCCATTGTGTATAAAACCCTTCCCCTTCCAGCAAATGTTACCTACTTTTTTCCTAATCCTTCACTGGCCAGGGCAGTACAGCATTGTAGGTTTCATACCTTGTTGGTTAATTCTTTTTTGGCTTCAAGAAGCTGTGGTATGCAAGTGAATTTCCAGTCTTTCAAATCCTCTCCTTCAGATTAACCCTTTTGATTCTGTTGGAAAAGTTAAAACAGAACACAATCAGGACAATTTGTCTTTACAACTGTCAGAAAACTTCCTGTAAAAAAAAAAATCCTACCAAAAATACGGGTATTTTGCAAAATCGATGACCTGCTGTACCCCTGGTCAGCAGCAGTGTTTCAGAAAGGCAAGGCAGCTGGAATACGAATACAGCTAAGTGCCAAAATTCAATGAAAAGCTGTAAAACTCTGACAAAAGTTGAAGGAACAAGGAGGTCACATAGTAGAGGGTATTTCCCTGGGCTCTGGCGATAACAGATTTGCTCTTCTTCAGGGAATCAACCTGGCATGAGCAGTGACATCACTGATTTGAACAGCTTTCCTCCTTTCAAACAGATTATATTATATTATATTATATTATAATCTATTGTTGTCAGTGTTGTTGTTTTGGCAACTTTAAATGGTGTTTACACAACATCAGTGTTTCTTTGAGTCCTGAACAAGAGCTTTGGGATAAAACCATTGTCCTCAGGAAGCCCTTGGCTCTCTCCCAAGAAACATGTTTATGGTGTTTGCTTCCTAAGGAGGCAAAATGGCTGACAAAAACATGTCCAAGGACTGGCTGTGTTTTCTGATCACTGCCTGAAGGGTTAAAGCTTTCTTAATGCAGCTGCCTCAGGAGAGGTAGCTGTCTTTGTAGGACTGTCGTATATCCCTGTTGAAGGTGTGCCTTTGTAAACTTTTAGCTGCTTGTTTATGAGCTGGGAATTGATTTCTTGATGACAGTATTTCTCCAGACTCTTCAGTATATACAGCAGATCCCTCCAGAGTCTTTTGATGCCCCTAAGGATTACAGGTAGTGACTGAAAAATGTATTGTATTTCTCCTTACTTTTTTTTTTTTAACTCTTTTTTATTTCTGGGAATTGTGGGATGCCTTGTGAAAGCCAGAGATTTCAGTACATGCTCTGCAACTCCTGCTGTATTCATTGTAAGGTGACTGTACTACAGAAAGCAAAACTGTATATTTATTTATAGTCAAAGTACTTTTTGTATTATTAATACATATATATATATTACAGGCAGGAGTAGATAAAAAAAATTAATAAAGTAAAAAAACAAGGAAGCAAATGGTGAAATTCCCATTGTCTGCCCCAAGGACCCAGAGAGCTCCTGTCTAGATGCACTTACAATTTTGATATTTTCTTTACAAAAGAAGGAGTTCTGGAGCATGTATGACTGAGCCCCTGGGAGCATGGGTGCATGAAGCAAGTGCAGCAGAATTAAGGCTGCAGGGGAAAAAAGAAATGGTCATGGGTCTCACAAGCAAAGGGAGATGTACCAAGAGTCTCTTCCTGCCTGTATTCTCTTCTGTCTGCCAGTTTTACGGTGATAACAATATCAAGTGAAAGCAGAAGTCCAGCCATGATGATGTTAATCCAGACACAACGGCAGGTAAAAAGGAAAGCAAAAGCCAGAGACATCAGTCAGGTATGCCCTGAGAGATACTGAATGCACCCAGCTTACTTTGAAGTGGAGGCGCTGTAGATTTGAGAGTTTTCAGCTTTTTTAAAAAGAGATCTTGCCAGGTGAAGCTTGAAAAGTCCCAGATACAGGCAGGACAGACATGCAGGAAGGGAAGCCTGTTCAGGACTGGCTGAGGACTGGAAACTAATGTGATCAGGCTTAGTTCTTGTGGGGTTGGGAACGTTTCACCAGGGACCTGCTTCTGTGGAAGCAGAAAAATGACAACAGTAAATGGGATGTTATCAGTGGAAAGTTGACACAGTGACAGAAAAGGAGACACACTGCAGTGGTGAAATAGGGTACAGGAGGGGCTCAGTAAGATTATGCAAAATGGCAAAGGCCAGTCACTGCAAACAGAAGCTTCTGAACAGCAAAAAGGGCCTGGTTTCTGCCAGCCCCACTCAGTCACCCGCTGAGGCTGCACAATGGGAACTGCCTTGCAGGCCTGGGAGCTGCTGCCCCACTCTGTGCAGAAGGGTTCGGAGGGAAGGCAAGGAGCCAGTGAGTGTCAAGTGTTGCTGAAACTGTATCAGAGCATATGCAAGAATTGTTAAGGGACCTCTGGAGGCCTTTTGCCCAACCTCAAGCTGCAAGATGTGTACACTGGCTCTGGAGACATGCCCACTTCCAGCTGTCTGCCCAGCACTGCCCAGATCTCCCACAGTGCCCATTTGGTACCTACCTACATAGCTGTTCCACGATGCACATAACCACTTACTCATGGCCGTTTTAAATGGTGCTGGGCCACATTCAAGCAGCCAAATTGTGTTTTTAGACTGGATACACAGTCGGCATGACAAGATACATGTGATACAAAAAGGGCTGTTAGAAAGGTTTTTCCAGCTTCCAGCTTGCAATATTCTGTGTGAATCTTTCCTTTCTCATGCAAGCTGTGAAAACAGTAAGATGGTTTTTGTATAACTATCTGAACACCTGGTGTTTGTCTAAGTTCTGTTTATGATACACTGGTGAAATGTTATTGAAGTTGTAAGACTTTAGCCAATCACCCTAGGGGGTGGGTGATCACTGACCAATCACCTTATGTAATTACACATGTAAGTGGGCATTTATTTAATTAAATACATCACATTCTTGCTGGATATGAGTGGTTTCATTTCTTTGTCCCTGGTAAACAGCCACAGATACATACAAGTCTGTTTCCAATGCTGGGGATCTGGAACAGTTGCTTCAGAGTTTGACATAGACATCTAGAGACCAAAATAAGTCAATGCTTTAAAATAAAGTCTTCCCCTGCTCCCTCCCAAAATGTGGTGAAGGAGCAAACAGCCAGACCACCCCCAAGGAAAGCAGGTTCATATAAACCACATCCCTCCTGCAACTGGAATCCATTTGGCCAAGAAAACACAGAAATGGTGATAGATGTGCCAACCAGCAAACTGCCTGTGAGCTAAAATCTTCTTTCTCTCATGTTCTTGTTTTACAACTTGAATCCCTTGAAAGGGTTAACAAAGCTGCAGAACAGGGAGGACTCAGAGGGCTCTCAAAAGGCTTTTGATAAAGTCCAGCACAAGAGCCTATTGAGAAACTTGGCCAGGGGTGAAAGGTAAAGTCTTGTCATGGATTAAAAACTGGAGAAGAGATAAGGAGCAACGAGTAGGAACAAATGGCCAATTCTTAGCATGGAAAGAGATTAATCATGGGTAGCTGCAAGGACAGTATTGCAGACTGGTGCTGTGTTTACTTACCACTGCCCAGCCAGGAGCTAAAGTGCACTGTTGGCTGAAAATGTTCAGGATAGCCAAGACTAGGGAGATTTAATACAAACCCATGGAAAAATTAATTTAAGAGTCCAGTTCGGCCAGGAATTATTATCACTCAGCATGTCTTAAGAGGTATGACAAGAGTAAAAAGGCAAATTAGTGTGAGAGGCAAAGACTTGACAGAGACAGAAAAATACGGGCTAATGCTGAGAAGACAGAACAAACACTTACGAACCCATTGTCACGGGCAGCAAAATTAGTGCACCAGAATTAAAAACCTAAAAAAGTGAAAATAGGAAAAGGAAAATCCTTAGAGCACGACATGGCATTGCACTTGGATTAACTACCCTGCCACCCACATCACTTGATGCACACCAGTGGACAGGAGCAAGGCAAGACTGAGACCTTTAAGTGAATATGAACAGCCTACACAGCTGTGCATAAATTACAAGACCTCTCCATCCTCCTGGTCCCTGTTTACATGAATATCACTGTCTGGACTCAGAAAAGGTACTTGTAGTTTTCCTCTGGAAATCTCTCTCATTGGAGAAAAGCTTTGTATGGGTTGTTGCTTTTTCTTATATTGAGTAAAAATGGCAATAAATTCAATTTAGCTTCCTGAACAGGGATTTAAAAATATTTGACATAAATTAGCAGCTAAAATTTCCTGGTTGCCTTCATATCATACCTAATAAACATTATTGTCTCCATTCCACATAGAATATCACTGCAGTACAGAGACACTACTACAGTCAGTATTTACCTTGGAAGTGAGTTACTTTACTTAACTTAAACATGTTTATTTGCTGTGAAATGAAACATCCACAAGTGTATCTCTCTTCCTTCTCTCAGCAGAGGAGGTCTAGGTGGAGACTTGTGTTTAACTTTATCTTTTAAAAGATCAGAGCCTTCTGTTGAGTCCCTCCTCTAGTGTTTAATGCCAGAGACAGAAATAGTTCCCAAAACTGCTGACTCCCAATATTATATTCAAGAAAGAGTCAGTAAGTGTCCTGGAAGATGCCAGTGGAGTTTGTTCTTGAAATGCTTTGGCCAGGCAAAAAACCATCATCTCAAGAACCACCCTTGGAAGGATGGAAAAAGGATGTGGAAATTCATATGCCCTGGTTAAATCCATCAGATATAAAGGGAAGCTAAATAATCAAAAGCTGTTTGTTGCAATGAAAGGTGAAGGGAATTTCAACCTACATTTCATGTACATATGATTTCTTTAGGATTCAGTGTTACACAATGCTGTCTCAGGAGTACATGGCATTTCTTCTGCCCTTCATTCTGTTTTGTTTCTCCTCACTTCTGATTCTTCTGAAAGAGAATACAGAAGGGAAATAGAGCAAAATGGACACAGCAATTAAAAAGCAGATTGTGTCTTTTCTACAGAGGGCTCATCTGCGGCTGCCACAAAATTGTTTGGAAATATCATGCATTCCCTTGATGACAGCATTGCAAGTTAATTAGGTGCACAAAGTCAGGTAATTAGGTGAGTGCAAAGAGGCAAAAGTTGAGAGCTTCCCTGCTGTTAGAAATCCCAGACAAATCGCTTGCCCATAGGATCAGATGGGTTTCCTCATATATTAAAGTCTCCCAGTAATTTGTGTTATGCAGGCTGCAGATATTTGATAAATAACAATGACACTTATTCAGGTAGCATCAATATGGTGTTCTGAAGATTGATCAGGTATTGTCAGAGGAGCTGGGTTTGCTTTCTGACACATACATCAGGAACCTTCTCATCATTTCTGTGTCATAAGGGAATGGTGAAAACATCCTCTGTAAATAGCTGAGATTTGCTCTGAAGTGGAGACGTGAATTACTTGGGTTGGGTACAACTAACCACCAGAGGTTCCACTTTGTCATAAACATCAGCAAGAGGACTTTTTCTTAAACATGGTCTCTGTCTGCTCTCTCTGAGGTCAATTGGAAAACTATTGAATTAGCAGAGAATGAAATTAAAACAGAACCTAAGGCTGATGATCACGTCCTCTTCCTCCCCTACCTTCACCTATTCTCCAATATGTTCATGTAATAGAGGTGAATAATTACAGCCTGGGTTTCACATGGGCATCCCAACAAGCAGGATCAGCACCCATAAAACATGCTGGTGAACCAGATCATCCAGAGGTGCAGCCAGAAAAGCTCAAACATGGGGTGAATATGAATGGCCATCACCAGACACCAGCTCTCTTGTCCCTATCAGAAATTATTCAAGTGGCAGATTTAGTAACTCTCTAACTAACGAGCTCAGGATGAGCAGCTAAAATCTGAGCTCACCCCATCTAGTTCCAGGCTCTGAAATGTGGTGCCAAGTTTGAAATCTCACTCCTTGTCTCTGTTTATAGTCAAGTAAGAGGTAGACACTGACTCATGGTAACTGAATAACCAAAAGGAAATGTAGCAGAAGGGTCCATCCCCTCATCCAAAGCCAGGACAAAAGCAACTTAGTGCATTCCTGACAGTTGACTGTCAAACTTATTCCTAAAACCCTTCAGTGATGGAGTTTTCATCCTCAGATCTAAATTTTTCAGAAAATAAAGTGTTTTTCAAACATCAAGTCTAAGTCTCCTCCAGTTCAATCTAAGATTTCCTGCCCAACAGCTAGGGGACAAAATCTTCAAGCCATGTCATTTGCTCAGAATGGGACCAGTCAGGTTGGGTTCACTAGATACAAATAGGTGATTTTAAAAAAAATATGAGGTTTGCATATGAAAATCAGACTGTCATTTCAGATTGTTTTAGGCAGCAGCAAGAGCAGGGCTGCTGCAAGGGGCAATGAGCAACCACTCAGCAGGACAAGGTTGGTGAGAGAGACAGAGAGAGAAAGAGAGTCAGAGAGAGAGAAAGAGAGAAAGACAGAGGTCCTGTTAGCAGCTCAGTGACTGTCAGACATGGCAAGGTAATGAGCTAGGTCTGAGGTCCTCCCAGGAATGATTATTGTTGTAGTTACTGCATGTTATTCAAGTAGCAAAGAAACCTGTATGCTTAGGAAAAACACTTATTTATTTCAAATTCTAGAAGTCATATTTTGCTTCCAAACTACAGTCAATTGGTTCTAAAATGTCAGTTATGACTTTTGCATATTTCTGTATTTGACAAATAGTTTCAGATTTTTGAAAATGCTGTTTTTGTTCAGCGTTTGCACCTCAGCCTATTATGAGTCTCTGACAGAGAGCACCTTATCATTCCTTAGCCAACAAAACAATTAGTAGCAATGCACAGAGAAAGAAATACTGACTATCTGAATATCTTCCTTATGCATTACATTTATTTCTCCTCCCTATGCTCTGTGTACATTTCAAAGGCAGCTTTCAGCTAAACAACTACATCCATGCTTTTTGCCATGCATGTAAGGAGGATGAGATGCAGCAGGTACAAGCTGATATGAGAGAGGTTCAGACCAGGAAAAAGGGGAAATTATTTCATCATGAGGACAGCAGAGGAACAGGTTGACCTCATAGCTGGCCCTGCTTTGAGCAGAAGATTGGACTAGAGACCTCCTGGGGTCCCTTTCAGCCTGAATTATCTTCAATCTTCAGTGCATTCAACTCATCGCACAGAGACAACCCCTGTTCCATCAGCTCTGTGTGATGGGCTCACCCTGTGGAGACCAGCAGGGCTTTGGCCTTCCCCAGACTCTCCAGGACCTCCTTGGGAAAATATGGCCAGAAGATATGGCACCAGAAACTCTCAACAGCACATTCCTGGGAATCTGCAGCTCCAATCCACCTTGGTACATCCACAGCAGAGCACTTTCAAAGCTACTGATTTTCATGACACATCTAGGAAGATGTGTATGTCTAATATATGTGGACTGGATTATGTTCTGGAGGTGCCTAATTTCCTACTGAATAAATATAAAAAGGTAAAAGCCTATTTTAAGGAAAACTGGCCTCTCCTCACATGTTATCTGAGGTGCCAAACTCAATTGGTTGCAAAGGGAAATTCAGTATTAGGTGGATTGGATTTGCGCTCCCAGACCATGTCTACAACCACACTGAGGCAGTGCCTTCATCAGGCTGTGATCAATTGCTGCCGTTCCAGGCAGGAGGATAATGTGAGAGGCAGTGAAGAACACAAATACAGAGCTGATGACCCTAGCAGGGTGCTGCACAGACTCACTTCGGTGCAGGAAACATCCAGGGAAGTAGTTCCAACAAGAATTATGCAGAAACCGTTCTGAATCTCTCTACCAACACCACAAATTGTGTTTGTAGAAATCTGTTGCTGCAGGAACAGGGACAAAATGAGCCTCCTGTTCTTTCTCAATAAAGCCAGATCTCAGTAGGGCCATTTTGCATTGTGAACCAATTAATCAGCCCAGGCACTAGATCAGACAAATAATTTCGCTCCTGTGAGGAGCTGTCAGCACACTACAATGATGAAACCAGCTAAGTATGTGTGGAACTAACTGGGAAAGAAAGTGGTACCTGACCAGAATATATTTTCCACTCAATAATGCCTGCCTGAATTTAGCCTCTCCAGTCATGCTAAACTTCAAGTCTGGAAAATACGTTGGGAGGAAGAGTAAGTCTGTCCAGTGCAAACTGAAATAGTCAGCAGTCCTCTGTGAGTGGCACCAAAACACACAGTGGCTCATCCAGCCATCATTCATGTCAGTCCCTCAGCCTTCAGGAATGACTGCTGAAAAACTCACCAATTATTGTGCCATCTCAGTTTCTCATTCTTGGGCAGAAAAACAGAGAACGACACAGTCACCAGGCTTGCAACACAAATCACCAGGATTCTGATGCAATTCTCAGAAAAGGTGTAGACCACAGCACAGCAGAGGGACTCCTATGCTTGTACTGTAGGACATCCTCAGTACAAATGGATGGATGATGATTATCCATAATTTAATCACCCAAATAGCTTGAAAAGTCTGTCACTGGTCACTTGAACCCACTCTTTCCAAAGGGGAATTGCTCCACTAGAATATTTTTAGAGAAGGACGTTTTGAGGTACTCGTTTAACATCTCTAAAGCTTGTTTTAACATTCTGCAATTGAACAAGTTGTGGGGATGAAAGCACCCACAACTGTCATTTTGCAAGATGAAGTTGTTTCTTTGATTTTCTAACATCATTCAGTTCGTTTTCACAGGCCCTGTAGTATGACCCAGTGATTACATTTTTTAATTCTTTGATTTAGTGATTCTTAATTTAGAATTCTTAGGAGCTTATCAGAAGCTTCATAGAATTCAGAATTTATTTTAAAGATCTTGCTACATAAGGAAGTCAGATTTTATTCAAAAGAATAAGTTTTTAGTCCTCTGGGTTACAAAGCAAATTTAAAACACGGATCTGAAATATCCCAATAGCTTGCAAACTGTAAGATAAATTGGAAGAGTGCTTCTTTCTGTATCTCATTATTTTGAAATCAGTCTTAAAATGGAAGACTCTTGTAAATCTTGTAAAATGACAATTATAGGTGATTTCCTCCATAGAAACTGTTCAGTGTCACACTGAGACAAGCTTTAGAGAAGTCTGATTCATGATTTTGGGAATATTTGAATTTGGTGCTGCCATAATTTGAAATCTGTAACCATGAACACTTGGTGCTTGTGTCTCCCTAATCAGATACTGAACATTTTACATGGGAGTATAAAATTTTGGCCTGTGCTTACATTTATGCTTCCCCCAGCTAGCTTCCTAAAGAGTAGGCACAGATATTGCATAGACAGTATAATACCACCAGATTAAAAAAAACCCCATCATATTGATTACCTCTTTCACTCAAAGGCATTACAGGGCATCCTGCTTTGCACTGGATTTTGGTGTTCTGCTTTGGATCACAGGCATTTCTAGTATTTTATGTTTTGTAGCTTTGTTAGTTTTCTCTCTGTGAAGTCCCTCTCCAAGAATATAATATCTGTATCCACAATGACTGTCTTGTAAATTTGTGGGTTTGGTGGAAGGTATCACTTAATATTCAGAGTGCAATATATTTTTATCCAACAGCTACAGAACAGATATTAATAGAAGACAGAGATAACTTCTGTGAAGTGCATGGACATCAGTTCCTGCTTTCCTTTGCAGACCAAAACCACAGTCTCTCCAGTGGCATTTGTCTAAATGTGCTCTTTGTTGCCTGTGTGGAGCTATGCTGCAAGTCCCAGAGCTTTCCCAGGGAAGTGCCACTGCTGGAAAACAGAGCACTCTGGCAGAATGAAGCCTTTTTTCAGGTCTGCACTGGTGTTGATCCATGCAGCAGCTCCTGGGGTGTGCTCAGAGCCAGGTGAAGATCCAATGCAAGGGAGCGCCAGGATGGGGACTGTGTTTCAGCCAATCCTCACACCTTACAGGAGGGGTGTGGAGACCAGCAGTGGCTCAGCAGCACAGGAGGTGAACAACAGGACAAAAGTGTCCAGGTTAGACAAGATGTGTACCTATGAAGAGGTAATACTAAAATGCAAGAGCTGCATGCTCAGCACCTTCATAAGGTGGTGTTCAGTTCTCTCTCCAGGGCACAGACCTGAGTGGCTGGCAGGCAAAGGACACTGTCCATTGGCCAGAGCCTCGGGTCACCCCATCGAATGGCACAGGGCTGGGTATTCACCTTCTAAGGAAGCAGAGCAATGATGGTGAAGACTGCCCGGTTAATTCCACCTCAGGTGTTCCCCAGATATGATCCCAAAAGCTAAACTTAGCTGAAGAAGGTGCAAAAGATGCCTAGGGCCACACAGGATGTCTCTCTGACCCTAACACAGAGAGAGATGGGGCTGCTCCTGGAATAACAGAGCAGATGTGAAAGTGGAATTTCCAGCATATGATAAATGTCTTCAATGTTCTTGTTTGAAATTTGTTTGTGGTTTGAAGTGTGCTGAACCTATAGCTGTCTGAAGCGTCTCGCAAACTGAAAATTCTTGGAAAATGGCAGTTCAGAAACATGTGATGTGATGCTTGAAAAGGAAATGTACTTCTTGGACTGTGAGCCTGCCTAGCAGATCTGACAGGCTTATGTTTCTAAATGCTGATGAAGATTAATTCTGAATATGAACACCTAGTTGCTTTTCAAAAAAACCTGCATGCAATCACAATTCCCTTTTCTCCTAAAGACCATACAGAGCAGATGCAATAGAGAGCAGTATTTTTAATGTATAGGTTAATTTAAATTGAGACTTAAATAATGCTATGAGAAGCACCACAGAGTGAAAAAGTGGTAAGTATTTAAAAATGAAAGTCCCAATTCATCAGGAACACTCATCAGTGGGATTATTTCCATGCATGAAGTTTGGCATTCACTTAAGTACCTTTTTGGGCCTGGGCCAGGGAATAATATTGATTTTGATGAGCTTTCCATTAATGACCCTAAAAGATTAAACACTTGGGTTTGGGAGTAATCACACAAGAAAACAAATTGTTTTGATTTTCTCTAAAATATCTCATTGGTCCCGAAGGCCAGCTGGTTCAAATTTACTTTTGGAGTCAATGCTTGTTTGCCATTAGATGTCTGTGAGGCAGGAGATGGCATTCTATAAATACTGTATGACCATGACCACAGCAGGGTGATGCTCGTTCCTAAATTGGATCAAGAGAATGCTGATATGTGAAATATGCTCCCTGTTCTCTTTCCTCGCCCCTTCTCCCACTACCCTGGTTGTGCTCCCTCTGATTGCATCTTACCATGCCTTATACCCCTTAATGCCTGGCTAATTTTGGAATCAACATCATGCCAAAGGCATGGTGATAATCATATATGCACAGACAAAATATGTGAAGCCATGTAGGTTGATAGTGTGCCATCTTCTATGGACACTTATAACCCGCTTGGAAAGGCTCTCTAAGGAAATGACATATGTTACTAATTAGTCTTGTTGCTAATAATAGCAATCTTTGGTTTACAGTGTTGGTTTTTTTAATCTGGAGCAGGTGAGAATCACCCAGGGCCCACGACCTGCACAGGGTTCATGAAGCAATTTGAAATGTGTAGTGAAAACATAAGTTGGAATGTGAGTTGCCTACACACCCAAACAAATGCACACTTTGGGTTACTTTTCTATTAGAGCAATATGCACACATTCAGTCATTACTGCCCCTTACTCTGAAACTTGGGAGCGGCGAATGCAGGGGAAGAGTTGGGGCAGCATTGTCTGGAAAGCTTCCAGCACACTTCCAACACTCGTGGGAATTATTCACCATGACACTGGAGTAATTTGTGTTGAAAAACAGCAACTGTCTAACCACAACAGAAACAATGCAGGATTAGAGGGAAAAAATAATTATCCAGACAAAATTACAAGTGATATTTTAAAGTATGTTCTCCCTTGCGTATGACTCTGTTGAAGCAAGCAGATACCTTATAAATGGTATCTAAGTGCTGTCCTCTGTGGGGTAACACAGACCTTCTTTGGTATAATCTTGCTAATGCATGTGAACACACAAAATGCCCTGGACTTATACCAGCTGCCAGAATTCCAAGCTATGATTTTGAGTCTGCCATTAACATCTCCTAGATTTCCTTCTAAAGCCTCTCTGACTGTTCTTTTTTTAAAAACTCATTTTCCTGCCTTTTCTATCAGTTTCTGTGACTTACACCTCTAGTTCTCTTCCTCATTCACTCAAATATCTGAAAAATGCCAAACTCCCTGCATTTAGTTTCAATCCGGAGTCAAAGGCTTGTAACCGTATAACACAATATTATTCAATGACAGATGACTTTAGTTGTAGGGGTTGACTGCTCAAAGGCTGTATTAATTTTCTCATTATAAAGCAAATGAAGTGGTGGTTGACCACTTCTTCCACCTGGCTAGAACAAATATTATATTCCTCATCTACAATAAAGTTTCATTCAACCATCACCAAAATAATAGGTTATTGTAGCCTTAACCAACCTAGTCATCTCACCTTGCTAACTGTAAGGTTCTTCTACTAGTTTCTATATTAAGTGTGCAGAAGAAGAAAAAAAATAGGACAAATATAATTTTATAATGAGATAGATAAAAATCAGAATGTCCTTGGCTGTGACTGCTCTGAGTTATATCCCTATGAAATAGCAGGAAGATTGAATAAAGAAAAGTGAGGTTGTAATAGGTACTAAGGTAGGACATGGCAGGAGACAAAGAGTTAGATGGGTGAAGTAAGCACGGATCATGGCTGTGTGGAAGCAGGTTGGAAAACTCAGAGAAAGTAGAATTGTGTCTTCAGAGCTACACCTCGTGTGGCTACTCTGGTGAAGGCATTTGAACTCTCTCATTTGTTGTCTGTAAATCATGCAAAATCTGCCTCATGGGACTTTTCATAGTTACAAAACTATAATTTTAGCTCTGTGAATGAAAAGACTGAAGAGACAAAGAACAAAGCCCTTAGTGGTTTGGTGCTAAGCTAATACCAACAGATGGGAGTGCTGCTGAGGGAATGTCATGGATGTGAGGGCACTCCTGATGACAGGAAAATGTAGAACTGAGCTTTGTTTCTCTATGATGTAGTTGTAGGGACAGACCTCCTGTGGTAGATCACACTCATTTCCCACCTGTGTTTAGGACTCCCTCTAGCCTGCAGAGAGGAGGCAGCAGTGGGATTCCAAAACCCCCTCAAATTGCCAGATCCTCGGCATGGAACAGGGAGAAAATTTTCTCAATACTTTAGGCAACTTGAAAGGGTCTTAATGGACAGGAACACGTGGAGATGTCATAAAACCTCTCTCTCCTGTAAACAATGCAAGATGGAAAAGAATTGGCAGTGAGTCAGCAGCCAAGCCAGTGCTAGAAATCCAAGGGCCATGACTGTAGCAGCAAATCCCTCATCCAAAGAATGGACCGAAGGAAGAAGACAATCAGTTTTCCGAGAACTGGTCTGACTGCGCTGTTAACTCATATCCAAAAGCAGAGGGTGAAGTGAGGAAACAGTCAACAGTCATGTAATAGAAAATCAAAATATGGAGAATTGAATTAGTCAAATTATCAGAGATACAAAGGGAAGAATTATATTGAAAAAGGATTAAGTGGCCAAAAGAAGGAGAGGCAATGATGTGATCAGAACTGCTGGGATCTATGTGACAGCTCAGAAAGAAGTCCTTGACAGTCAGTGATTTGTATCCTAACCAATAAAGAGGATAACAGTTGGTGTCTTCTACACACCAACCATTCACACTTCAGTTATCTGCTTGTAGAGACACAGAATTCACAAGTATCAAATGTAGCTGGAGGGAAAGAGAGGGGATCCTTGTTCTAATACATGCTGGAGGCATTTTTCTGCCAAAACTAAGCAGCCTTAGAATTTCTAAAAATTAGAGAAATTAATCTCCTTACTCAAACTGTTACATCTAATCCAGGAAATTCAGTATTAAACCTCATCTCGACAGTCTAAGAACTGACCATAGAATTAATTTTAGTGATGGCTTTGATACAAATGGTTTTACTTAATTGGATTTCTTGTTAAAGATCTTGCCGAAGCCCAGATGATTATTGTAGTGAACTGATACATATATTCAATCCCTTAGAGAAGTGTTTTACAAACAGGAACAGTGATAATCCAAGTAACTTGGAAAGAAACATGTGAAAATATGATTGTTAGCTCAAGCTTTTTAAAGATTTGTCTTAAAATGGTCAAAAAATATTCGTAACCCTGCAGTCAAGACTCAGAACTTCCAAAAACCTTACTCAGAAGCAAAATCAAGTAATTCATTCCTTTTTGAATGAACACACAGTTTCAATTGACAATAGAAACAAAAGATCGTTTTAAAAATTTTGAGGAAAAGATTTAAGAAGTCCACTCAGCATACACTAAAAGGGAGGCAAACTGGCTAAACTAGACAATCTCAGAATTAGAAGAATCATAATTAATGGAGTAAATTTCTACCAAGGCTGCACGGGGCTTGTTCCCATGCTATTATGTGTTTCTATTGCTCGTTGGGTGGTGAGGGACTGGCACAGGTTGCCCAGAGAAGCACCTCCACAGAGTGGAGGTGTTGAGCAAATGTGAAACTGGATGGACGACTTTTACCCTGACTGAATGCAAATACTATATTTAGAGTGAGAGACTCAAAGAAATTTTCACATCCCAAGACACAGTTCTCTGGAAAACTGACTTGGAAATGCATTAGCAAGCAGCAGTAGCTGTTTAGCCAGCCATGGCCTACAGGTTGATGCAGTGATTAGAAGGGCAAATGGGACTGAATGTCCATGCTGGATGTTGCTTTCTTAGGTGTCCTGCTTTTCGGGGTCTGGAACCCAAGAAAGTGTCAATAAATTTGGGCAGGAATAGTTGACTCAGGATGTGCCTTGGAAAAACAATCACAAGAAAAACCATCTCTGTGACTTATGAAAAAAATGGAAGGTGGCTGGGTTGTTTGATCACTGTCTAATAGAAGTCTTACACCAAAGTACTTCATTTTTATGGATAAAGGTGCAGGAGTCCAACTATGAGGAGCTGAGGCCAGACAGGTTCAGAATAGAAGTTTCTACCAGTGATGGAAACTGGCAACTGGAACAGTTTACAAAAAAATACATTCCATATTTCATTGCTTCTTGTCTTTAAAGTCTCTGGATCAAGAGAAAGATTTTTTTCAAGAAGATAGTCTTGCTGGAACAGAAGTCTGAGAAGGCTCACATCTCACTTTTGGGAAGGTGTTGGACTAGAAGACTAGGGTCTTATGAGGCCAAAATTCTGGCCTTATGAGGCACAAATTTGGGGTCTGGATTTTAATCAAACATGTCTTTGTATGCTCCTGGCTTGGAAACACCTTCATGTTATTCCCTCAAATGTTCCCTGTAAAGAAATGTCTAAGAAGGAAGATTAATTGCAAGTAAGCATATATTGGTTTTGTTATGATTAACCTAAATCCCAAATCCATTCTTACGGGCTTTCCCGGGGATGAGAGATGTCAAGTGACTTTGCTCCATTGAGTCAGTGGCTCAGATTTAAACCAGGATTGCAAAATTAGTGATCAGCCAGTGCTGCGCTGTGCTGCGAGTGTCTGGTTGCAGTTTGTGCCATATGTGCATTCCATTTCAAGGGGGTCTGTGAGAATTTTGAGGACATCTGTTAGCAGCACTGTCCCACAGGAATGCTCACAAGTCACTTGTGAAACAGCCCATTTTAATTTTGAAAATCCTCTGCTTTGTCTATGAGATAGGGGATTTTCTTTACAGTTTTTCAGGGTTGAATCCAAATGCACCAGCTTTGGCACTCGATTCACAACCCAGTGTTTGGAGAAAAATAGTCCATCTTTACTAGTCAAGATGTTCAATTTGCATTTCATTCATTCATTTTCCATTTGTGCTGCCAGGTGTTCTAAGGCCTCATGATATCTCTAGTCTCCCAGGCAGAATATTTTTTAAAACAGGAAGTATTTGAAATTCATCATTAAAAGGGCTTGTCCACCTTTCACAAACCCCCTCTCATCTTGACAGACCAGATATTTCATAGGCTCAGGTTTTAGAGCAGGGTCTTGAAAGGCTCAGGGAACTTCAGCTTCCCTGTATTTTGAAGACATTTTGAAAGCACACTATCTCAGATCTCAGTGGAAATATTTGATGATCTCAAACCCGACAATTACCTCTCACCACAACCCTCGTCTCAAAGTGCCTCGCTACTGACAGCTCTTTAGTGCCCTCTCATGATGATTTGTGTTTGACAGCATAAGAAAGAACGTGCACTTCTGGCTAACTCAAGAGTGATGGTTGATGTGCAAACCTTTGCACTCCTGCATCATAAGTGACCCTTTGTAGTGAGATTGACACATTTAAAAGCTACAGTCCTACCACTCATCTCCACTCCTGTGATGGGAGCAGAGCGCAATGCTCCTGTACAATCCTGTTATTGCAAAAGAACCGAAAACCCAGCTGTGTAGGGTTCTGTGTCTGTAATGAGTATCACTTCCATTGCCCAAAACTGTCTTTGTTTTTGCAGGAGACACAGAAATATAGGGGTGGTGCCCTAAGCCTATGAATGCTGATAACAATACTTCTCTTGACATCATCAAGTTTAGTATTTCGTCAATGACTCAGTCTTAAAAAAAAAGCAGGTACCTTGTAAATTGACAAAGACTGGGGAATTAATGGGGAAGGACTACAACAGAAATTGATCTGGCCTTACTCAATTTAACTATATGAGCCTAAAACTAGTAGATATGTGTGTGTATGTGTGTGATTGAGCATTAGGCAAAATAAGCCCATATCTCTTCTTGAATCTACTTAGTTTAAATATTTGTGAGAAGTCAGCTGGTGAGTGGTGTGTATCAGAGCTCACTGAAGATCTTCAGGGAAAACAAATGTTTCTTAAAAATATTAAGGTCCTTTTCTGGCTAGTCACAGTGCTGGTGCTGATGAGGTGCTGAGAATGCACCCATGGGTCCATTTAAAAACTTTCCTCAGAGGCATTTTATATTGAAAAATCAGACAGAGCTCTCAGCAAGCTGATCTAGTGGAAGATGTGCCTGCTCATTGCAGGGGAGTTGGATTAGATGATCCTTAAAGGTCACTTACAACCCAAACTATTTTATGATTCTATGATCTCTCTTTATATACTGTTGGTCAGTAAAGTTGTATTTTAGACATGAAACAATTCTTTTGGCCTAAAGAACTTGGGTGGTTACAGGGTTGGGGTTTTTCTCAGTAAGAATACAAATTGACCTGTCAAAACTCACAAATAAAAAACTTAGTGGAATCTGGCTACTTTTTCACAAAGATACAATTTTCTCTTCTGCTTGCTTAATGGATCAGGAAGCTTAGATTTCCTTCACAGGAAAAGTTTCCAGAGCAGTTTAGCTGCTAAAATAATGTATTTATAACGCTGGTAAAAGTAGTCATCTGTTTCACTACTGGCAATTCTCTGTCATTTTTTAATTTGCCAGTATCTCTGGATGAGGAGGAGATATCACAGAAGGAATAATAAAGTATGTCTGAATAGTAGAAGACTGTAAGAACTGGCAAAGTTAGCTGATAACAGAATCAGTACCTGAAAAACCCTTATTGTGGCTGTTTCTGTACCATAAGCAAGATACCTTCTGGAAAAAGGCCTTTAGACACATAACATGGTGTAGAGAAAAATGTCTGGGAACAGGAGATATTATGTCTGCAGAATTCTTATCAAAAAATTGAACCTGATACACAACTCAAAGATGACTTAATGGGAAAATAAAAAATCTTGAATAAGGAGATACACATCTTGGAGGTTTTCTAGTCCTTTTAAATTATGGTTCCTCTTTCTAAACAACAGCTCTGTTAATGCTTGGTTCTTAGGATCTTTCAGATGGAAGAAATACAAAAAACTTCAGATGAAGGACCACTGTGCTGGTTATGGGGAATCATGCAATGTCCAGCACCAGTCAGTGAGCTCGAGGAATTGTAATGTGAACTCTGCTGCATAGCAGCTCAGAAGGGGTAAGAGCTGAATCACAGCTTGATCCTGCCATCCTACTGGGCTGCAATCCTTTGTGGAATAATTGCACATATGTCAATGGGATTGCAAGAAAGGTAAATTCTGTGTGGGGATTTTAACAGAGCAGTGGTTTTGAGAAAGGGCTGCAAGATGTATTTATTCCTAGAAAAGTGACAAAAACTAATTTAAACCAGCTTCAGTTACAAAGCAACTGAAAACAAGGATTCCAAAACTGATGTGCTGGCATTTTGTCTCTGCAACACAGGTGTCACATAAAGCTGCAAGTAGCTGCTTAGTGGCACTGTTCTGTGTGGAGCATTTCAAAATCCCACTAAGCAGGAGACAGAGCACATCCCAGGGGTGGGACCCTCCTCACAGCTTTCAGCACATCCAACACATCTCACAGTTCTGTCAATTCCTTAATTCCTCATTAAAAATACTAAACATCAATCCTATTAAGAATGTGGTAGGGGAAGGTTCATGTACATTCTTTGGCCTGTTGTAACTGATCTTTTGTTTTCTCTTAGGCAATTTCTAGTCCGTGACAATATTTGGTCTCATATACCAGAGTATTTGTTTCCCAGATTGCCTCCTGTGGAGGACTTTGTCCTATGTCTCTTGGAAGTCTAAGAAAGTCACATCCACTCTTCTGGCAATGTATTAAAAAAGCTAGTAGATTAGAGACAATTTCCCTTCAGTGCATCCAGACTGAGTCGTCCCCATTCTGTCATGTTCATCCAACTAAACTTCTGGTTTTGATTAGTTTCAGCCAATGCAGCTGGCACTGGAGAAGGGCTCGCTGGTCCCCCATCCTAGGATCAGCTCTTTCTAAAACACAAATATGACATAAATGAGAGGCAGGGTATTTTTGTTAGCAACTCAGCTCCTCTTTCCTAAAATTCCTCCAGTTCTCCTGGGGTATATACCTTTCATTCCTAGCAGCTTGTGGCTCTTTAGCTTGTTCAACACCTCATGTTTTAACATCTCACTGTCGATGATTTGAGCCTGAAAAAATACATCTGGGGCCAATATTTCCCAGCATTCTCTGTGGTGCAGACTGATATTAATAAATCCTTTAACTCTACTGTAAAGGTCTTTATGCTCCTAAATACTTCATTGTTGCCTTGCCACTCTGGGGAGTCTCTCAGAGGCTTCCTGTTTCTGCTGTGGTGAAGCTTGACATTGTGAGCTATCTGCTCCTCTGAAAGCACTGTCCCACAAGGTACATGCCTTTGGATACGTGCCCCCATAGGACTGCATTTCCATTTTCTGATCTTTGGCACTGAGGCACACTGCTGTCCTCACAGCATGCAGCTGCAATAGATACTCCTAAAATGCACAGTGCACGTGCAGAACTGGAGCTCCTTAGAAGCCTGAACATGGCCAGGTTCTGCTCTAAAATGAATAAAGAAATCCTTCAGATCCCCAGCCACGGTTTCTTTTGAGTGTTCAGTTACCACAAAATGAAGCGTCAGTCTCTCGGTGGTCGTGTGCCAAGACGCCTGGTTTGAGGAAGTGCATTCTCTGGAGAAGATATTTCCTTTGAGCTGATAACACTGAGCCAACAATTCCTTTCAAAATTGATCTTGAAATAAATGGTGCATTATTTCACAGGCTTGTATCAGTTACAGCTGACAGTGAAGCGTACCCAAAGGAAACAGCACCACCAGACTGAGCAAGCTTGGTGGTACCACTAAGCTCTGGAGCAGAGCTGGAGGGATATTTGCCCACTTTTGCTAAAGGAAAGTGAATGCAAAACCTTCTTGCCAGCTTGAAAATAATTTCTGTTCTAGCTCCCTTCTTTATGGGTGCACGTTTTCCTGTCTGAAGCAGCAAACAGTGATTTCAGCAGATGTTATGCAAAATGGAGAGGATGCAAAGTGTGGGTGTTCGTTCAGAAGAGACAGTGTTCATCCCCCTCGGATGCTGAAGGTTTTATGCAGAGCAGCTGGCCTGGCCTCCCTCGGTGAGTGAGACAATAGATGTCTTATTCTTCTTACTCTGTCTCTCAGATAGGAATTTATTTGCCCTATGAATATCTGCAGAGCAGCTCTCCATGGCATGGCTCTCCCTGAGCTATCACAGCTCCAGGAGAAGCATGAACCATGCACTCAGGAGAGATTAGATAACAACTAACAACAGTATTTACGAGGCCAAAACTGTGTAGAATTGGAAGCAGAAGACCATAACAGAAGCAGAGAAAATGTCTTTGGGTGCAGTCCAGACCATAGGTATTTTCCTTATCCAGCTTTCCCTTTCTAATTATTCTAATTTTTTGTGTTTATATTGTTGGACCAACATGCCATTAAACTAAACCCTTCCTTCAGCATGCTGTTAGCCACTGGACAGGAATTGCTAATGAAGAGCTGCATCCTTGCTTGGATGGAGCAGGAAACCATCATGGGGGACAGTATCTTCAGGCTGATGTTAAAAGTTGTGTTCATACACTGGGCTGGGCTGATGGGCCAATGCTCGGTGTTGTCTCAAGCATTCAGCTGCCCCAATACCAAGGCTGTGGCTGCCATATCCTTGCTTCAAAAACCCTCCTCAGAGGGATAAATTGGCAGGTTCTGGCATTTTCTGACCAAGGTTTTTCCCACAATCTAGTTATCCATAGTACTGAGATCCCACAGCCTAGCCCTTAGCGCCCAGGGCTGTGCACGTCTCTGTAACATTTTTCTAAGAAAGAAATCTGCTCTTTTCTTACTCTTTTCAGTGAATTTCTGCCCCCATTCAGTCTGCAGAAGATGGGGCATGTGAGTCCTCTGCAATTGCCATGCTGGCCACAAAGAGGTCACAGACTTACTGTGTCAGCCCATGTCACGCTTCTATTGCTCTGCTTCATTTTCTGTGCCTTCAAATCCCTCATCTTCACACTTGTCACTTGAGACAGCAGGTAGGAACGTGCACAAATGTTTTTATAAGCAAACACAGATCAGATTGAAATGTAATTGTGCAACCACTGTGATTTGCCTCTCTATTTTTCAGTGTCTGTAGTTAGACGTGATTTGTGACACTTGGTTTAGGTATACTCTTTTACGCTGATTTAGCATGTCAGCCTTGTATTGAACCCACACTTAGGTCTTGTCGTTTGTAGACAGTGCAGACTGTAAGTTTCTCTGCCTGTTTGAGGGCTGACATCCAAGTCCTCTGTACATGTCATCATCCTCCCCCTGTCATGCTCTTGTAATCATTTTCCTGGCTTATATCCTGTCCCAAAATGTGATTGACTGAAAATCAGGTTCAATTGATTGTCTGTGTTTTGAGGTTTTCTCTTCTTGTGTCTTAAATGCCTTTACTGATCTCATCCCTCCAGCTTGTATTGGCATATGAGAAAATCTGGAGGATTGGAAAGTCAGCTGAACTACATCTTCCATCAGTCTCCTTGGGCTTGTCCAGGCAATGCTGCACCATGGCAAAATTCTTATTTGTGTTTCAGTGTCTTGTTTCAGATGATGACAAAAGTAACAGCTAGTAGGTAAGGTTTGTTGCCATCATGCAACATTGATGCTGCCACCATGCAGCATCCTTGAAAATAACCTGGGTGCACCAGCACTCCTCAGCCACAGTGTGGATGAGTTTTGAGCCGGTGTGTCAGACTGGAGCATTGCAGGGATACATGCTGGAAAGAGGGCACCTTCCTGTGTAGGATCACAGAGCCACGGAGTCAAGGAATGGTTGGGCTTGGAATGGACCACCGGAGGTCCTCTAGTCCAACCTGCCTGTTCAAGCAGGGTCCCTGAGAACAGGTCACTCATGATTGTGTCCAGGCAGCTCTAGAAAATCTCCAGAGATGGAAACTCCACAGCTCCTCTGGGCTACCTGTTCCAGTGCTTAGTCACTCTCACAGTAAAGTTTTTCCTCATGTTCACGAGGAACTTCCTGTGTTCCAGTTTCTATCCATTGCCTCTCCTCCTATTGTTTGGAACCACCGAGAAGAACCTGGCTCCATCCTCTTGACACCCTCCCTTCAGATACTTATGGACATGGATAGGATCCTCTCTCAGTCATCTCTTCTCAAGGCTGAACAGGATTCCAGGATGAGCCTTGCATCACATTTTCAGTGACTCAGGTGAGGTATTTAGGGCATCAGAATGAAATGAAATGAAACAGCATGTTGTTAATGCCATTTGGCATTATACTGGATTTAAATAATCTTTCTGGGGGAAAGAACACATTTTTTACTTTATTTTAAGTGAACCAAGAAAGCTAAATAATTCTTTACATTTCAAGGCACCTTTCTGATCCATTGTTCTATTCAAATTTAGCTTTAAAATCTCATTACTTCTCTAGCTGCTCTATTAAACTTTCCCTTTGCTTGTCATGCTTTTGTGCAACACAGTGGAGCTCAGAAACCCTGATTTAATTACATTTTAGAAGAAGACCCAAGTTGCAACCACAGAGCTTCCACCCTCACTTGGCCCTAGTCAACTCCCAGGCTGGGAATATTATCTTTTACATCTGCAATGTAGTTCCATGAAGGAAAAAATTAAGCAGAAACCCCTCTCTGCTAAATGTAGCAGTGAACAGTCCCCTTGGTTGCTGCAATAATGATGAAGTTGTATTTTTATCTAATTATCAGGTTGATCCTCAGAACTGACCTTCAGAGATATACAAAGTTCAAACCCTGTTGCTGCAATAATGAGTTGAAGAAAAATAACACAAACCGAAGATTTATGAATCACTTCTTTCTTTACTCACCAAACTCCCTTACCTAATCTGTGGGGTGAGAGGGCACAAGTGTCTTCCACTTGACAAATGCAAGTAGGTTTACAGCAGGGATGGTGAATTGACTATAACAGAGTTATCATCAGAGATAAGCTGAGATACGATCACTACCAGGGAGCTACGAGAGAGCTGAAGAACTTCAAGAGGGCATGTAGTGATAGGACAAGGGGGAATGGGTTTAAACTGAAAGAAGGAAGGTTTAGATTGGGTATTAGGAAGAAATTCTTTACTGAGAGGGTGGTGAGACACTGGAACAGGTTGCCCAAAGAAGTTGCAGATGCCCCATCCCTGGAGGTGTTCAAGGCCAGGTTGGATGGGGCTCTGAGCACCCTGGTCTTGTGGAAGGTGTCCCTGCCCACGGCAGGAGGGTTGGAACGAGGTGATCTTTAACCCGATCCAACCCGAACCATTCTGTGATTCTATGATTCTCTGTGGGAAATGGCACAGGACCTTACATACTCTTTTTTCTCATCCTTGGACCTAGCTCAGTTTTGTTCCACTCCAGAGACTGTGTACAAAAGTACTTAAAATGCAGTGGTGATTCAGATATCAGGCATTTGACTGCATTTTTTGTGATCTTTGCTTCTGTACCAGAAAATTCACATTCCTTCCAAAATAAACATTCTCCTGTTCTCCTTCCAGTGTCTCCTTTGCTTTGCTACTCAGTATATAATGGTATTTATCCATATGCTCCTGCTCACCCTCTTCTGGCAGTGACACTTCCCTAGCAGTGTGGCTTAGCAGGTGACTTATTTCTGCAGCTTCCAGTCTCAGCCTCTCACAGTCCTGCCCAGGTGGAACTGGCCAGCATTCAGGGAATTTAATTATTTTTCTTGGGGAAACAAAAGATTTGCAATGAAAAATGAGGAGTTACCATGATTTTTTTCCTTTTTGCAGAAAAAATATGTTTATTTAGCCACAAATTTGTCTATTGACATGTTAAGCACTTGGTAAATCAGACTTTGCAATAATGTTTTTGATAAAAGTGTCCACAGAAGTAGTTCAAGGTCCTTGCAAACCTTGGTGTGTTTCATATCTTCCCAAAAGGAAGAAAAATATGATATTTTTCTCCTCTCTGAAATATTAATTTTTCCAGCAGGTCTGCTCTGCTGACAGCACAACTCCTTTGTTCCTGCTCAGTCCTGCTTTCTCTGCGGCCAATGCGAAAATCTTCCCTTCCTCTCCTATTGAGAGAGATCACAGTTGATTTGTGTTTAATCCAACAACTAATTACCTCAAAAATGAGGCTGTATAAGCACAGTCAATGGCACCATGAGGCATTTATGTGTCTAAATAATGAGCTAAACAGCAATGCCCATGCTGTTTCCACTCCTCATCATCTCCTTAGCAGGGATTGTATCAAGTGCTTGCAGACATTATATGTCAAGACATTCACAATATGCCAGGATTGCACCCCCCAGTTTATTCTTTGTAACTTCAGCCTGATTGAAACATTTGCAGCTTGTCTGAAAGTCCAGCCAAGCCAGGATGTGACTGGCCTTCAGCCACTGTCTTTCTGAACTCCTGGGTGCACAAACCCTCTCCACCTGTGTGCCACTGGCACTGTGGCCCTACAGCCAAAGCTGGCCTTGGCTGCAAAACCACAGGTTCACACAATATTTTGTGAACAACCTGAGCTCGGTTGTTCCTGTTCCTGTTCCTGCTCTGCCCAGCATCCCTGCCTGTCTTATTTGCAGTCAAGGGGAGGATTGTGATACCTCTGCCAGCCCCAGTGTGCTGTCAGTGGTGCCATGAGCAGATGCTGTGGAATCCTTCCCACTTCCAGCAGCCTTGGGTCAAGCTCAGACCTGGCTGCTGGCTACATCAGCCTCAGTCTGTTTGCAGGATCAGTGCCCCCTTCCTGTCCAATTTGTCTTGTGGAGGGCCTCTGGCACTGCCAATCCTCCCTAGTGCCCAGAGGGCCAGCTCTGAGCAAGGCTCCCCTTGTTCTATGCTTGACCTTCAGTGCTGGTTGTCTGCAGATGTGTTTAAGGTTTACTTACGTGTAAACTGCAGATACATTTAGAACCTTTGCCTGACCCTCAGCTGTCCTGGATGAGAAGGGTGGGGGTATCACCACATCCCTGGGTGTAAGGTCAAGGGAGAAGCTCTGCAGATTCCTGATAAAGCTTCTTTTCCCCAACTATGCAGTTCTGCCTTGGGATAATTGCTCTGCCCACAGACCATATTACAGTTTCTAACACTGAGAAACTCTGCCTCTGAGGGTACAGGAGGTTTGAAAAACAGTGGCTGTGAAAAGGGGTGGCCTCTTCTTATGCAGAGCCTGTGCAGGGTCCAAAAGTTCCTCGGGAGCTGCAGCATCCTGTGAACGTGCTCACCTGGGAGCTGGTACCACAGGCTGAGCAGTTCCTTAGGGCTGAAATTAGTAAATCTACATTTTCCCCTTGGCTATGACCTCTTGCAGGTAATTTCAAGCTAAGAACTGTTTGTGCAACAGTGCAGGCCTTCAACTTAGCACAGACGTCCTCAGACATGAAAACCCCACGACTTCAGTTACAAGGTCTGACCGCAATTAGGAGGGGAGCAGCAAGGTGCTGCTGACATCCAGGGAGAGATTTATGCCCTGGGGCTTTGTGCACATCTCACACTGCAAAACCTCAGGCGATGAGTGACAGTCTTACTGCTTAACAGAGGAAAGATGACAATCCCACTTAAAAAATGGCATACAAGTGTGATGATTCAGAAGGTCTAATTCCTCCAAACTAAGAAAATTATAAGCCAATTATAAGCAAACAGGAGGAAAGGCAAAGACAGAAGGCTAACAGAAAGCAACAATTTTTCAAATCAAAATAATCACATTCCCACAATCAATAAAGAAGACAACATTGGCTAAAATCCCTTCCAGTTTCTGTGACAAAGGGAAGGCTCCAATCAGAATTAGAAAAGCACCATATGACAGAGAGGGAGACGGGAAGCAGATCAGAGCTGACAAAAATGCAAAGTTCTGAAGCCTAGAAAATTGGTAATGTGTGATAAAAATATCAGATAAAATAAGGACCTTTAAATAATATACCAAGAATGAAGACCTTCTTCTATTGGACCAGAGGATACAAATCCCATAATGCAGAAGCGTACAATGTCAGGAAGGTGATTCCTCCAGTCCCTTTTCCCAGTCAACCTCCAGGGGAGCTGGAAGGAAAGATGTGCCAGAGTACTTCCGCTTCTGTCATGCTACAACACCATGCAGAAGAGTTTCCATCCTCTGGCTTTGCTGTACACATGAGCCATGGAGGCTTCCTTTGCTTTGGTCCCTGCTGAACTTTTGCTGCTTTCACCTAGGCCAGCAGGGAATGACAGATTCCCTCACAGAGGGACACACATGGTCCCCTTGAGGGATGGGATCTTGCCATTTACATCCTCTACAAGAGACCTGTTCTCCTTTGAACGCAGACAAGCTGAGGTCTTGACTGTGTTTTTACAACATGGCATTTCTCCTGTTAGTCTGCCAAGCCCTTTGTCTACCAGCCACATTCATACAGGCAGTGGACAGTAGCTGTAAGACAAAAGCAGCATCGAGACTTTCATCTGCATGGTTGCCCTTAGTTGTATCCCACTCAGCCTCTCATGAAATGTTTTGGAGCACTGTTATGGAGTTTAAGTTTGCCAAAACCTGGACATCTATTAAAGTTATTTATTTAAAATAAGGCTTTTGTTTCCCTTTTGCTCCCCATGTCAGAATGTGCCTAAATCACCTTCCCTTCTCCATTACACATTTTTAATCTGACAGTGGGGTGAAGGGCTTTGTGGTTCTCCTACATTAGTCCCATATCATCTGTGAGTGTGCAGAAACAAGGCACAGCAGGCCTATGGACAATTATGTATTTAAAGATCAAACAGCCTGGCAGGTGTTTTCCAAACCTTCAGCTCCTGCAGGAGGCTCTGCCCACTAACGAGCTCTCCACAGCTCTTCACCCAAGGCTCTGCAGACAGTCGATGACGGGCCCAGGCCTGCAAAAATCTCCTTCCTAGGTGAAGGATAAGGCAGCCACGGGGAGTTTCTTATTTACAGGTTAGATGCATGAATTACCATGATAGTGACATTCTCTGATGGCCTTCAACTGAGGGCCAAAGTCACCAGCTGGGTTTCCAGTGCTCGTTTGTGGCCAATGCATCTCCCTCTTCCCTGGAGGCTGAGTCCAGTGCTGGCCAGGGTGGCCTTGCACCTCCTCCTGCCCAGCAGGCTCTGGGTACCCAAAGCCAGGCAGGTGGCCTGGCAGGTCCCTGCAGGGTGTGACACAGACATCCCAACAGCACCCGGCTCTGCCAGCACCCATACTAACCCTTCCAACCCCCACAGACATGATTTGAAAGCCTGTTGTTGGTTTTGCTGGAAGTTTGATTTAACTTTGGGCCGTGTTTCTTCCTGCAACACACCAAATATCTCCTCTGTGAACAGTCAGGCTTGGCTCTATCTTATTTTTTCTCTCTCTTTGGAAAGAGAGAAAGGGCATCATAAGATGAGATTATCACACCAGATCTATTGCTTATCTTCTCTATGTAACAGGCTATTGGATATTGGACCAGCTTCTGATAATACATGAATAGATTTCCCACCCCACATCTGAAAGCTTCTTGGGATGACTCATCTGAGTCCTTCTCGGGTGCTGTGAGTGCAGCTGTAATATAAACCAGCTGTGTCCTAGTTTGGAAAAATATCCATCCGTGTTGTTGAGGAATAACTGCGACTGGAAATACCTTAAAATAACTGAAGTAATCCATTTTATTTGTAGGCTGCAGCAAACTGCTGTTCCAGAATGGGCCGCACTTAGTGGGCACCACATTATCCTGTGAACAGGATTTATTGCTACGGATAAAAAAAACAGGGAAGCTGTTCTTAAAACATTTTCCTCCAAGGCATGTCTCTGTATAAAACTATAGAAAATGCAAGATGTGTTGGGCAGCACATTGGAAAGGTCCGAGGAAGAGAAACCAGGGAAGACTGAATCCAAAGTGCCATTAATGGTTGTTGGAAGTAAATCCCAGAGAAGGAAACTTTTAGTCTCTTTTCAGATGTGTCAAAAAAGCTGGAGATATGGACAAGGCTCTATGTGCTCCTCCCTACATTTTGGAAAGCAGGAAACCCTCCAGCTGTCAACAGACTGAACTGTATCAGGGGGTGCAACCATCACCTGTGCCTCCTCCTGCCTGGTAACACACCACAGAACTGAAACGAAGCTGTTGGCCAAAGCCTCTCAGGGACAGAGAGCCACCCAAGTGTCTGCAAGGTCAGAAAGCTGCTTGTTCACCTGCTGGGTGCTCCTGAAGACTTTAAAATTTTTTTGATAGGAGCTAAGCCTATGATGCTGGACAGGAGAGCAGTCCCACATGCGGGACCACAGGTGACCCACCAGCATTCCTCTTAAGCCAACAAAAAGACTTCCAGTGATTTCAATACTTAATTCAACAGTTTTCACATACCCTGATGAGTAAAACTTTTCTCACATGGTCTTAAAAATCTGAAAAGGGTACTTGAAGTGAAAGATCAGGCAATATTATGGAACCTGACGAGATTTCATGAGCGTTGATTTTTTTTTCCTGGTAGCACAAGTCATGTAAAGAGGGATATTTGCACTCTACATTCACAGGGCTGCTTCCACATTTGCTGAAGAGAAACTGAGATAAGCTTATTCCATCCCCACTCCTGAGACATGAAACAAATATCCAGAGGCAGAGATGGGAACTTAAACAACCTTTGCTATACATGTACATAGTGACATCCTCTGGGGTTACTTGTAGGAGAAACTTCAAACAAGCCTGGTCCGAAGAGTCTGCCCACGGCCAAGCTAGTGAGGACTTTGTACAGCTCCCTACAGTGTTTGAGCAGACAGGTGAAAAATTGCAGGAAATACTGAGCCCAGAGACTCCTCTCCCTTTCCCTCAGAGTCTGAAAAGTCAGTATTTCCTTCTAATTAATTGTATCTGTATAAATTAATGAAGGTGGTATGGTAAGGGAAGTATTTTGTGAAAGAGATAAAGCGAGTCAACAGCAAAGAAGTGTTTTCAATGCAATCCTTTTTCATTTACAGATCCTGCATCCATCCTCCTGAGAGAGGCTTGAACCTCATGGACATGGAAAGCTTCACCACTGCTCCTCACCACTGACTGCTGGCAAAATTCACCACAGCATTTTTCTATCAAGGAGAGATGCCTGACCCCACTACCAAGCCTAGGTCAGAACGAAGAGTGAAACGGAAAACAGACCTTGTTTTTGCCCTTTGTGTAGCTTAGGACAGGTGTAAATGAAACTCAGGTACTCAAGCTCCATCCAGGGTTCCCCACATCATTCAGCCCCACTCACACTGCACCAGACTTTTCAGGGCACATGAAATACAACTGGCATCACAGCATCTCTTTCTAACCATTATCATTGGAAACAAGATTTACTGTTGCTTTACTCCTTTGTCCTACCATAGATTTAAAAATAACAACTTTTATTTGCCATAGGAGTGTAGCGGACAAAGATTTTTCATTTACATGAACATTTGGAGAGCTTTCAGAGCAAACACAAAATCCAGTTTACTTCCAGTTTTTCAGGTACAAAAAAGAAACCCCAAACCAAGATGAGATATACCAAGGGCTGGCAACTGATGAAAGGAATTACAGCAGTCCACAGCGTAAGCAAAACAAGAGGCACTGCTCACCTTGTTGATACAAAAATGACAGGCCAGGCCAAGGCTTGCACTCAGACTTGCATCATACCCATACTGTAGGGATGAGGGCTTGTGCTCTGCTGTTTTAGGAGGTTAGAGATGCTGCTGGGCATCCCACATCAGGCAGGGCAGTGGCTGCTGCACAAATCTTGTCCTCCTGTAACTTGCATGCACCATAACAAAAGCATTTTCAGAGGGATTTGGTCTCATCAGTTTTCCTACCTGGTTCCATTTCAGATGATCTTGTGGCTTTGTCTACTCCTTTCTCTATTCCATTTTTGGGTACATATGATTTTTTTTAAATAATCAGTTGTCTGGTGCATTATTCTGAACCGTAGCCATCTAGATATCATGTTTCCTTTTTCTAAACTTCCTGACAGTGCTAACTGCTCCTGTTTATGCCTAATCCTGTAATTACATCAGAAATGTGTTGGTTCCTTGAACACACGTGGAAACTGTGTCATTCTCTGTGTGCCACTCACACAGTGATTAAAATTTTGCATTTTCCTTCAGCCAGATTATGGTACTCATTTCTTTATGCATAAAGCATCTTTTTTATTGCTGTTGTTTTTGTAGGTGCCCTTTGCATATTAGGATCATGTTTTAATAACTGGATGAGAAAATTGCCTACCACCACAAAGATAGGAAAAGGCAGACAGAAAACTTGCAGAGATTAGGGGAGATTTGGAAGGTTTCCAGAGCAAAGCTGGGAATTTGATCACTCACAGAAGAGGTGACAAAGGTGAGTGGTGAAGAGGAAGGTTGTTTCTCCCTTAGGACTGCCTTCCTGTGTTGGCTTTGACACGCACACAGGGGATGACTGAGCCCTGGCTGCTAACTGTGCCTCTCTGAAATGCAGTGGTGTGGCAGCAGCTGCCCTGCTGCTCTGCCTGACTGCCTGTGGGACAGACCCTGCGGCTGTGACTCCAGTTCTGAGCACAGTGGAGAGCTGTATATGTGGTCATAATATGAGTAAAGGCACCTCAGAGTTGTGGGTGGTAGGAGGTGACAGTCCCTGGCCTTACAGTGTCCCTGGTTGCACTGTAGACACCTGTAGCACAGTGAAGTGGCCTGGTTTCCCCAGGGAGCCCCCAACAGGTTGACTTGCAGTGGGAGAGCCTGGGGGACCTCACTGCAGGTGGAGGAAAGCTTCTCAGCTTGCAAACAATCCATGCACCCTTGGCAGGAAGTAAACCATGATGCTAAAATGCTGCCCAGCACAAGCATTTTGCAGTAGGAGAGAGAAAATAAAGCACCTTCAGAGAGAACCCAGCCAGATGGTGGCCATAGATATGCCCTGCATCAAAAAATATGTCATTGTGATCCTGACTTTCCCTCTTGACTCATATTGTCTTTAATACACTGTTTGCAGTGTAACAATTAAAAAAAATAATTTAAGAGGCATTAATTGACTGATGGTTGTTGCTTATCCTGCAATATCCTGAGGACCAAACCCACAGGACTGGGGGCCAGTGCCTGGGAGTCCAGAAGCCAAGAGATGCACTGGAAGTCACACAGGTTTGTACCACCTCCTAGTGACATGCCAGACAGTGCAAATGCCAGAAAGCCAGCACAACTCCTGAGAGGGAAATAATCACTGCTCTCCCCAGGGAAGGGAGAAACAGCAACTGTAATTCGTGTAGAACAAATTCACCTTATCATCAGTTGTCACAGGAGAGTCCCTAGGCACTGCTGAAGAAAATGTAGCTGGAGAGAGGCAGCTGATGTCAAAAAGTCCAGCAAGAGCAATCAAATGAGCTGAGAAGGGCATGCTTGTGATGTGGCGGGCAGAGGATTGAAGGCTTTGCTTATTTGAGCTGACGAGCTTGGCTGGTGGCTCACAGGGCCACTGCAAAAGGCACCTCTGCCTCTGCTGGGATGAGTGTTTGACAAATTTGTAGCACAAGGACTCTGGTAACAAGCTAGAAGTTAATTTAATTTGTTCACTGGTGATGGGTACATGGGTTTCCCGTGCTTTTACTTGGGTTTGCATGCAGTCATAAGGAGATTTACAAGCTGTGAACATCTGCAGTTTGGGATTAATTTTACAGCTACAGGAGGCTTTTCAGATTAACGTTACCTGCAACTTGTAAGATTAAGAATTTTCTGGTCACATATCTTCCTGAGGTTTAAGAAGGGAAGTGGGCAGCAGATTGGAAGAAGTGCTCCTTTACCGGACTCTCCACATTCCCACACATGCAGCTCTCCATCCTGAGCAATCCCACCACCTTTGGAGAACCTTTTATGTCACCCCTGAAGCTGAGGGATCTCCAAAGCTCGCTGAAGCCTGGATATCTCCAAAAACTTTGTACCTTATGTTCTCTTCGTGATCTAAGGACAGCCTCACCTCAAGTTAAGTCCAGCTACCTGCACCTGGAGTGGATGATGTTGATTTTCCTTGGCTTCTATAACCACGTGGGGAAATATCCACAGACTTACTGTGGATGGGGAGTTGGTGGCTAAGTTTGCCTCAGAATGAAGTGGTAAATTTGGCCTGTTTCTGAGTATCTCTTCAGGAGCAGAGAGGCAGCCCCTCAGGTTGATAGCTTTTCTTCCTTTGTAATGGCTTTTGGTCTGATAACATGAGCTAGCTCTGAGATATTGTGCTGGGAAAATTGATAACAATATCATCTCTTCTTCTGAGCTGCTGCTGGAATTGTGCAGTGGTTGAAATAAGTCCTTTGGTTGTTGTTTCCTTTTGTTTGGCTAGTTTGATAAGGTATTTTGAAGTCAGTGGAGTAAACCAACTCATACAAACTAATGGTGAGGCTTGCTATTGTTCTGGGATGATCTGCACCATGATAATTTCTGAGGCATTTGGATGCAATGTTTAATTAATTCTGGTGAATGATTTAAACTCCAGTCAATTGCTGCTAACCTGAGATAAGGCTATTTGTATAATTTCAGCATAATCATCTTCTCCCCTGCATTAATTAACACATGACAGCATTACACTGACAGCTTCTTAACACTTCTCTAACATTTCTTCCAAATCTCTCTCTCCCACTTCCCTCTGGACAATATGTCAGTAAAACCCCCAAGTACCCTGTTTGAAAGCCCTTCATGTTTTAGTGTTGTGTTTTGCTCTGTGTGCAATGATACAGGCTCGTACCAAGGCCAGTTGGTCCCTGTCTGGCTGAAAGACTGATGAAGAAGCCATGGGGTCTCACTAGCCTACGAATTCATCCTGAGATCCAGAAGCCACAAATACTGCTAATAATGACAGGACTTGGGAGATGTGAAGAACCTAGGGCAAGGCACCCACTGGGATGAGGAATTTCACAGGACAATTAGGCAATTGACTTTTTTGGGTAGTATTGAAGTGGTCCATGCTCTGCTGCTGTAAGGACACCATGTGTTTCATAGTGCTGGAAAACATATTTCAGCCTGTGGGTTCGTTTCTCATCATCTTTGCCTCTATATTTTAGCAATAGCCTTTTCATGAATTATCATAAGTATTACTGCACTTCCCAAACATCTCTGCAGTTGTTCATCTGAATTCCTGTAGATATTTTCTCTAACATTTTCAGCAAAGGCTTCTGTGTTCTATATGACACAGAGACCCACCTTCACCTCACCAGGGAATGACACTGGGTCCTCTTGACCTCACATTCTCCATCTTGCGGCATCATACCAAACCTCAGATGTCCAAGTTAGATACCCTGGCTATGTTCCCTCTGCAGTCCTGGAGACTCCCCATGGGTAGTTATTTCACCAGGTCTGTCTCCTGCTGCTTTAGATGCTTGTAACCAACGTTAATCCAGGAAGAATCTGGGGTCCAAACTACAACCACAGGTTTAACTACTTGGTTTTTTAGCTTGTTCTTCCCCATCTAATCATTAAGTCATTGCTCTAGCTTACTCAGCTCTCCAGAAATGACCCTTTTTATTCCCTGCCACAAAAACAGAACCTGGCCTTAAATCATAACTCTGGCACCACAAAAATCTCTGCAATGTGATTTCAAAGAGGTAGATGCAGGCTTTGGAAGGGATAAGTTGTTCACAACTCACCACCCAGAAATATCTCACAATTGGCTGCTGTGGCTTTGAACTGAGTCACAACAGCACGCTTGTGCCTGAAAGAACAGCAGCTTCCCAAGCCTGGGCTGTGCAGAGGTTGTTCCCCCACCACCCCTTCACCCTGCAGTCCTCCCTCCGGCTGGCACACAATTTTCTGAGTCACTGGCGCTTGTGCATCTTGCCCTTGCACAGTGATTATCATTTCTCAGATCGTCAGTAGTCCTTCCTCTCCTGCTGCCTCTGTGTCTTAAAATAGCCAATAGAGCTCTGCACCCTGCGGGGAGGATGACTTTGCTCTTAAACTATCTCTGTGGCATGCAGGTAAAGAAACACAGTAACAAGTGTCTAAACAGGGCTTCTCACAATAACCTTTTCAGCTAACTGCATTTCTTTTTTTTGGTTATTGCAGTGTGGAGGGAAGTGTCCTCTTCTTTGATACATATCAAGCTTTGACTAACTTGGTTAAGAACAACCACAATGCTCTGGCCTTACCATCTCCTGGACAATGGCTTGGACTGATCCTTTCATGGACCTCACCACCTGAGTCACCAGGTATCCAGAGTTTCTGCAAAAATTAAGTACCAGTTGAAATTAGCTGCTTAAGTCTTGTCTAAACTTGCACAGAAGAACACTAACAAGAAGAGTTAAAAGACTAAAAAGTTTCAAAGAGATCAATCTTGTACCTGGAAATATTGAGTATAAATTCCACAAAGCAGAAAGGTTTGACTAGCTATTCCCCAAGAACAGCATTTCTGTTACCCCAACTCACCCATATGTTTGAATGCAACACACTATAGCATTTTTCCCCTTGGACTGTGGTTCCTAAAATGCTAATACCTTTTAGCTGCAGGTCTCTTTGCAAGGCATCTCGGTGGTGAATTAAATTCTCACCACTTTATGTTCCTGCAGGCTAGCAAATGTATTTGGAGTGCTTGAACATTAATTGTCAAAAATATTTTCACAGGGTTCTACAAACTAAATTCATTAGAATACCCTCAATATTCAGTGTGAAAAAAATGGTCTATAAGAGATCCACCCTTGTAAAGCTGTTGCGGAAAAAGAAACAGACATGTATAAAGAATGTTTCTGATAGAGGGAAAAAAACTAAGTAGGTGAGTATCTGGGAAGTACAGCTTTGTTATCAAAACACTGGGCTGGGAGATGGATGTCCACATTGTGTTTCCAGCCTGCCACGGATTTCCCATATGACTGTGGACAAACTTCTTGCAGATTATTTCTGAAACAGGCCTGCAGTTTTTGGGTGACACTTTCTGAAGACTGACGCTTCCTCTTGGCTCCAGCAGCACCAATGCTGCCTTTAATCCTGAAAGCCCGAGGCCAAGGCTGTAATAGCTTTGCCTGTACTGCTCTGAAAGATCAGCCTCCAGAGCGGGCTCTGGCACCGCGTGCCCAGCCTCCTGCCCACCACAGCCCTCGTGCCCGAGCCCAGGCTGCTGGCTCACAGCCTGCTCGGGCAGCTCTTCCAGCAGGGTTTAGACATCCTCCTGCTCTGTCTGGCTGGACCTGCCAGAGCAGATCTGTTAGGTTTACTCCATGTTAAGCTAGCCTGATCTACCTGTCACTGCCGAGTGCCAAGGCTCAGAGCTCCAGCACAGCATCTCCCCAGCTCATACATGGGCACCAGCAGGGAGGCCTACGTGGCTGTTTTGTAGGGAAAGAACTGAACAGTGGTAATCCTAAACTGAAGTAATTCTGCTGTAAGCTTGGATCATATTAAGCAGTTAAAAACAAAGGAAACAGTCACTGGTATCCTAGAATCATTAAGACTGGAAAAACCTTCTAATATCATTGAATCCAACCACTAACCCAGCATTGCCAAGTCCACCATTAAACCATGTTCTTAAACACCACATCTACACTTACTCTGAACACTTCCAGGCATGGTGATTATACTGCTTCCCTGGGCAGTCTGTTCCAATGCTTGACCCCTCTTTGTGGAGTGAAGAAGTTTTTCCTAATATCCCATCTTAACCACTCCTGATACAAATTGAGGCCTTTTCCTCTTGTCCTGCTACTTGTTGCCTGGGAGAATAGGCTGACCCCCACCTGGCTACAACCTCCTTTCAGGTAGTTACAGAGAGTGACAAGGTCTCCCCTGAGCCTCCTTTTCTCCATATAAAACACCCCCAAGCTCCCTCAGGTGCTCCTCATCAGACTTGTGCTCCAGACCCTTCCTGAGCTCTGTTGCCCTTCTTTTGTTATACTCCAGCACCTCAACGTCTTTCTACAGAACATTCAAATTTAAAGATGGTTTCCAGCCTCAGTCTGTGTCTTGGTTCCCTCCCTGGTACAAGGGGGTTGGTCTCACTAATTAACTTGCAGGCTGTGACAACAAGTACTTGTGTGTGTGAAGTACCCAAACACCAAAGAATTCCAGAGATGTGCCCAGGAGAAAGTGAGTAATGCTGTATTGAGAACAGGGTTTAAAGATGGGCATTAAATAAGACATGGGACCCTTCCATAACAGCAAGGATAGAAGAGATTATTGACTAACTGTTCACTAATTGAGCATCATCCTTTCTGGGTACTAAATGAGGTGGGGGACTAGAGGAAACAACGTGTGCGACTATAATCTGTCTTCAAATGCATATGCATGGAGGGGCCTGAATTAACACCACACAAACACTATTAGTGCTGACATTTCCTTAGTTGAATGCTAAGTTTTGACTACTTTTATAATATACTTTTCCCTCGTCCAGTCTGTACTTCACAGCATTATTTGGGCCAAAGGAAATGGAAACAGAAGGGAGATAGCAAACGCTTCCTTCTATTCTCAAACAGCAATTCTCTTCCACTCTACATTGGTGGGAAATACAGATCTCACAACACATGAGAATGGGGCCCTTGGCATCAACATTGGGAAGCCAAAAACTGGGGTCTCCCAGAATCACAGTTCATAATTTGTGTTGGGACTTGACTGTGCCTTTGTTTTCCCATTTACAGAATAACAATGCAGATTCAATTTTCCTGAGGGATTTTCAAGGCCTCACTAATGTTTGGTGGCACCATTCATAAAGAACCTGGCAAGAGCAGGTTTGCCGTTTGCAGCAGAGCACCCGATTTCTTAGTCCTCAGACAGTAGTAATTACCACTGATTGCCTGGTCACATTACCTGCCAGAGTATAAAAGGGCAGAACAAACCATAGTGAGAGGATCTGGTTTTGCTACAAGTAGGAAAATCCCCCTTAGACTGCACTCTTACGTGCCGCCATTGACCACAGCCAAGGAAAAAAAACAATGCACTGATGTCAGATATTTATATATTACAGCTCAAAAATACCCTCCAGGAAGAGCAGGAGAGAAAAGAAGTGAGAAGGAAACAACCTAAGACAGGAGATCATTTATAAGAGATGGGCAGTTCATATATCTGTAGGAATGAATAGAGCCAGTCGAATGGTCCCTGTGACACAGCACAATAGTCTATTGTCTCGGGGTCAATAAATCAGCCTCTCAGCCTGTGCTTTGAGAGCCAGATGTTCATTATTAAACACTGTTCTGTGCTCCCTCTCGCGTTTCCTCGCCAGCCTTGTTCCACGCTGTGCGCAGGAGAATGCTGCTCCTCCTCCCTGGATGAAGCCGTGGTGGTGACAAATCCTGGAAGGGCACTTTAGGTGCCACTGTCCCACGGTGGTTGTTTCAGTTCCACACAGCGTCACACTGCTTTGCATTAAATTCTGGCTCCCACCAGTGCCCATCACAGTGCACCAAACCCTCTCAGTGCTCACATGTGCTGCCAGGACAGAGCTCTGCTTCCCCCATTTACTTTGTGGGGCAGGTTTATGTGCAAGGTGTTGACAGTGGGGAGGCTACAGGGGTGGCTACAGGGGTGGCTTCTGTGAGAAGCTGCAAGAAGCTTCCCTCATATCTGACAGAGCCAATGCCATCCAGCTCCAAGGCAGATGGAGGAGACAGAGAAAATCAGGAGTGAAGTTAAGCCCAGCAAGAAAGGCGGGATGGGAGAAAGGTGTTTTTAAGATTTAGTTTTTGTTTCTTATTATCCTACTCTGATCTAATTGATAATATATTAATTTTTCTCAAATTGAATCTGTTTTGCCCATGACACTAATGGATAAATGATCCTTCCCCGTCCTTATCTCGACTCATGAGATTTCTCTCCCCCATCCAGTTGAGGAGGAGGAGTGATAAAGTGGCTTTTGTGGGCATTTGGCATCCGATCAGAGTCAACCCACAATGTCTTATCAGACAAGTCTGCACAGCGAGGAGGTATGGGTTCTTGCCTCAATCTATAGGATCTCCTCCTTCTAGACAGCAGCAGGATCACCTTGGCTTGCAGGTCTCTCTTTAGGGGAATCTCCCCTTGAGAGCCATACTCTGATGAGCACAGGAAGGTTATTAATTTCTTTACAAGAAGTTTTATAATTTTAAAGCACTTTCCTGCTTGAGTCCTGTGCAGCATTGTAAAGATGTAATGGCTTGATGTGCTACCAGATGTGCAAAATGATTCAAAGCCAGCAAGAGCTTTTCCCCAAGTGCAGGCTGTGCTCTCCACTACCTGCCTGCAAAAAAAAAAAAAAAAAGAAC